>OX596075.1:89557040-90129323 GCA_951394005.1 Protophormia terraenovae
AAATTAAACTACAATTAGAATTGATCATGAACTGTCTGTAGTTCAGTTCCAGTTCAGTTTTCAAATAAATCTAAACTATAACTGAATTTGTGCTGAATAAGAACTGAACTAGAACTTTGTTTTAGAAAACTAAACTAGAACTGAACTAGAACTAGAAATAAACTAGAAATGAACTAGAAGTGAACAAGAAGTGAAAAAGAACTATACTAGAACTAAAATAGAACTAAACTAGAACTAACTAGAACTGAACTAAACTAGAAGTGAACTAAAATGAACTAGAACTGAACTAGAACTAAACTAGAACTGAACTAGAATTGAACTAGAACTGAACTAAAACTAAACTAGAAATAAATTACAACTGAATTAGAAATGAACTGGAACTGACGTAGAGCTGGATTGTAATTATAATTTTCTAAAGGTATGATTCCTTAAATTCGACTTAACCTTTCTATAGTATATTCCTGCTACCATAGCAACACATACGTACACGTACCTTAAAGTACAGAAATTGCATACTAAAAATTGCGTTGGCGACAAAAGCAGCAGCTACAACAACAATAATCATATGAAAAGCACGTCTACTTTATTTTTACAACACATCCTTCAATGTTTTCTTTATACTTTTTTTTATTTTATTTTCAATTGTAGTTGTTTTTTGTTACGGCAAGTATTCAAATTGAAATTGCCTCTATTGTTAAGATGGATTTTTTTTGTTCCTGTCGCATACAATGTTGTGCTCTTATTGAATAAAAAAGAGGAATATCTATAGGTACCGGTGCCCTCATATTTGAATTTAGCGGAAGACCTGTATAAACGTCTTAAACTAAAGCGGTGACTACATTCGCAACGAATTTTAAAAACACTTCAATCAAATTATTGTAATGAAATGGGCAGCTGTAATAAATTTTAAATGAAGACTTTATATTTCTTGCAAAGTCAAACTTTAAATATTTCTCATTTTTTTTTTTTTTTTTTTTTCATTATTAATAGTTTGTTTAACTTAATTATATTTAATATTGTTGTAGGTGCTTTTGTTAGAAACCAATAACGATGTCAAACTTCAAAGGTTTAAATATCAATGTCGTATTTATATTAAGAATAAATTTTACTTATTCCTGACGCAGTAACAACAATAAAATGAATTTTTATGTGGAAATTATTAAATTTAAATACTAATTTTATTCCTTAACATTTTGTCATAAGATATACTTTCATATACACATGTGAAGTATAATATGAAGTTACTGCAGGTTTTTATGTTCCATCATAGAGAAATAAGACACAACATGTAAAAAGCAATATAATTTGTAATGTATTAGGTGGCTATAGAAGAGGATTTGTTACACGATTATATGAAGATAATTTTTTTTGGGGGTTGTCATAAGAAAATAACTTAATATATAATTTTTTACCCATTTATACCACTATATTCGAGTAGTTAGGTAATGATGAACACTTTATTTTCTTTAGATTTTATTTTTTTATTTTTTTTTTTTTTTTGCAAAATTTTCAATTTTTTTGTGCCAATTCAACAAACATTTAATTAAAATAAAACTTTATTTCAATTAAATTTTTATGTAAATATTCTAAGACATTAATGAATGGTATTCATGGGAATGAGCACAATAAGTGGATAACAGTATGGTTAAAAACGATTTAATTGGTGAGTAATTACTCTTTTTGTCTCCATATGGCAACGTTGAAACTGAGCATGTAGACTATAAATAGACTACAGAATAATGCACAAAGGGTCACAATCGTTTTTTTTTTTTTTAATAAATCTGTGACTATGAATTGGATGGTTGGGTTTACATAAAATTTTATATGGGTGTTGCAGAGGAATGTACATTTTTAAGTTTAACTGCCTGTTTCTCTATGTCGAACGTAAAATTCGTTTCGAATAAATGTATGGAAAACAACAAATAAATTAAAAATTTTGTTTTTGTTTTCTATACATTTATTCGAAACGAATTTTTCGTTCAACATAGAGAAACAGGCAGTAAGAGAAAGCGGAGTTATTCGGGCTCAAAATAGGGTGACATAGAAAACTTCAATTTTTTGTTTTTATCCGTCTTTAAATTTTTTAAAAATTTCTATTATTGTCAACATAAAGGTAATTTTAAATATGTTTAAATTTTTCTCAAAAACTAACAAAACATTAAAATAAATGAGAAAAAATATTATATTGTCACACACACTTATTAAGGAATTCAAATCCTGATTTGAGTCATTCCATTTAAAACCAAGACGAAAAATTACAATTTTAGACTTTACCTCTCCGAATTTAATGATATTGGTACAATCATTATTTTTTTCAAAACAACACGAAAAGAAAAAACATGGTTACAGCATGATCACCATATATGATTGATGTTTTTTGGGCTCCTCGGTTTTAAGACGATTAATATATAGTGGCTCTCAGCTTAAATTAAGCAGTATACAATTTAATTTTTAAAGCTCCATAACAAAGTAACAGACAGGAATTATAAACAAAATTCTTATCATTAGAAAGAGAAATATTTCTATTTTAACAGACATTTTCGGATTTGTTATCTCCGATTTCAATGAAATTCGCTACAGATATTAAGTATTGCAAATGTTGCTCAAATCACAATTTTTCTTAGTAAAGAATCCTCCCGGTCCAAAAATATGATGTTTCAAAAATCAAACAGGGGTTGAATTTTTTCCAAAAGTAATCACTCTTTATTGCTCATAACTTCTGAAATATACATTGTACAATTCTTATTTTTATTTAATTTAATAGAACAACACATTGACTTTAAAACGACAAGTGAAACATTTATATACTTCGAAAGTTCAAAGGTCAAAATCGATAATATAAATATTAAAGCTTAATATCTCAAAAAAACGGTATTTTAAAATTCTTAAAAAGTGCATATATTGGTAATGAAATCCTTCTCTATATTTGTGCCAAATTTCAAGTTGGAGCCTCTATTCGTTTAGGAGTTACGGATCAAAATACAGAAAAAAAACAATTTTTTTGTATGTAAAATTTAAAATATTTACAAAAATTATTTTGAAATTATTTTTTTTTTTATGAGCACATATTTAAAAAAATAAAATTTTATATACAAAATTTCACTTCAGTTTATATTTTGCTACATAAATTCTGAACTAAATGAGTGTCCAACATGAAATTTTGCACAAGTATAAAGTGGAGTTGTATTAATATTATATAATTTTTTTTTAACATTTTAAAAAACATCGTTTTCGGAGATATAATGGTTTATTTTTTGTAAGTCTTAATTTGACCTTTGAACTTTCAATCTAAAGTAACTCACTACATATCATTTTTAAGGTCATGTCCCTGTTTTTAAAATTACACGAAAATTAAAATTTTATTTTCTAAAGCTTAGAAATTATTAATAATTGGATTATATTTATGTCCATAACTCCTAAACTAAATAAGGCTCCAACTTGAAATTTTATATCCATGTGGAGAAAGGTTATGTCAACAATATATAATTTTTTAAGAATTTTAAAAATACCGGTTTTTGAGATGTAATAGTTTGAATTTTTTTATCTCCAACTTTGACCTTTGAACTTTTGATGTAAAAAACTTTGTATATGTCGTTATGAAGGTAATATCTTTGTCTTTAATATGCAGCAACAACTAAAGATCTACCATGTATATTTAAGAAGTTATTAAAAGTTAAATAGGTATTCATTTGTTGAGTTTTTAACATTTTTTCGCTTTTTAATCCGTCATATTTCCGGACCGAAAAGAAACATGGGTCTGAAATTTAATGTTTTCGGAAAATCTTCCAACGGTCAATGCTTGTAGTGAATTTCATTGAAATCGGAGATGTCAAATTCGATTGCTATCCGTTTTGACATGGAATCACTCCATAGAATCATTCATTGTTAAAGTTTACCTTTAAGTGATTTTATAATGTAAATTTCCAATATGCACCACAAATTTTCAATTATATTAAGGTCTGGCAACTGTTTAGGGAGCGTCGTTAAATTTGAACATTTTTAGCAAAGTTTGCACAATACCAATTTTTTATCGGATCAGTGTCTTTGCAAAATATGTTATTATGCCCTGATTCTCCGCACTGTGCAACTAATTATTCTTTTGGATCTAAAGGTATCTTAAACTGTCCATTGTTGCCCCAAACTTTCAATAAATTCAAAGTCTTCTTGCGGTAAACTCGGCCAGCAAAACGCAATACTTAGGTAGGCCTTTATTTTCCTTAAATTATATCGCAGTCACGATTATTAAAATGTTTATTTGGTGCTTCACTGCTTTAATTGTTAAAACGATTTTCATGAAAAAAAAAAAAAAAAACTAGTAATGATTTCATATAATAAAGGAGCATATATTTTAACCATTTGAGTTATCTTTCGCTACCAGTGGCCAATATAACCAATTCTCCTTTCACTATCATTGTGCGTGGACCAATTTTATATTTAAATTTTAATTGACACATTAACAAAATCAGAGTAAAAATAGTACAGGGCATTCTCAGATGTAAGGACTGCGCACGAAAAAATCCGTGCATGCAAATCTGCTTATAGAAACTAAACCAGTAGGCGAATTTTTTTAAAGTGATATTTTTATTAATGACTGTTATGTTGAAGTTCTAAACATAAAAGAATAAATTCGTTCCTGTTGGTTTTTAAGGAAATATCTGATATTTTCCGGAATTATTATAACTAAAGGTTTTATTGTGTTTCAGTCACTTTTTTGCTCGAATAAGTCCACTTATTTTTAGACTCCGTTTCATTTTATACTGAGCTTTTAATGTCCTTTAAATTATTTTTTACTAGAGTCCAATATATTTCAATTGCACGGAGTTTCGGTCAATTTGATGGATTAGCCTCTATCGGTACAAACTCTTACAATTTCTTTGTTACAACTCCATTGTTTTGTTGTTGTAATGAGAAGAAGCGGGTATAGGCCAGAAAGCAGGAGATATACTGAATTTTTTTAGGAAAGAGTGAAGTCTTTTCCAAAGGCACTCATTCTCGTAAATTTCTGTGTTAATGCAACCATATTTTAAGAATGAAGTGCTTCATTCCAGCGTATGCATATGACTTTCCAATTCAAAAACTTTGTTGGAAATTTTGATTTCTTTGATACACGAAATTTTTTTGCAATAATCCCTCTAGCATCTGCGACATAGAATTCCTAGTTAGAAGTCAAAGTTATAAGTCAAAAGTTATAAGCCCAAGAGCATGCACGGATTTTTTCGTGCACAGTCCTTAGATACAAAAAATAAAGGACAACGTTAGATTGAAGTACCTTTCCATAGAGAAGTGTGAGCTAAAAAAATTTTGTGTATTTTTAATTTAAAAGTTATATTGTAAATTAGAGTTTTTCAAATTATACTATATTTGTTTTTAAAGTTCCTATTTGCTGCATAGCTATGGAACATTAAAAAAGAAAATACGTTCTGCACAAAATAACCTGTGAACCGCTATACAAAATTCTGAGAAAAATGTGTTTATTCTGTTTCTTAGTAAATTAAGTGCATTATTATACCGCATTTACAAGTACATTTGAAATCTCGTTTAAATAAGAGTTTAATAAAACAAAATCTACCCCGTTTACATTATTACTTTTTACGCAAATTTACGCAAAATCACTAAAGAATTTTCAGGTTTCTCCTATTTTTTTTTAAACATTAACTTTTTTAAATTAATTTCAAATCATATTTCATTTATTCATCGTTTTTTTTTTTTTTTTTTTTTCAGTTAAAATTGATTTTTTTATTTAACACATTGTTGCATTTTACTAACATACTGAAAGAGAAATAGCGTTGGACAACGATAATTTTAAAAATCTATTATATTTTATGAGATTTTGGTAAAATATCCTTTAAATTAGATTTTGTATGGAAAATCTATTTATTGTCTAATAAATTTATGTATTATGCTTGAAATTTCATTTAAACTAGATTTTGTCCATTTGTAAATGGGGTATTACTAAGATCTGGTAAAAAAAAAAAAAATATCGAAACCTAATAATCTTTATGAATAATTATCACATTTCCTCAAATTGTTGTAAATAAAATATTCTCATAACAACAAAATAAAAATATAGGTCAAATTCATAAAACTTGGAAAACGTAAACAAATTATCAAAACTTAATTAATTTTAATATTTTTTGCTCATTACAAATTCTCCATTATTTTTGTGTCCTATAAAAAGTTTTTTTTTTTCTTGCCACAAACCTGTTGCTTCACTCATTCATTCACTCTCTGCAAGTCAAAGACAAAAAAACTACAAAAATTTTCAAATTTGTTTCCCACAAACTCGAGATGAAAAAAAAGTGAAATTATGAAAATGTAATTGAATTACCCAGACACACAAATACAGACTCACAGACTACCATAAAACAAGAACAAAAGCATCAGCATTAAAAGAACCCATACATATAGACAAACAGACAATTTATGCTGTGGAAGGAGAACATGATGAGAGAAATTAAATAATTGGGGAATTCCCACGAACAAACCGAACCAGACAGTTTGACATAATTTTGCACAGACATAAAATCATCATCCCCCCATCCACTCCCATTAAAAGAAAACTCACTAAGTTGGGAAAAATGTTTTAATGTGGCAAAATTTATGTTGTTGTTGTTGTTCTTGTTTTTCTTCATTTTCAATTTCATTTGCTTGTACCCACACCCAGACATAGCCCACATTCATTTAGACAAGACCAATAGAACCATAACCAACCCTAACAAAGTTTTAATTAATTGCGTACAACAACAATAATAATAAAAAAATAAGCCAACAAAAAGTAAAAGTTGGAAAATGTTTGTTTTCATTTTCACGTACACACCAACAACAACAGCAGCAGCAGCCGGAATAAAAGAAAAACAACGACACTGAATATTAAAAAAAAATAATGAAAAACAACAAGAAAAAAACAATGTCAGTATAAGGAGTAAGTAAAAAAAAGTATACCATAAGAAACAACAGCAGCATCTGAATCATTAACATCATTATCGTGATTGGTAAAACGAAGGATAGTCTAGGAAGTCCTTTGTCAAGCAATAAATTTTTGGTATGAAAGCTTCTGTTTATACACATCTGCTCAAAATAATAAATACACCTTGTACACTGAAAAAAGTAATTTCAATGAATGAAGTACATTAAATGAAATTCATTAATTTTTTCCAAGAATTTATTAACTTAATGTACGAATTCATTGCTTCAATGAAAATATTCATTAAAATTCAATGAAAAAATTAACGCTATTATGAACATTACATTGAAACCATTCATTAAATTTATTTCTTAATACAATAAGTAAATCAGTTATTTGATTTAATGTATTAGTTCATTGAATTAATTTATTCAATGTACTAATACATTGATTTAATTAAGAAGAAGCATTACACAATGAACAAAGGCATTGAACCAATGAAAAATTTCATTAAATCATATTAAAATAAATGCTTTCTAATGGGAAATAAAGTAAAACGAAAACAAATACAACTCAGGTTTCTTTTATCTCTTAACAAGAAATGACGCGTTTTAAATAAAAGACAAAAAATAAAAAAAAATCTGTGTTGTGTTAAAAACGAAAATAATTAAAAAATAAATAAGTTATAAATCGAATTATTAAAATACATAAATACAATTTATTGGCAAAGAAGAAGTCGGGCAGCATAATTGAATATACCAAATTAAATTAATTACCAAAAAGAAAGAATTTGGAGACTTGCCTTCCTAACACGTAAGTTTAATAATGTTTATGATTTTAAACAGTTTTTTAATACTACATTTCATTTATATTTATGTAGATAAAACCACTAAGACACAGAAGAATGTGTTTCAAAAAATATTTGATTTCAAAACCAAGAGGATTCTATTCGTAAGTATAAATAATTATATGAAATATTTTAATTGAACTCTTAATAAAAATATATTACAGACTGATCAAGATTTGGATGCTACATCTGGGAATTTCTATAGACAAAAAAATTTAAAGTTCAAATATTTTAAGCAATTGAACGAATTTTAATAATTTTTTTTTAAACTCTTTTTTTTTTTATTCAGGACAATGCTGTTGTTATATTAATGTGGCGTCTAAATGGATATTCTATACCATCATTGAGCAATATAGAGGACAACAGGAATTACTATATTATTATAAATGACAAAGCAAACACGATAACATCTGTAACATGCATTTTGTTTACTTACATTTTTTAGTGATATGTAATATTTTTATATTTATATTTAATTTTTGCTTATATTAGCTCAATATCATATAATTTAATCATTTAATTTAAAATAAAATAAAAACCAAAAATGCAGAACAAGCCTATTATTATAATACATTTTCAATGTATAGTTTCATTGGGACAAAATATGAGTTCATTGAAATCAATGTACTGTTCACTGGAATTATTTATTTCATTTAATGAACGTGTTCATTGAATCAAAGTAAGAATAAATGTAATCAATGAACTTGTACATTGAATTTTAATATTAATGTATGGTAATACATTGTTTCAATGAACCTGTACATAGGGTCAAAATTAGTGCACAAATTCATTGTAACAATTAACTTTTTCATTGTATTTATGTACCTTTTTGGTTCAGTGTAGGATGATATTAAAATGGCGATAACTTTGGAAAATTCTTCAGAAATACTCACATTATTTTTCTTTAAGTAAACAACTTGATCTGGCAATGCAAATTCAATGAAGAATATGGCAAATATATGCATTCAAATTGATTACGCATACGTTTTCGATTTAAATACCATAAATTGTTGCTCATAATAATACAGTTAATTAATTTGTATTTTTTTTTTTTTTTTTTTTCATACAAAATCGAATTATTGTCTCCTTTTTTGATTGTTTTTATTTAATAGGATAAGGAAGAAACAATCTGTGTACCAAATAGGAGAGAAAAGGGTTCAAAACAACCCAGCAAAAAAACGATCAAGAGCTTAGAAAAAAGAACATTTTCGCCACTTCAAAAATAGAACAAAGTGAATATTTTAAACTTTTTTGGAAGTTCTTAATAATTATTTCCAAAAAAGTGAAAATAAATGAAATTTTAGCTGGAAAAAAGGTTAATAGTTTCTAAGAAAATTAAAATTTTATATAATAAGGCTAAAATTAAATTTTTGTAAACAAATTTCATAAACATAGTTTTAAAGGAAGTACTTCAAAAGAAATGAATAAGAAGCACAAAAGAAGAACATACTACCAATGACAACCATGGGTTAAAAAAAGAACTTCTGCTGCTCTTTTGCACCAGTAAGTACTTCCTTCCAATGCCAACACAATGTTAAATTCATGACTTTTTCAGCTCTTTTTCAGTCCCTTTTTTGCTGCGAAGCGAAAACTGCAAAGTCGTTGCTTGAAATGGCTTAGGAAGATATCTACATTTGGCGCAAAGTGCCTTATCTAAAAAACAAAGGAAAGCAACTCGTATTAGATCTCTTAAAAGAACCCCAGAAACGAAAAGGAGGATTAGGTCCGCAAACATTGCCAGAAAAGTTCCATCAATGCGTATACAAAATTTTAAGATGCTGTTAAAACTTCTTCTTAAATACATTTACTGTAGTCCGAATGTGAACGCGAAAAAAATGGAGAGGCGAAATGAAAACTAATTTGTTGGGAAATAACTTCCGAAGAAGTGTCCACCGCCCTCTAGGGAAAAAATTCCAAGTTAAATTCACAAATATGACTGTTTCAGAGAGAGGTGAAAACATAAAGCTTTGGGAATGCTTTTAATAGAATTTAAATGATCTTATTTATCATATTGATAAATACAATAAATGCATATGAGGTACTGGGATATGCTGGGATACTGCACAAAACGAAGACGAACTCTTTGTGGACCTATTCCATCAAAAATTTCACCTGAAATTGAATTCAGAGAATTGAAGGGCTACTTTTTTGCCTATAAAATAATCCTATTATCCGATTTTGGGGTTATTTTATGAGGCCTATTGCAAGTTTCAATCACCTACAATTTCAAGCACCAACTTTTCCTTTTCTCTCTCGTTTTGAACAATTTTATCTCTCCTATTCGGTGCAATGGTTGTTTTATCCAATTTCTATGTAAAAATGCTATTTCTTTATAATATTTTCAACCTAAATCCAACTGTCCTTATCTTATTATGTTAAAATAATCAAAAACGTATAATAGAATTCGACTTAATATAAAAAATTAGAAATAAATTAAATTTGTCTATTGTTGTGAGCAACAATTTTGAATCGAGAACTTGCCATATTTTTTATTATAGTGTCATTGCCAGATCAAATTGTTTACTAAAAGAAAAAACTTGAAGTATTTCTGAAGAATTTTCCAAAGTTATCATTTAATATCATCCCACATGGTGTATTTATTTATTTTAAACTAATAAAAAATAATCGAATTTTAATAATTGTTAGCAAAAAATAAAATAAAATACACAATATAAGTAGGTTATAAATTTGATAACAAAATCCTTTTAAATAGTCCTAACGAATTAGAAAAATGCCTCTCATCATAGGGAATAAGCCTGTTCCATAAACGAGTAACTCGAGTAACAAAAGAGCGTTATATATATAGTGTACAAATTCTGGAAATAATTAAACCCCTTACTCTAGTAAAACTCATGAAGGCAAATCTTCTAAAAAGATATTGAGGAGCCCTATTCTTATAAATTTTATAAAACATTAAAAGTAATCTCATTTGTATAAAGTCCTCAAAAACTATACCCAGGAACTTAACTAAATACGGTGTCTGATAACCTATGCCATATGTATAACGAATCATTCTATTAAGACACACAAATATGACTGTTTCAGAGAGAAGTAAAAATATAAAGATTTGGGAATGCTTTTAATAGAATTCAAATGGTCCTATTTATCATATTGATAAATACACATCATCCGCAAAAGTATGTGCAAAACTAAACTAGCAGCAACCAAATAGGTTATTCTAGTATAAGCAAAAGAATAAAGGACCTACCATTGATCCCTGAGGGATACCTCTATGCCTTGACAACCAACACGAATATAATTCCTTATGTTTAACAAATTGAGAACGTTCACTTAAGAAATAATAAGATAACCTACAAGCTGATATAGAAAAACCATACATATTAAATAGTTTGTTAATTAAAACGCTGTGGCTAACTGCATCAAAAGCTTTACTGTAATCTAAAAAACTACCGCACCAAACAAATCCTTATCCAAACTTTCCCTTATGCTCTGGGTCAAATCCAAAATTAATGTTGTTGTACTGTACTTTTCTGTATAACCAGATGTGTAATCGGAAATCATTCCATTAGAATTCAAGTAAGGACTTATTTGTTTTCTCATCACATTCTCTAAAATCTTTCATTTGGTATAAGGAGTGCGATCGAAAAAATCTTAACATACATTTTGCCTCATAACTTTTTTCAGAATCAATATTAAAATTTTTTTTTGATCTAGTTATCATCGAAAAATACTTCAATTATTATTTTTAATAACAACCTATGTGTAACGATTTTTTGTCATTTTCGTCAAAATGTGTGACGAAAAAGATGTACGTTCTACAAATTATTAAAAAATTTCAAAAAATCCAAATAGGTCCTACAAATAATTGGCCACAGAATTAAATTTCTGGCGTCAAACTGTTTCTAATGTTATTAAACAATATCAGGAGAATTTGACCATTGATAGGAAACCCGGTTGGGAAAGAAAAAAAGGTCCACATGATATTGGGAAGGCCAGAAAATTGAAAGAATATTGAAAGGAGCACATCGGCTCAGTGCTTTGACTATTTAGTGCGAAAATTTAAACCTAATACAGAGTTGATAACATATAAAGTCCAAAAAGTTCCAAACAGGAATGCTGCCAAAAATTTAAAAGCCAAGAATAGGACACGGAAATTAAAGCCAAATTTCATACAAAAATACTCAAGTTGTATAATTGACAAAGAAATGTATGGGCTGGCAGAATTTTTGCAGCTTCTGTATCAAAACTTTTATACTGTTAATACTCGAGGCAATGTTATAGATAAGTTTAGGACCCAAAAGCAGAACAAATTTCTTACGAAATTCCTGGTACAACATGCTTTTTGCAGTTGCGACAAAACAGGAAAGTCATTTGATACATTTGGATCTATAAATAACAAAATATGCATCAAGGAATATTTGCAAAAAGATTTTTTCCCTTTGTAAGAGAGCACAACTTGTCTACAGATTTTTGGATCCATTTGGTATCATGTCAGTACGGTAAGAAAGCTCTGGAGTGGTACCAAAACAATAACATAGTTTTTGTACCAAGATAGGTCAATTTTCCAAACTGTCCGTAGCTTAGACCAGTGAAGAGATATTGAGCTCTTGTGAAAAGTGAATTGAAGAGCACAAAAAAGGTGTCCCGAAATACCGAAGATTTTAAAAAAATATGTGCACACTGTTCCAAAAAAGTGACTGAAGTAACTATCAAATCTCTAACGGAAGGGTTACCAAAAATGGTCCACAAGTTCATAAGTAGTACTTAAAATTACAAAAGTTTTATTTTTCGGTGATCTGTAATAAATTATCAATTAAATAAAAAAAGAATGAAAGCTCTGAGATCAACCATTTCCAAGTTATTGAATATTATATATGTATGTTAAGATTTTTTCGATCGCACTCCTTAGGTGGTAAAATAGAGGAAACATTAAATTGATTTACGTCTATATCATTCGCCATAGAGAAGTCACCCGTTGCATTTAAATTTAATTTAAATGCATTTAAAATTAATTCTTTATTGATCGCTTTGAGCCACCTTCAAATTGTTTTCAATCAGTTCAAAACTTGGCATGTCATAGCTTTTCGACTATCCGAACATTTCCAGGGGGTGAAAACCAAAATCTTTTTGTAATGAGAACCACCCAAGTGTACAATGTACATACTTTTTTGCTCATAACTTATAAACTATACATTGCAGTAAATCATAAATGTATTTTATGCTAAAATGTCCATATAATTTTAAAAAGGACATTTTTATTCAACGCTAATGTAGAGAAACATTTAATACTTTTAAATTACTAACATTTTTTTTTTTTTTCATATGGAATACATTAGAGTCAGAAAATATCATCTGACATTATTAAAAAAAATGAAAAAATTCTACTATTTATTATGCCAAATTTTGTTAAGAATTATTTTAAAAAATTTCGTATAAAAATTCAGTCTTCAAGTGGTCAAATTGACAATTTAGACTTGCAGCTCGTAATTTGGAAAATGATTGAATGAAATTTGGTAGGAATATTTTTTTTTTTTTTTACGCAAGAAAAATTATTACTAAAATTTATTATGATCGGTCCATATTTGTAACTAGTTCCTTACAAAGGTGTTCCCGGAATAGATGTTTAAGGATTATATATGACATATACCTAGTCAGATTTCAATAAATATATATATATATATATATATATATATATATATATTTTCATTATTTTTGCATTAATATTGTAATATTATTAAAACATATTTAAAATCTACAAAAAATTATCTTTTTAACGATACCCATAACTTATGTTTAATTACCGCGGTTTATTTAATTCCATGTTTGGTATACCTTATGTGCACTGTAGCATTCGGATTTAATTAAAAAGGATGTGGATGGTTGGAAGTCCTTAAACTTAAGATACCGCTTGGTATTTGACACGATCTTTCTTATCGCGTTCATGTGGAGTGCCATTTGCCTCATTCTTGTAAATTTTTTCTAGTATAAGAAGAGCTTTGACATAGCGTTGTCTCAGAATTTCTTTCTGGCTCTTTTTCTTTCTTCGTTTCTCCTTCGACTGGTCATCAGACTTGACGTCCTGTCGAGGAGACATTTGACATGTGTTTTGTGAAGGCGGGGTGCATACTCCCACGAGTATGCACTTAACGGGATGGACCATCCATGCAGGGTCGGCGTATATGGACTAGACAAAGAAAATTTACAACTGGCCCGTTTCCTGGCGCCAGAGGGGAGCTGTTAGCGACTAGTCTTCTTTAACCACTGACTAGCCATTCTGCACTCCATGCAGAAGTTATTCTTTACTTTAAAAATTGCAGTCAATTTAACATTAACATTACACTCTCTACCCTTCCTCTCATAGCCTATTTTCCTAATAGAAAATATACCCCTAGTGTCGGTTCATCGAAAAAGTAAAACAGATTATCGAACTATCTACTAATGGACTTACCTCATATTGAACAATATTATAAATACTCTCAAGATTAAATAGACACCAGATTTTTAAAGAACTTTTACAAAAGTCCTGTGAACTTTCTTCATTAATAGCAGTGGCATTCGTAGCACGAACAGCAAAAACAGCTGTAGTATTTAGTATCTAAAGAAAAAAGTCCTTAATAGTAGTCGGAGAAAATTCATTGCCAACATTATTATTATGAAAACTTTTTAAAAGAAACTGGGTTGTGTTTTCAATTCTATTCATCTTTCTTACTCTTGTTTTTCTTTTATTTTTTAATGTGTATATTTTCATTCATTTCATAATCTCACCCACAGCATCTTAACTACATTCCGCCTCCACCTTCTCCTTATTCTCAGCGTCTTGAACTTTTAATACATACATAAATAAGCCCTTTTTTTATTTATTCCTGTGTGCACTTGTTTCCGTTTCCGCTACTTCTTTCAGTTTCTTATTTTTGCTCATTTTAATTTTTTTGTGGTTGGAGTGAAGTTCAGTTGGCGTAAATGGGTGTTTGTTGTAGTAGTAGTCTGAAGAAAAAAAAAATATATTTTAACTGTTTTCGTGATTAAAAACAACCCGGCAATGAATGAAGAAATTGAATGAGTACAAAAGCAGGGCAAACTGAAAATGTCTTGGCATTGGAAGGAAGGCAGTAAGCAGCATCATTTTCACTAAGATTTTTTCGCGCCATAATTTTTGTGTGTTACTCATTTACTTTTTTTTTTTTTGCTGTTTTTGTAGTTATTTTCTTAATGTCTACAAATGTTTGTGTGTCTATGTTTTTTTATTTCTCACTCTCAACCTTCGCGTTCCTTTTGTCTCATTTAAGCGGTCCTTAAATTTTTCTTCTTCTGGAAATGAATAACAAAAATTACTTGGAGAAAATTACTTTGTTGTTTTTGCTTCTGTTTCATTTATTTTTGTATTTAAAAGGTTAATGAACTTGTAGTCTTCATTACCACCACCCTCTTAATAGCACGTGTTTTTCTTGAGTCATTTCTTTTCTTTAACTCATTATGAAATTTTGTTTTTAACTGTTTATTTTTTTTTTATTATATTTTTCCTCATTTGCCTTTTATTTTCTTATTAGTACTTGGCGCAAAGCAGCGCAAGAATGTCGTTGTTAGGATATTTTAATTTCAAAGTTTTCTTACTGTAGTATACGTTAGATTTACTAATAGTGTTATACATATGCTGATGTAAATGTTAGTATTTAAAAGTGCAATAAATTTGTATGAATGAAATTATATTCTCGGCTTTTTTTTAAATATAAGGAGTGCGTTCGAAAAAATATTAACATATATAATATTCAATAACTTGGAAATGGTTGATCTTAGAGTTTTAATTTTTTTTTAATTGATAATTTATAACAGATTACAGAAAAATATCACTTTTATAGTTCTAACCCCTACTAATGAACTTGTGGACCATTTTTGGTAACCCTTCCGTTAGAGATTTTATAGTTGCTTCAGTCACTTATTTGGAGCAGTGAGCACATCTTCTATTAAAATCTTCGGTAATTTAGGACACGTTTTTTGTGCTCTTCACTTTTCACAAGAGCTCAATATCTCTCCACTGATCTAAGCTATGGACAATTTTGAAATTTGACCTCTCCTGGTACAAAAACTATGTTATTGTTTTGGTACCACTCCAGAGCTTTCTTTTCGTACTGACATGATAAAAAAATGAGTCCAAAAATATGTGGACAACGAAATGAAGAAATCTTTTTTACAAATATTCCTTGATGCATATTTTGTTATTTATAGATCCGAATCTATCAAATGATCTTCCCGTTTTGCCGCAACTGCAAAAAGCTTGTTATACCAGGAATTTTGTAAGAAATTTCTTCTGCTTTTTGGACCTAAACTTGTCTTTAACATTGCGAGCATTAACAATAAAAAGTTTTGACACATAAGCTGCGAAAATTCTGCAAGCACACACGTTTCTTCGTCAATTATACAATATGAGTATTTTTGTATGACATTTGGTTTTAATTTCCGTGTCCTATTCTTGGCTTCTAAATTTTTTGCAGAATTCCTGTTTGGAGCTTTTTGTACTTTATATGTTATCAACTCTGCATTAGCTTTAAATTTTCGCACTAAATAGTCGAAGCATTGAGATAACTGAGCTGCTTTTCTACCAGGTGTGTTTGGAGCTCCTTTCAATATCCTTTAATTTTTCTGGCCCTCCCAATACCATGTGGTCCTTTTTTTTTCTCTCCGAACCAGGTTTCATATCAATGGCCAAATTCGACTGATACTGTTTAATAACATTATAAACAGTTTGATGGTAGAAATGTAATTCTGTGGCCAATTATTTGGATTTTTTTTTTTTTTTTTTAATTTTTTAATAATTTATACCACGAAAATATTTTTCGTCACTCATTTTGATGCAAATCACGACAAATCAACATAGTTGTTATTAAAATAATAACTGAAGTATTTTTCCATGATAACTAGATCAAAAAAAATTTCAATATTGATTTCGAAAAAAGTTATAAGGCAAAACGTGTGTTAAGATTTTTTTCGATCGCACACCTTAGGTATACTAGGTAGATTTTGACGAGTTAAACAAAAATCTGCTTTCACTTTTTCTCTATCACTTACTGATTTTTTTATGGGCTTGACTAATATCATCATCTTTTTCAGTGGTTAGACTATAAAATTCGAGAATGGTTTGTCAAATTTAGACTATAACTCAAGAACCGTTTACACGATTTTGATAAATGATACTCCAAAAGATGCATACGATAATTGTCTTCAAGGTATATTAACAATATTTTTTATTCGCTCAAGAATTTCAGAGTAATGGATCAAAATTTTCACCATTTAAAAAAATAATAATAATAATAATAATAATTTTTTCGCTACTAATTACCGAATAATTACAGAAATATTAACTGAACAAAAAATTATGTAAATTCAACTCAAAGACAATTTTAGTCGCTATATATTGGAGTTTATCTTAATAGGACAAACCGTTCTCGAGTTATACAAGTGTGACTGCCTAAAGGCGGGGTCATAGTAGTTATGCCCATAAAACAAATCAATACGTGATAGAAAAAAAATAAAAGCTGATTCTTATTAAGCACGTAAAATTTCATCTAATCCACCTATTTTTTTATTTAAGACGAAAAAAAAAAAATTTATTTTATTTTACACTTAGAAAAGTATTGATCCATAATTGACCACAGGTCTAATATAAGACCTCATAAATTCCATGACTTGACCAGCAAAAACTTTGGTTGTCATATGATGAGTTAAAAAGCTTAAATAAGGGCTCTTCACTTTTTCATTAGCTGAATAAATCATTATTTTAATACTGTAATGACATTGGATGCAACTGCTTACCCTATATATTACTTAGATGCCATAAAAATAACTAAGTACTTCCAAGCTCTTCAATAACGCATTGCAAGTCATGAATACCCACAAAGAAAAGATATGGTTATAGTGACCATAAACTAATAGCAACATACTATAATTGTAATACATGATTACAGATAACAATAAGTATATTTGTACGTAATCATTATTATGATTCCAATTTTAACTTTTAGTAATTTTTATAACCTTTTCTTAAGTATTGCTTTCAATTTCATCACGTTTTTATCATTTAATAATCCCATGTTATCATATATATAAAATAATTTCATCATATATATAATTCTATTCTATCATATATGTGAACTAATTCCATCATAAGTATAATACCATTTTATCATATATATATAAAATAATTTCATCATATATATAAATTCATGTTATCATATATATAATTCCATTTTATCATATATATGAACTAATTTCATCATATATATAATTCCATTTTATCATATATATGAACTAATTTCATCATATATATAATCCCATTTTATCATATATATAATCCCATATTTTCATATTTATATTCATTTGTACCACGAAATGTGGTACATTTATCATACTGAATTAAAACAAACTTTGTCAATTTATATTTGTTCATATCTAAACTAAATGAGAATTATAACTACTGGACTGATACACAAAAATGTATATTCAAAAGTCATTAAAAGCAAATAAAAATATTAGCTTAATAGTTGTAGAATTAACCAAATTTGTAAAATTTACTGAATGATTGTAGAATTAACTAAATAGAATTGACGAAATGATTGGATTTATCATAAATATGATTTCATATTAAAATAATTAAATACATATTATAATTCAGTCAACCATATTAAAATTTTGATTGTGGGTAATCATTAAATGATTAAGCAGAATCAGAAACGTTGCTATCATGAACATGGCATTATACAAATCAATGAAAAACGGCTATACAAACATTTAATAGTTGTAGTGATCATGCTGTAACCATGTTTTTTCTCTGTGTGTAGGAACTAGTTACATTTTAAGTAACAAATAACTAATGAAATGTCAGAAT
The DNA here is from genome assembly GCA_951394005.1 of Protophormia terraenovae. Taxonomy (NCBI): domain Eukaryota; kingdom Metazoa; phylum Arthropoda; class Insecta; order Diptera; family Calliphoridae; genus Protophormia; species Protophormia terraenovae. The sequence continues at coordinate 89,575,632 of OX596075.1, forward strand.
ATAAAACCAGTTACTATATTTTTCAATGTTAAAAGTAAAAATATTTTATATATTTTAATTAAAAAAAAAAAACATCAATAACAAATGTAAAATGTTTTAGATTAAAAATTAATTTATATGTAAATTTTGACCTTCATATATTTATCTCTTCTTTAAATATATGAATTAGTAATTTTTATTTATAAAAATCTGTTCATAAATAATCACATACCGAGCTATAAAAATGTAGTTATGTTATTGTCATTACAACCCAGCAAAAAACGATGAAGTTCTTCATAAAAAAGAACATTTTCACAACTTCAAATGTAGAACAAAGTGCATATTTTAAACTTTTTTGGAAGTTCTTAATAATTACTTGCAAAAAAGTGAAAACAAATGAATTTTTAGCGAGAAAAAATGGCAACAACTTCTAACAAAATTGAAATTTTAAAAATTTTAATGAATTTTTATTATTATTTAACAAGGCAAAGACTGAATTTTTATTTAAAAATTTTATTAACATAGTTTTAAGAGAAGTGCTTCAAAAGCAGTGAACAAGGAGTATAAAAGAATAACATCCTACCAATGCCAACCATGGGTTAAAAAAAGAACTTCTGCAGCTCTTTTTCACCACTAAGTACTTCCTTCCAATGACAACACAATGTTAAAATCATGACTTTTTCAGTTCTTTTTTTGCTGGGAAGTTACTTTGTAACTACATTATTCAACAATTCTTGGTTTTAGTCATTGGCAACTACTTATTTGAATAGTTACTTGGTAATGAGTCGTCATTATTGTTTACGTACTCTACATTATATAAATAAGTACTTAATAGTAAATTAGCAGCAATAATGCAATTACGTGGATCAGTTGGCTAGAGCGCGAAATTGAAAACCAGATGATTGTTATTTCAACTTCAGTCTGCAAAGCAAAAAATTTTTTTTTTTTATTATTTTAGTTTACCATCTATCTTTTATCTTTGAAACAACTCGAACCAAAATAAATAGTTATTCAAGCAAACAAATAAACATTTTGATCATTTCCAATGAATATAACATAGTCTTGTCGTTGGAAGATTTTTTCTCTTTCATATTCACGATGTCAAGCAAAACTAATTCAAATTTTGATAAATTTTAATAATAACTCTTGATATTATTTAATAACTCTCATATGAAAAAGTAAAAAGCATCGTCGATAACAAATCATAACACAAGAATTTTAAATAATAAGTTACTTAAAAATTCTAAACGCCAATTTATTCTTATTGAATATACTACAATTCTGGCACAAATCTTATCAACTCATATCATTAACGGATTAATCTCATAAAAACCTTTAAAAAATCTCCAAAAAATTAAAATAATAGATAAGTAAAATAAAATTAAAACCTACCTTAAGTAAATGTAACCATTGAAATGGAAGAAATAAAAAAGAAAAAAAACTTTAACATTTTTAATAATAAAATGAAACGATACAGCTACTGATTATTTATAAGAGCATAAAAACATATGATTTAATAATATATTAACATACAGACAGACACACACACGTACGCAAAAAAAAAAAGGAAACACTACAAAGGACATGCGTAGAACAAATAACAAATTTTACAGCAGCACATAATAAAAAATATGATATTAAACAATAGATTGAAATAGAAAGCAACCATAAAATCTATAATCAAAAATCATAATGCGTGAAGTGGATGCAGGATAAATTACACGTATAAAATATATATATGTGTGTGTATAGATAGATAAAACCTAAGGATATTTGCATTATAGACAACCAGACATATTTAAATGATCTTTCTCCTTGCATGCGGTATAATATGTTTTACCTTTAAATAAATATGCAGATGATGCGTGTAGGGAAGGATAAATATAATGTTTATGAATTTTCTGTAACACATTAACCCCTTCCATTATTTATTTGTTGTTTATTTTGTTGGAAATGTAAAGTGTTTGGTTTCGATTTTCTATCCAAAACCTTAATAATCATTAAAGCGTTTAATTTGTAATGAAACGTTTTTGAAAGCTGGGCTTAAAAAGTGGATCAAATTATATCACAAAACCTATATATGGAAAATATATTTTGCTAGAAGTTTATTTTAAATATTGAAACAAAAAATAACATGAAATTACATCGGACGATTTTTTTCAGAAATTTTATGTCTGTATAGTAGACGATGAAACGTTCGTACAGGGTTAATTTTTAAGACTTCCTAGCCTGGGATTCTATGCCGCAGATGCTAGAGGGATTATGGCAAAAAAAATTTCGTGTATCAAAGAAATCAAAATTCCCAAAAATTTTTTGATTTGGGAAGTCATATGCATATGCAGTAATGAAGCACATCATTCTTAAAAAAAGAAATATACGTGAATGAGTGCCTTTGAAAAAGACTTTTCCCTGTCTTAATAAAATTCAGTGTATCCGCTGTTTTCTGGCCTGTTTCCGCATCTTCTCATTACAACAACAAAATAATAGTGTTGTAAAAAAGAGATTGTAAGAGTTTGTACCGCAATTGGCTAATCCATCAAAATGTCCGGAACTCTGTGCAATTGAAAGATATTGGACTCTAGTAAAAAATAATTCAAAAGACATTAAAAGCTCAGCATAAAATGAAACGGAGTTTATAAATAAGTGGACTTATTCCTAGCAAAAAAGTGACCGAAACACAATAAAACGTTTAATCAGAATAATTGCGGAAATGATCAGCTATTTCCTTAAAAACTAACAGGAACTAATTTATTCTTTTATATTTAGAACTTTAACATAACAGTCATTAATAAAAATATCACTTTAAAAAAATTCGCCCACTGGTTTAGTTTCTATAAGCAGATTTGCATGCACGATTTTTTCGTGCGCAGTCCTTAAATAAATAAATACATACATAAATTAATAAATAAATAAATAAATAAATAAATAAATAAATAAATAAATAAATAAATAAATAAATAAATAAATAAATAAATAAATAAATAAATAAATAAATAAATAAATAAATAAATAAATAAATAAATAAATAAATAAATAAATAAATAAATAAATAAATAAATAAATAAATAAATAAATAAATAAATAAATAAATAAATAAATAAATAAATAAATAAATAAATAAATAAATAAATAAATAAATAAATAAATAAATAAATAAATAAATAAATAAATAAATAAATAAATAAATAAATAAATAAATAAATAAATAAATAAATAAATAAATAAATAAATAAATAAATAAATAAATAAATAAATAAATAAATAAATAAATAAATAAATAAATAAATAAATAAATAAATAAATAAATAAATAAATAAATAAATAAATAAATAAATAAATAAATAAATAGATAAATAAATAAATAAATAAATACATAAATACATAAATACATAAATAAATAAATAAATAAATAAATAAATAAATAAATAAATAAATAAATAAATAAATAAATAAATAAATAAATAAATAAATAAATAAATAAATAAATAAATAAATAAATAAATAAATAAATAAATAAATAAATAAATAAATAAATGAATAAATAAATAAATAAATAAAGAAATAAATAAATAAATAAATAAATAAATAAATAAATAAATAAATAAATAAATAAATAAATAAATACATAAATACATAAATACATAGATACATAAATACATAAATACATAAATAAATAAATAAATAAATAAATAAATAATAGAATTATCCCCTATCGAATATTTATTTTAAGAATATTTAAAAAAAAGTAACACAATATTCATATGTAACTTTTTCTTATTCTAGATTTTGATCAACAACAAGATCTAAAGCAGACCTAAAACTGTTGATAAGGTAAGTGAAATTTATCATTTTATTCATGCAAACTTTTAATAGATTATAATGCATATTAATGCCGAAAATAATTCTATTGTCTAGTCCCATTAATATACTTCCCATATGTTTGCATGTCTTTATGTGTTACCACATGTTGGTTATTTCCTAAAGTATCAAAGGCTTAAAAAACAGCAAACGTTACATTATTTTACCTCCTTTGTAACTCTTGTAAATGTGTTAAATGTTTGGCCATAAATCAAGAATTACAACAAAAGCAAAACATACAACAATAATAACCCCTTGATTTCAACAAACAACAAAAGTGGAGGTAATCAAAACTATTAGAACAGAAAAAACATAATGAAATAAAAAAAATATGAATATTCATAAAAATCAAACAACCATGAAACTTATGCAAAAAAATAAAATCAAAATTTAAAAACTAAAAAAAACTCATTGAACTATTAAAAGGCAAATTTATATTAATGGGCCCAAGGAAAATGTAAAGGATTATAGCATGAACTGCTTACACACATACAACCCCTATTATACAAAAATTAAAAAATAACCAACAGCCTAAAATTTCCATTTGATAGATAAAATGTTATCTATCTTTTATTAGTTTTTATTTCGCAAATGCAAAACATCTAGGAAAAGAATAATAAAAAAGTATGTGCGTATAAGTGAAGCTATAAAAACAACAACAACAAAAAAATTTAAATGCCTAGAAAACCACTTTTGATGATTTTACAGTCTGATTTAATCAATAGCAATAAATCGCACATTAAATGTAAACTACCATGTTTTTTCAAATACACATTCATACAATCACATGTATTGTCCTTTCATTGTTTAATGTGTTTCTTTTACTTTTTGGGTTGTCTGCGAGTATATGTATTTGTTTTTTAACAAAAGGATATTTAGTGTTTTTCAAGAGAATCCTTTTGTTTGTGTTGTTTAAAAAAAGTGATCTTATGTTGGCTTTGTTTGTATTTTTCGCTTGTTTAAATTCCTGTTGCTGTTTTAAGGATTTTAAGAGTTCAAGGGTTAAATTTTATAGATTTTTGCAAAAATATTAGTGCAAATGTATTACAAGAATTGATACCTGACTTTTTGCCGCATAATGCGTCGTTATTGTTTGTTTTATTTTCATTTAAATCAAAACAAATCTCAAGTAGTTTATTAGTTTTATTATTACCAATTTTATAATAATAATTTTTGTTTTGTTTTTGAAAACGCAGTGGATTTGAATATTGAGGCTTTACTAAAATTAGTTGGATTAGAGTACTACCGAACACACATTTTGAAACCGTAACCCAATCCGAACAATTTTACATAGTTCGGCCGAACCCGAACTTTTTGTTATGACCTAAAAAGTGCAAAGAAATTATTATTATTTTATATACCGGGAAGTACTTTCTTGACGCTGTTTAAACGCATTTGAATGAAATAGAATTTCAAAATGTATAGGTATTTGTATTTTGAGAAGTTAAAGTCCTTTTCTTTGTGTTTTTTTTTTTTTTTTCGTTCTTTTTATTGTTATAATTGCAGTTGTACTGTTTTTATGCTTTTAGTGATACAATACTTGTTAAATTCAGATTTAATAAATAGTTCGGTGTTCGGTCAAAAAAATTGGCGAACAACGAACTCCCATTGAGCATGTCTTTTTACCGAACACCGTAACCGAACCCGAACGTCAGGACACTATATTATAAAACCCCGGTTCAGTTTTGGAATCTATTGAACTTCCGTCATACATTGGTCCTTTATAATATAGGATCACCTTGAATTCAAGATCTTTATAGCATCATTTTATCATATGTCTGTCTTTCTAACGGCACTTTTATAGTCTCTATTTAACTTCAATCACAAACATAACATAGTATCATTTAATATTATTTCACAAAAATTTTAACGAACTGTGGTTCGTATAATTTGGTGCCAAATGTCAATAAATTATTTTCAAAATTGCGATCTGTACTAGGATTATAAAATTTACTTGGACGGACAGACGGACGGACTTTATAAAATCTATTTCGAAAGGGATTTTGACTCGGCTTTTTTTTTTTTTTTTTTTACTGATGAAACAGCTTGGTGCCTAATAAGGACCGATATTGTATTCTGCGTCATTTTTATAAACCCGCTCATGGTAAACGTTAAACAATTTAGTTTCAATTTAATTATTAAAAGTTTTGCTTTTCAATATCCATATGAAGCTGGTTTAAGGCCCATACTGATAAAATGTAACGAAATTTACACTTCTATTAGATTGGACCTTGTAAAAATATTCTCGATCCCAAAAATTTAATTCGCATTTAAAGTGACGAAATAGTAGTCAGAGGAAGCAAAATCTTGGCTTTACGGCAGGAGGAATAAAAATCTTCATCTATTATTTTCTAAATATATTATAACTGCTGTCGCAACGTTAGACCACTATGATTGAATACTATGGCCACATAGCTGGTCGCATATTTTGGACGATCTTTTTCACTGCTCTTTTTAAAATGGATCAATTTGAGTATCATAATTGATGTAAAGAAGAGTCGTAACAATTCGATGTCATCGAAGCAGCATTTCTGATATGGAAAATCTCTGTTCGGCGCTTCTTGGCTTCATAACATTCCGTAGCGATTTCAAAAGAGTTTGAAATTGAATTATATTAAAACGAGAAAAAAGATATATCCAGTCAAGACCGACCATATGATACCCTACCACACAGTGGGGTCAAACACAATTTTTTGGTAATTAATCTGTATTTCCTAAACTACTACTCAATCAAATTGCAATGTACAGAAGAGTTGTAGAGGAGTACCTAAGCCTTCAGAAAAATCATGTCATTGTCGCCCTGTGATAACACGAGATAAGCAACACGGTGTCAAAGTTGACACCTCGAGTATGAAAAAGTTTACAAAAATCGTAACATCCACAAAGGAAGTCCGATTTTTATTAGATTTATATTTCTATAAAGTACCAAGCTTTTACTAAACTTTTTACACTTTTACTAAATGTAAAATAAACATATATGATTTTATGCACTTTAGGGCGATTCTCGGAAGTGGGTTTATATGGGAGCTATGGCAAATTATAGACCGATTCTAATAAAATTTGGCAATGTTGTTTCAGCGTATATAAAATTTATTTGTGTCGAATATTAGCTTGATACTATCATTCGTATGGGATTCAAGGTTTTCAAGGACAGACGGACAGACATCGTTAAATCGACTCACAAAATTATTCTGCACAAAAAGAAAAAAAAAAGAAAGTATTCAAAATTATTTTTTAATAAAATTATTAACTAACTTTTTATTGGAACTTACTTATTTATGATTATAATTAACTTTCTAATTGGTTTACAATTTTTTCTGGTCAATTATGGACCGATCTTCATTAAATTTGGCACAAAGTTTGACACTTATACAAAACTGCTTTGCACCGAATTTCATTACTATATTTAAGGCATTTATGGACCGATGAAATAATGGACCGATCATAACCAATTTCAATAATCTTCATCCTTGTGCCAAAATAACAATTCGTGGTAAGCTTCATCAAGATATCTTTTAAATTGCGGCATGTACTTTGTGCGATAAGTTTTCATGGACAGACAGCTAGCCAACCGTCAAGACGGACATCGTTAAATCGACACAGAAAGTGATTCTGTGTCGATTGGTATACATTAAGGTGGGGGTCCATCTTAAGAATGCTACTTTGAAGGATACCGCCGCCTAGTGTAAACTAATTCTAAGTCTCACAATTAAAAATATGGTTAAGAAACTAAAAAATATTGATATGTTATTAATGTATCTCTATTTGATTTACACGAATTTTATACCCACCACACGCAAAGAAAAAATATGGTTCCTGTGACCATAAACTAAGAGCAACATACTATGATTGTAATATATGATTCCAGGTTACAATAAGTATATTTGTACGTAATCATTATTATGATTCGAATTTATAATTTATTAGTAAGTTTTATAACCTTTTCTTAAGTATTGCTTTCAATTTCATCATGTTTTTATCATTTAATAATTCCATGTTATCATATATACATATAAACTAATTTCATCACATACATAATTCCATTTTATCATATATATTATTCCATTCTATCATATATAAGAACTAATTCCATCATAAGAATAATTCCATTTTTATACCCTTCACCACAGGTGTAAAGGGTATATATAAGTTTGTCATTCCGTTTGTAATTCCCACAATTTTCGTCGGAGAGCAAAAAAGTTTACATTTTCGGGATCCTTGTAAGAAATGATGACGATAGGACCATGTCCGTCCGTCCGTCCGTCCGACCGTCCGTCCGTCCGTCCGTCCGTCCGTCCGTCCGTCCGTCCGTGTGTCGGTTGAAATGGCGTTTATGAAGCCCACCGATAACTGACATATATAATATATATATCAAACGATCGGAAATGCTTTCGAGAATTTTGCTATTGGAATTCAGCAAGATCGGTTCATACAATGCGGAGATCTGTTAAGAAAACCGGTTTTTAGAACCGGATTTCCAGTTTCTGAAGCCTCTGTATATACTAGGGACTTCGTTTTTACAAAGAAGTCTCGGACATTTTTTTCTGAATTTTTGTTCTGAAAAAATGAAATAAATCGGTTCAATAATAACTGAGATATCGGACAAAACGCATTTTTTATTTTTTAAAGCCCTGGTTTAAGCTATAGATTTTTATTTTTATACAGATCGGTCACAAATATTTTTATAAAATTTCGGTTTTTTGAATCAGCAGGATCGGTTTATAAATAGCGGAGATATGCTTTAAAAACCGGTTTTTGAAACCGATTTTTCAGTTTCTGAAGCCTCTGCATATACCAGGAACTTCGAATTTTCAAAGGAGGCTCGGAAATTATTTTCTGAATTTTTGTTCTGAAAAAATTAAATAAATCGGTTCAGTAATAACTGAGATATCGGGGAAAACGAATTTTTTATTTTTGAAGCCCTTGTTCAAGCTACAGATTTTTACTTTTATATAGATCAGTCATAAATGTTTTTATAAAATTTCGTTTTTTTTTAATAAACCAAATTCGTTCATAATCAACAGAGTTATGGCCCAAAAACAAATCTGTTAAGAATATAAATACACACACAAACATGTATATTAAGCATTGTAATGACTATTAGTGACGTTTTTTGTATAGACAAGTAGTTTAGTTAGAAACAGTTGTAATATAATGAATAACAGTGTTGTTGTTGTTCTTTGTATATGCAGTCTGTACAAAAATAAATAGATATGGAATTGTTGTTGTTTATTTTTAAAAACTAAAACATATCTGTTAAGAATATACATAAATACCTACACAAACATGTATATTAAGCATTGTAATGACTATTAGTGACGTTTTTTGTTTTTTGTATAGACAAGTAGTTCAGTTAGCAACAGAAGTAATATAATAAATAACAGTGGTGTTGTTGTTCTTTGTATATGCAGCCAGTTTGTATATACACACATAAAAAAATATATAAATATGGAATTGTTGTTGTTGTTTATTTTTTAAAAGCAAAGCCTGCTATGATTGTTTTTTTTTTTATATATTCAAATTTTCGTAGTTTGAAAAAAATTTAGATTTATATATGTGAAAATATGAAAGCATACGTTAAGGCGAAAATTTTATTATTTGTCGGTAATATGGTAATATGATGTCGATAAGATAGTAAGATGGTAATATGATAATATGGTGAAGGGTATCAAAGATTCGGCACAGCCGAATCTTTTTCAATTTCATATCATATATATATTTCCATGTTATCATATATATAATTCCATTTTATCATATATATGAACTAATTTAATCATATAAATGAACTAATTTAATCATATATATAATCCCATGTTATCATATATATGATCCCATATTTTCATATTTATATTCATTTGTACCACGATATGTGGTACAATCATCATACTGAATAAAAACAAAACTTGTCAATTTATATTTGTTCATATATAAACTAAATGAGAATTATAACTACTGGACTGATACACAAAAATGTGTGTTCAAAAGGCATTAAAAGTTAATGGCTTAATGGTTGTAGAATTAACCAAATTTGTAAAATGAAATGAATGGTTATGTAATTAACTAAATAGTTGTAGAATTGACTAAATGATTGGATTTATTCATAAATATGATTTCGTATAAACATATTTAAATACATATTATAATTCAGTGAACCATATTAAAATTTTGATTGTGGGTAATCATTAAATGATTAAACAGAATCATAAACGTTGCTATCATGGACACAGTATATTTAAATCAATGAAAAACGGCTATAAAATCATTGAATAGTTGTGGTGATCATGCCGTAATCATGTTTTTTCTCTGCGTGCATCAAAAAGATGGGGGATATATTGATTTTGTCATTCCGTGTGTAACATGTCGAAGGAATCATTTAAGAACACCATAAATAAAAGCATATACGACATCGAAATCTTGTACGGATAGTTCGGGGATCTATATAAACTTGGAAACAAAAATGGACGTGGTCCACCAACTTTATCGCCCACCTCCCATATAAGGTGAAACGTCAACGAAATTTTGCACAAATAGTTCAAGGACCAATGTTAACTTTGAAACAAAAAATGGGCGTGCTCCGCCCACTTTACCGCCCATCGTTATATGGGATATAACGAAAAATTTAAAAAAATTGATGGTGGGTATATAGATTCGGCCGAGCCGAATATAATATTCGCGCTTGTTAATTTTGAGTTCGTAAGGTTATATCACAGTTGAGTTCAAATATGTAAACATTTTTCCCCTCTTTTAAAATAAAGGCTTCGAATACCAACTGAAAATTCCTCATCACCTAATCTGTAGGTGGAGTTATAAATATGCAAAAAATGAAAGTACACAAAATTTATTCGCATTTGTCATCAATCAAACCTGGATTAGAATAACAAAGTCTTTCATAAACCAAACCAAAAATTTGTCATGCTTAATGAGGGAACTAATCCAGCCTCAAGACAAACAATTTGTTATTCAGTATTCAAATTTAGAAAAAAAAAAATCAAATGTCTTTACTTATAGTTTATTTATGGCACAAAACAACGTATATATTTTGAAAATACCGATTGATGTTGAAATTACGTGACAAACAGCTCAGCTGTCAAGGCTCTACAGGAAAAAGGGTTTAACTTCATCGTCTTATAATTTATGCGCGAGAGTAAACGCCTCATTGACATGCTAGCAAAATAAAATAACGACAAAGATCCTTTAAAAAAACAAGCATATGATCACTAACATAAACCTTTTTTTTCTCTAGCTATTTAATATACTAACAAACAGTAGCTGCTAAGGGTTAAAACAAATGCCTGCATGTGTAGAGTTTACGATGATGCTTTTTTAAAATTTTTTTTAGAAATGATAATTTCAAATGAACCCTCTTCTTGTCGAGATCTATACAACATGCTGTTTACCTTTTTTGAATATGAAAGGATTTCTTTTTTTTTTTTTTTTAATTTTTTGTGTTTTTTAGAATAAATTAAAATTTATTATAATTTGCATACGTTAAGGATCATTAAATTTGAATTTCTATTTTTAAAAATTTAGTTTCAGGGGGTTTTTTAGAAATTTGTAATTATCATGAAATTTAGTTTTCTCTTAACTACGATACGGGCAACAGTTCAAAAATGTTACAAAGCAAAAATAAATTAATAAAATATTTTTTTAAAATATTAAACAAAAAAGTGTTACTTGAATTAAACAAATATTTGAATTTTCGGTGTCATGGTTCTGTTTCAATAATTATGCGAATGAGTATTTAAAGTCGATATAAGTGTCATAAAAGTGATAAAATATAAATTAAACTATTTAAAAAAATGTTTCATCAAAAATATATTAACCTAACAATTTGTAAAAATATACACACTTTATTGTCACCCACTGTATATCATGCGCAAATACTTTAATAAATTTAAACGCGTGATTACCTTCTATAAAAAAAGGAATTTGAAATAAATAACAAAATTTTTGTTGTAAACAACATTTAATTTTGTTTCAAATTATGAGTTGTAATCAACAGGTAACAATTATTAAAACCACTTCAAAACATGATCATAATTATGGGGACTTTAATGACACACGCTCAGCGTTTTGCCACATGTGTTGTGGTGCACATGCGGGTAAGTTGCTTATTTTATTAACGATTTGTAAACGTTTTGCTTTCAAATAAAAATTAATCTGTCGTTGACTTTGAAATTGTTAACTAATGTGAATGTCTTAGGATTAGTGATGGTCAAGTGGCTGATAATTTTAAATATTTTTTCTTATTAGTGATCATTTTGTTAACACTTGCGCGTCTCTGGTACCTTTTACTGCAATTTGTTTGACATGTTTACATGCGCCGATTAGAAATCAAATGGTTTTTAATACATGTACAAGTAAAGTATGTTTTTGGTGTTGATAGATAAATTTTTTCTAATCGATAACAGTAATCAATATGTATGTCTGATATTTGTGAATATTGATTAACTGGTTAAGTGCACAATAATGGGGAATTTTTTATATTTTTTATTGTAAGACAGTGTTTTAGATAGGGAAAAATGTGAATAAAACGTCCACTGTATTATTGTAAATTTTTCCCAAGGCAGCGAATTTATTTTTTGTGTTAAATTTCCACAGTTACACCCTGGAAATTCCTTGCAGTTCTAACAAATTGTTATCTTGTTAAATAAAGGAAAATCTCTTAACTCTTCACATATATCAACGATCTGGCCATTTCAAAACTTTAAATACATTTCTCTTTCTTCTAAAAGTACGGCCAGGCTAAGCAAATATATGACGAAAATTACACTGGGTCTACACATGATTTTTTTATATAATAATATGTAACAGAGAGTGTCAAATCCGCTCTCTGAGAGAATTATCTCACGTGTAGACTAAAATATTAGTATTATAAGAAATATTATGAGACTGTTGTGATGCGATTTTTCTACATAAATATCTTATAAGATTTACACTCAAAAAAAAATACACATATACGAAATTTTGTTTGTATGTGTGTGTGAATGTGCATTTTTAAAAGTACAATGTAAAAAACAATGCCTTTTTGTAAAATTGTTTTATTTTAATGGTTATTTTACATTCAGAAACATATCTTCATTAAAATTGTGCTAAAAAATTTCGAATTTCTTAAATAAAAAGTAAATGTTTACTCTGTGACTGAATGAAAATAATGAAATATTATGAGATTTATTAGAACAAATTTACCCCTTGTTTAAGATTTAAAATAATATAAACAAAATGTTTACTCTCTTCTGCCGGCGTTATCCTTACATATTATATCAACGTGGAGACTGTATGTTACGGTAACAAATAAAATGTAAACAGGCCGAAAAAAGTATTAACACAATTAATAAATTAATATAAAATCGCTATTTTGGAACCTCTTCACTTCTAAATGTGTGTTTTAGGTATTTGATACATCCATCTTTAAGTTTACTACGTAACATTTTTATAAAAAAGTATTGGCACAGAGAACTTAAAAAGCATTATAATTTTTAAAATTATTCCGCTAATGGGTCAAAATTTAGGTTTACATTATTCTCTTATTTTCTTAAATTTTGAGCCTCAACCCCAACAAGAAATAATTAAAGGATTTTTAAGATCAAAATTGGCCTGAATTTTTTATATTTGTTGGGGAGGTGACAACACCCCCTACAGGTATTTGAAATATTCCAAAATGTAAAATACATTACCGAAATTAAGTGTTATGACTAAAATCTACTATTTGTCTGTTCCTTAGCATAAAATCAATTGACGAGTGAGTGTTTTATTGAATGGGTTTCATAGAAGTTATCCTTCCATGTATCATATATGAGTGACAAGGAAAAATGTGCGCAAATATGATGACAAAAAAAAAAAATATAATCTATATATATAAAAATTAATGTGTGTTTGTTTGTATGTATGTTTGTTTGAAGTCTATAGCCGCCTAAACGGCTAAACCGATTTTCTTGAATTTTTCACAGTGTGTTCCTATATGCCTGGAAGGAAAAATAGGCTACTTTTTATTTTGAAATTCCATGTGACACGCCCACTTACTAAATAACTATTAAAAGTAGTATATCTCGGAAATTGGTAATACTAGAGTCCTCAAATTTTGCACGAAAAAAATAGGCGAACTAGAAATAGGGGGTGTGGCACATCCCACGCCTAATATTGCTTGCCAATACCAAATGCCGTAAATTTAGGAAACTATTACATTTACATTTCCCAAATTTTGTACAATAAACTTAAGAGTCTATGTGAACATTTTGTGCAAAAATGGGCGGAAAAGAAATAGTGGACGTGTCATCTCTCATATAAAGTTAATACCAAAATTTTTAGATCTGGGAAACTCTAAAAGTTAGAGAGCTCAAATTTTGTACGACTAGCATTAGCTTCAATATGAATATTTTGGACAAAAATTGGTACACTAGCAATAGTGGGCGTGCCACCTCCCATATAAAGAAAATATTAAATTATCATATCTGAGAAAATATAACAGTTATAGTTCTAAAATTTTGTCGGAGCCACTTTGGTATCAATATTAATATTTAAGAAAAATATGGGCGGAATAAAAGAAGGGTTCATGGTACCTCCCATATGAATTAAATGCAAAAATTCGTATATCTGGGAAACTATTGGACTTGGAATGCTCAAATTTTGCACAAAGAATTTTGACATCCATGAAAACATTTGTCTAATAAATTAGCGGATTATGGGGGTATGGTCCCTCCCATCAAAATTAAATACAAAAATTAGTATATCTGGGAAACTATTAGAGCTTGAATTTTCAAATTTTGCATCTATCTATATATTTTTTTAATCCTTTAATTACTATGTATTTCATTTCGAGGGGGTGGCGAAGCACACCGGGTATTAGCTAGTAATAAATAAATAAAAAAAATCAAATTATATTTATAGGAATTATTTAAAAAATTTAAGCCATAATAATAATCCAAATGCTTATAGGCATCAAAATAATTATACCAAACACCACTATAGGTATTATGCGTTTGTGCTGATGTTTGTGACTCACAGAGAAAATCATCGGACTTCAACCTTAAAGTACACCGTTCGACTCAGAATCATTTCCTTTATTTGTAGTTGTTACATCGGTTAAGTGCTTTTTTATTATTTATTTGCCTTTAAAAAGGCTTAAAACTAAAAAATTCATTTAATAAATAAGAACAAAACATTGAAAAACCCTCCAAATTTCATAAAGATTTTATTTATAAAAAGTCATGATAAATTATGATCTTGTGCTCAGCAGCAACTTGAGTAATTTTTCCGTCCTTTTTCTAGAAAGTTCTTAGTATAGCGGTAATCTCGCCATCTCATATAGTTTTTTTCGATTATGACATTAATTTCATTGAAAAGCTAGAATTGACTTCTTCATCCATCAAATTAAGATTTTTTCGGCGAATATTTCGACATTTTCCCTTCCATTTCAAATGATATTTCCATTTTTGTATTCAAATTTATACTGTTAATACTAACGATACGTAAATTTTACGTAGTAACTTTTATTTCATTTCCATTCAGAACATGTACACATCTAAAAATTTATTATTTTCTTTTTAAAATATATTTAAAAACGCCCAAAGAAAGAACTTGAGGAGTTTCATACACTTAGGTTTCCATGCACTAGAGTTATAAGGATTTGAAAAAAAAATGTATACGTAAAATTTACGTACATTAGTACTGCAGGGCTAAATTAGTGATGATCGGTCCATTATTTCATCTCCCATAATAGGGATTAATATGGCAAATAATTTAATTTATTATAAATCTGTGTACCAAATTTCGTAAAGTTCGGTCCATAATTGACCATATCACCCACATAAACCTCTCTTTTAGGTTTTTTTTGTTTTTTTTTAGCGGATAAACTTTGCCATATTTCAACTATTTAAAATGCTTTTAAATCTGTTGATTCAAAATTAAATTCAACGAATTTCAACTCTTTTTGAAATGAACCTGGTACTTTCTTAATACTAATATTGAAAGGACTTTCTGTCTTTAAGTTATAAAGTTGCTTTAACAAATTTTCTTTATATGGAAGCTTATAGATGAAATAAAAGTTTTGTGTACTGAAAACGATTTTATAAAAATTTCTTGGCATAATATATTTTAATTTATATTTTTATAAAATAAAAGTAAAATTTCATGTGAAAAAACTATAATTTCCTCAAATTTAAGTAAACTACATATTTATCTTTTTAATTAATTGTTTTCCCTGCCATATCGTAAAGTTTTCATTATACTGTGGTCATTGGACAGTAGTGTCCCGTAGACCTCCACGAATGTCCTTACGGACCCTTGTTGGTCGCGTAGCCCCATTTGAGAATTTTTGCTATGTGGTGTAAAATGATTCCTTCGATATGTTACACACAGAATGACAAAATCAATATACCCCCCATCCTTTTGATTGTGGGTACAAAAATGAAAAATTTGTTTTTGAAATCAAATATCTATTAAACAGTAATAAATAATTTAGTACAGTAAATATATTTTTTCTTAGTTTTGCATAGAAAAAGTCAGAAATGTAAAATTATTTAAAACCGTCACAAGTTCCGATATTTTTTTCACTCTCCAGTTGATTAATTTTAGCCCATTGGAGCGCCGTTCGTACACGGAAAAAATGCTATACACTCCAATTAGAAATATTTTGATGAATTGACTCCTCTATCGAAATTCCCGGATACATCTAAATTGGTTTAGAGGTTTATTACCATTTATTTTGCAATTGGCCCGCTGTGTATTACGTATTTTTGGTTGCCCTGATAATAATTAACTGCTTCATATTATTCTTTAATAAGTACTAAGTACTACATTCTAAGTATAACATATTAAAACTAAAGTACTAATTTAATTGTGTCTAATTTAAATATTATTAATAAAATTACTTATTTTTATTGAAAGCAAGTTAATTAAGAATATTTAGCATTTTGGCCCTGCAGCAATAGTACTGGTTTATTTCCATATCCCTTGGAAAAAATACTTAATAAGAAATAGTTATTTCTTTAATATAAGTATAATGACTAGGGTATTCACTCGAATATTGTTTGTTCGATTAATCGACAAATTAAAATCAAATAATTTTTCGATTAAATTAAAATCAAAAATTTCGAGTAAAAATTTATTCGAGCAAATTATGCCGATTAATCGAATAATTCGAGTGAAAAATATTTTAAATATTTCCTTTCTTAACAAAATATTAAGATGTTTAAATTTTAGTTTTCTAAAAAATTTAGCTTAAAAACAATGTTTCAAAATTTTTATAGAATGTTAAATGTAAAAGTGGCACCACAAATTGGAATTTTATAAAAAAAAATGTGTTTAGTAAAAAGAACCGAATATAAATATAAATACATAATTGATATAATTAAGTTATTTTGAATTAGTTCTAACTAATATAAAATTTCTTATATTTGTACACCGATATTGTTAGGAAATTAAGAGTTGCGAAACATTTTTGCACAAAATTGAACTAAAAAAATAATTACGAGATCGCTATAATACAAATAAGAGTAAATTAAACTTAAAAACTATATACATTTTTATAATATTAGATGATCATTTAATGCCTTAAAAATTTTAACATAATTGAACAATGAATTATAAAACAATGTAAAACCTGGTGCACAGAAATTATTCTGATCATGATTTCCTACGTTTTTGTTTTATTTAGAACAATTCAAGTCTCAAGAAAAATTTTGACATAATTTTTAGTATCTGAACCTCTCTGTAGCACATATGTTAGTATGTGTCCAAATTAAAAAGTGAGGTTATTAGACAAAATCTTTAATTATTCCAAAGTGGATAGAAACTCATCATTAATCTTTGTTTTTATCAAAAGTATCGATAATCACCTTCAATTGAGTATCATTTTTTTTTTTTTTTTTTTTTTTTTCAAAGTGTAAAAACTAGTTATTTTATAGCATTACTAAAATTACAAAAAGCACTCCGGACCACCCTTTAATATAAAATTTGATTTGAATTGATAGACCAAATTTCTTAACGGCATTATCATAGCAAAAATGGCAAATATTCACACAAAATGCTTGTTTTATTTTTTAATATCCATTGAAAAAAAGAGTAAAATTTTAAGGTATAATTTACTCGAATAACTCGAGTAACTTAAAAAATTTACTCGATTATTCGAGTAATTTAAAAACTGCATTTTCGAGTTATTTGATTATTCGAACAATGAAAAAGTCGAGTAAAATGAATACCCTAATAATGACCAACCCGACTACTGTTCTATGCCAATTTTTTTTTCAAGAGAGCTGCATTACAAAAATAATTCTTTAAACGTTTTTTTTCTATTATTAATTTTCTTTGTGGTTGGCGTATAAATGGTGGCATTAGTATTTAAGCATTATAACTTTTTTTCTTTAGCAATTTTTCATAATTAATAACTACCATTCAGTCGGTGAGTGTGATGAAGTAATTGTTGTCTATAACCATTTAACTAATATATAAAATAGTATCTATACAATTATTGTTATTACTACAACTAGTAGTGATACTCTTAGTCGCAGTTTGTGATAGGAGTACTTGTATACTCATACATGTAGCTGATGTGAAACGGTCATGTTAGTAGTTTTTTCTAGGAGGACAGAAGTGAAAATGATTGTTATGTTTAGGTAGCAAAATTTTTAATGCATTTGGAGAAAACGGCGTTCAAGGCCATCAGGGCTACTTCAACTCACCAAGACATCCAAGAATATGCAAAATCATATATTTTCTTGGGTTTGAAATAAACCAAAATGTTAGTTCGTTTTAGTCGATTTTAAAAATTTTGGCGTTGATATGTTATAGCTTATTTTAGTCATAACAGCGTATTTTCGCATATTTTGGGCTTGGCAGCGTGTTTTGTCAGAAAATCCTTATTTTGGAGAATGGAGAAAATCTTTATTTTCTGATACATTGTATTTATCTACTAATGTTTTTTAATGTTTTTAAGTGAGAAGATAAAATATTTTTTGACAAAAAAATTAAGTTATTTTTAGTCTAAAAATTTAAAATTTAGCCAAGAAAAATAATATTTTAAGAGCATATTCTTTAATTTTTAGGGCACATTTTCCAAAGTTAAGAACATAAAATACTTTGTTTAGCTTATTTTTGGTAGCTCAACAATAGACCTGTTCACGACTTTATTCCTTTTGAATTCTGATTAATTTAATAGCAAAACACGCACTAACTAACAGCTCTCACAAACAAATCTTTGAGTGTAAATAATTATACAGTCAAATGCATCAGAGTGAACGCAAGTGGGCTGGCAATACAAAACATATGTTGTCTGCATAAAATTTTCCTAAACAATAATTAAATAAAAATTACAAAAAAATTTAATAATATTTTATGCATAATCTATGCATTTCTTTAAACGTTATTTTGTTTAATAACAAAATGGTGGTTGAAAACTTTATTAAAATAAAAATCATGTTTAAATTTACCAACAGGAAAATTCGTCAGAAGTAAAAGAAAAAAAAAAACAAAAATAACTACAAAAAAAAGAAAAGTTTTGCTTCAACAATCTTGTGAAAGAATAAAAATTCAAAATACTGCACTCGATGAAGTTAATAAGACTAAAATCACTTTGCTTTTGTACTTTTCTATAAGCAAAATGTAAAAAAAAAAAACATATAGGAAAATAAGGGAAATCAAACTTTTTTCCTTTTGTAAGTAAAGGAGAGTGTGTAAAAACACGAAACTTTAAGTTTGTTTATCATACTCATATGTTGTGTTGAATGGATATTGACTCTAACCAACAAGAATAGGAACTTATATTACATATGTGTAGATGTTTGTATGTTCTCGCCGTTTTTCTTTGTTTGGAGTTTATTTGAAAGAATTTCACATCAAACAATGGCTTTTGTATGCAATCTTTATTTATTCATTTTTTTTTTTTTTTTTTTCATTTGCTGCTCGTCTTTCTTTGTAGTAAATATAAAGGCTTAATATGAATAGAGTTTAGAGTAGTTGTGTACTTTATGTAACTTTTTTGTTCCAAGTTTTTTTTTTTTCCTCACTTAGTAGAACTTACTGCTGCATACGCATTTTATGTTAGAGAGTGCAAAAAATGCATGCGTTGTAATTTTATTATTGGGTGGGGCTAACATGTTTCTTTTAGTGTTAAAAAAAAAGAAAAACATCTTTATTTGTATTAAAGCTTACATGGACACTGTATTTAAGTTGCTACTAATAATAATGGTCATTTTATACTCTTGTTCTTAGGGTGGCAGTTGAACACTTTTTGATATGTGATTTTTTCCTAGTAGATACCTCCTTTTTTTTTTTCTTGGAACTAAGCTCCATTTTGGAATGAAGATACCTTCTATATTAGGAAATGTTGAATCAAAACCGTAAACATTTTGGATAAGGGATTGTAACACACATTTGAATGTGTGTTGTGCCTTAGGGTCCGACATGGTGAACCCTTTTGGAGTTGTGCACGAATTACTTTTCGACTTTTCGATTTTTCGACTTTTTTTAATTTTTAAATGGTCGATTTTTCGACTTTTCGACATTTTCAATTATTAAATAGTCGATTTTTCGACTTTTCGACTTTTTTTAATTTTGAAATAGTCGACTTTTCGACTATTTTCGACTTTTTCCGACCATTTTCGACTTTTTTTGACTATTGACTATTTTTTGTTAATTGTCTAATAAAAACTTTAAAAATAAAAAAATGAATACAACGCAAACAAATATATTGATTGATTAACATACAAATCTATCCAATGAGAGAGCTAGTTACACACAAAAATATGTACTAACTACCCGGTTTAATGGTATATAAATAAAAGCTGATAAGAAACTATTCATTTTAAATAGGATAATTTTTTAAACAGTTTTCTACTTTCCGACTATTTTCGACTTTTTCCAACTATTTTCGACTTTTTCCGACTATTTTCGACTTTTTCCGACTTTTCGACTTATTTCGACTTTTCGACTATTTTCGACTTTTTCCGACTTTTCGACTTTTTCCGTCTATTTTCGACTATTTTCGAATATTTTCGACTTTTGGCATCAAGAAAGTCGATTTATCGACAATTTTCAAATCAAAAAGTCGATTTCGACTTTTCGACTTTTTACAACAAAAAGTCGATTGTTCGATTATTCGAAAGTCGATTTGATAAACCCTAAACTTTACGTCATCTTCATCTAGGCGACAATTAACTTAAATTGGTATTAGTTTAAGACAAATAAAAATTTGTAGAAGCTTTTAGTCAACTTGCATGTTTCTAATCCATTCCAATGTATAGCAGAGGATTTTGCATATTTAGTAGAGTGTCCCTCTGAAAACAAATGTTAAACGATGCACAGTGGTCCCAAATCGATTATTTTTTATATTATATATATATATATATATATATATATATATATATATATATATATATATATATATATATATATATATATATATATATATATATATATATATATATATATATATATATATATATATATATATATTTTTTTTTTTTTTTGGAAATAATTCTGTAAATTGGGAATCGTTAGAGATATCTAAATAAAATTTCTTATGGTCAGAGCTGAGGTGCTTCCGAGTTGATTTGGAGGAGTACAAGTTTTAGAGTATCACGGGTGTGGATGGTATACTTCCAAAATTGGTCACCTCGGGTATTTTTTTTTTTTTTTTTTTTCTTTAATACGTAAACAATTCATTTATGACTTGAATGTTAAAAAAAAAATCAGTTGGGTAGTCCTTGTAAATCTCTAAAAAAAAAATCATGTGCAGGTTATCTCCTTTAGTTTAAAAGATATTTGGGTCGAAGCAAATTATAGCCTAATTTTTGGCCTAATTTTTTTTAAGATTTTTAATTTTGGGGGCCTCAATTTAGACCCTAACATTTTTTGAAAATAATCACTATATTTTTTAAAAAAAATATAAATAATATTACTGCAAAAATCATAGAAATATGTCTATCCAATAAAAAGTTATATTAGCTAACGTTGAAACTTAAAAAAAAAAAAATTTACATTTCTGGGGTTATATTTCAAAAAGTAATATTTTTGGTAATATTTTTTCGCTTCTAAAATATTTGTGTAATGTTTTCAAAAGAAATGCGTGTAAAAGAAAATCGGAGGCATTCTGGGGAACAGGTTCCACTCAAACCCTATCCAAACATTGTCAATTTTGAAAAAGTTTTAATTTGTTTTCTTAAAAAAAGTGTAAAAGCCGTGATCAACAAAAATATATATTGACAATATAGCTCCATATGTTGGTTAAGCACACAAAAAATATCTAATGAGACACGCCTTTTACAATGGCAGGTGACGATTTTAATGAAAAAAAGTTTATTATTGAAATAAATTTTCCCCCGACTGGGATAATGGGTATTTTGTTATAAAAAAGTGGGAGTTTTTTTAATTCCTTGATTTTAGAGCAAGTTTATCTATGTTGTGACAAAATTTCATGGGAATACCTATACTTGTTTTAATTTTATTTAGCTTAAAATATTACTATTGTTTTTGGAAAATATGCTTAAAATAGGAGCCTGTACTCCACCAAATCGACTCGGAAGCTCCTCAGCTCTGATATCTCACTAGTTACAGAATTATTTCTAAAAAAAAAATCTATTTAGGACCACTGTGCGATGGGTATTAACGTGTAAATTGCAGAAAAATAAATTTAAAAAATTAAAAAAATTACAATGGTAAAAATTACTATTCATTTATTTTCTACCATTTCCCGGTGGCTTCTACTACTCCACCCTATACGAAATTTGATTGATAATTATTTGTACAAATTTTTAAGACTCCTAGTAAATTTCTCCTTCAGATATGCAAAAAATAATATTTTCCTTATCTGAAGGCTACCCCTCCCGTTGGCCTTATCTGTCCAATTTTCATTTCATCAATACAGTATGACAAAAAATACAATATGACACAAAATTTTAGAACTATCACTATAATAGTTCTTTAGATATATCATTAAGAATACATCGTAATAGTATTTTTTTTGTCTCTGTTTTGCGGTATTAAAGCTGAGATTGTGTTTTAGTTGAAACCATAACATGACGCCCGTCTTTTGAAGGATTCAGCAGTGCTACCCTTTGGAACAATTAAAAGAGTGGTTGTTGTTTTGTAAAAATGAGTTTTTATTTTTATTTAGCAACAACAAAATGAATTTGATTGCATTAAAAGTCCAGGACTTGATAAAAAATGTTGGTGATTTTCTATTCCTAAAGAACTTTTTTTACATCAAATCATTTTAAATTGTCTTTAACTGTTGCGTTTTAATTGAAAACATAATTATTTAACTATAATGATCGATTTCGGTACTTATCTTTTGTTGGGTCCTTCGATTTTACAGATATTTTTAAAGTTCCAAATCTAAAGATCCTTTCTGAAACGAATAGTTCTCGGAATTGAAAGTAATCGAAGATTCTCATCTTTTTGCAGTCTTTTTTTTATTTTTAATATCGTTATCGAGATTAAAAAAAAAGTAAAGTTTCATAAAAATTTTACAAAAAACTTTAACAAATTTTAACAAAATTACTGCTAACCTTTTTTTTTGTTTTTTGCCCACACTGAAAAAGGTCTATTTGAGCTTGAGGCGATATATCGGTTTCGGGATAATGTTAAAGGATATTACCTTTGTATAGGTTTATAACACAATATATTTGCAATGGTTTGGCATTAAAAGTTTTATTGTTTTGCATAAAATTTTTTCGAAAACTTTAAAAAATTTCAAATATTTATACTTGACCCTATTTTTTTTTTGTCTGTAATTGTATGTAAAATATTTGATCAAATTTGTGTGGCCACTAGTTCTACAAAACAATTGTTTGGCATTATTTGATCTTGCCAATGTTTCGTAAGATAAAACAGCGTCAAACAATATTCGGTTAAATAATAAATAAAAGATATTTTTCCATTAAAGTGGAATAGTTAGAAAATACTGTATATAGTGGTTACGTCATTTTGGTCAAATATTTGACTAGTCTGAACATACCTTAATAAATGTATAATCTCGAAAAATACATTATACAAGAATAAATATAGCTCAAACTCAAACTAGAATCTAAAAACAAATTACATGCTGCTTTGAAATTTGCACTTTTTAGCAATAAAAAGAAATTTGATTCAATTTCCAATACATAGTAAGTTCAAAAATTTTATTAAATACTTAGCATGTGAAATATTTATATATAAATATTTAACGCCATTTTTTATTAAAACATCAAACTCTTCCCATTTAACACACATAAATGGCGACAAAACATATATGATTCTTGAAATACATATGTCAATATGTAATTTTACACACTTTTGCAATACATCTATAAATTCTTTTTATTGGATATACAAGACACACATTATTACATCCATATCCACACGTACTTTGTATGTTTGTTTTCATATGTGTAAATCACACATACTCAAACAATTTCTATTTGTAATATTTGAAATCAAATCAATTGACATTCGACCCTTTTTTTGTTTGGGAAAATTTATTTTTTAGCTAAAAATACAAAAAAGAACATTACAAAATTTTTACACCCATGCAAAAAGAACAGAAAAGAAAAAAATGTTGCAAAATTTTTTCAACATATAAAATGAAAATTCACTATATAGTTAGTCGTATAGGAAAGTAACCCCCACTTTCCCTCCCTCTCTTTAACGTTTTCATCGATTTGCAAAGTAAAGTGTATTTGGTTTTTTTTTCGGTTTGTATCCTTTATCCTTTGTTAGAATTTTCTTTTTTATGTTGCCATTTTTTTCGCTCTGTTCCTGATGAATGCTATTTTGATGCGTGATTGTCATAAAATTTTGTGATCTGAATAATAAAAGACATTTTGCCATTTAGTTTGATTGAACATAAAATGGTTCAGCAGCAAAAAAATAAAAAAAAGTCATGCTAAAGAAATTCGTATTTTGATTAGAAAATATTTAGATTGTGTTGGCTGAAAATTCTTTAAAGGATACAATTTTAAAGTTATTTTTGTATTTAAGGGAAGTTAAAAATAAAAGAGTTTTTAAAGCGGAGTATATTATAGCAATATTCTAAATAATTTTCTTTCAAACAGATTTGCCTTTAAAATTTGTGAGATAAAGTTCTATAATTCTGTTAAAACATTTAAATATATTAACTTATTTTGAAATGAAATTGAATAAGAACTGAACTAGACCACATTTAAAGGCACCATTACTTAACCGCAAACATGAATGTAACGAATCAGCTGACACGTTTTGCTTATGAGAGTTGTGTGCATGTGTACTCACAAACGTAAATGTAACGTAATAATCTAATTAAACTAGGTCGTTCTACATTTTTACGTGAAGTTAAAAGAACTAGAATTGAACTGGAACAGAACTAGATCTTAACCAGATTTGAACTATAATTGACTTAGAACTGAACTGGAACATACCTTAATAAATGTATTTTTATTTTATTTATTTATTTATTTATTTATTTATTTATTTATTTATTTATTTATTTATTTATTTATTTATTTATTTATTTATTTATTTATTAACCTGAGTTGAACTAGAATTAAAATATAATTGAACTTGAATTGAATGACTGAACTATAACTGAACTGGAACTTTTATTTATACCTATATTTTAATAAAATGAAACAACTGAAATAGAAATGAACTACAACTGTAATACCACTGAACTAGAATTAAACTAGAACTGCAATAGAACTGAACTAGAACTGCAGTAAAACTGAACTGCAACTAATCTAGAACAGAATTAGAACTGAACAAAAAACTGAACTAGAATTTTAACTAATATAAAACTGAACTATACTTTTATTATTTCGAGATGCTTTAACTTCTACACCCAGAGAAATATCAATCACATACGTGTTGAAAACGATACCATTCTGTGTCAATAGTGAATCTACACCGTATGTGTTTAAATTAAACACTGTGTGTTCAATTCTTATTGAAAATCGATACCTAATTGGCACCAAGTTGAAACCATTTCGGTATCAAATTGTTAAATTGCATATGTTTTCTATTAAATTTGTTAACGAATGGTATTAAAAAGCTGTTACCGTAAATTACCAATGTGACCACAACCGTTGTTGATTTTGAATCGAATTTTTTCCCTTAGTGTATTACCTTTTTGTTCTTAGTCAAAAAAATCTATTTAATCTTAATTATAATTCAATTCGGCTAGCTACTTCTCCATTATTTAAATACAACAGCATTATTATTTTGAAAAGATTAATTCGTATTAAACTTATTAAACAAAATTGTCATTGATATCATCATCATAATCACTATCTACTTAAGTAATTTGTCAACCCTTAGAATAACAATTAGACTTTTAACAAATTATTCAAATCTACAATATTTTAAAACTAAACACCTGAAAAAAAAAACTGTGCATACATTGTAACATATTAGAAAACTGTTCGCGTTTTCAAAGATGGTTGAAACACGTATGATATAAACTCTAACGACGACTATCAATACAATTCAATTAGAGAAAATACCTTTTGTCAAATGAGCACAACACAAAAAGAAAAGAAAACAGAATTGGAAAAAGGTAGACTTGTAAGCGAAATTTTCAAATTAGAATTCAATTTGCAAAAATACAAAATGATGGATTGAATAATTTGGTTTAAAAATTGAATGCATGTATGGGTGTGTAAGTTAAAATAAAATCAACACACACCAACACACTTACAAAAAGCTCCCACAGAGAATAATTCATATGTTTCTAGATGACAAAAGGACTCCATACACAGAAATTTGAAAACAAACCACCCAAATTTTGGTTTGAAGAAAAAGAAAAAAAAATTACATTTGCATACTTACCTTGCTAACACAAACGTACATACACCTACGTATATTTGTATATAACTAATGTTGTCACACACATATTCCTTTTTTTTTTTTAACGAAAAACAGTTGGTAAGAAATTGATTTTTTTTTTATTCCTTAAAAAAAAGGTACCTCAATTTTGGCAGAGAAAAAAAAACAGTCAAAAAGATAAAAGTAAATGTCCTAATACTACTTACAAGGACAAGATACAAAAATTTTCTTAGAATTATAAATAAAGAAAATATTTACAAAACAACATCCATCAGTTTATTTTTCTTCGAATAAAAAGAAATATAAAACAGATCTGTAGAAATACATACATATATTATTCTAAATATTGAAAATACAGTGGGAAATAGAAATTATTTCGAACTTAAATCATTATTTAATTACCTTAAGAGAAGTATGTCATTTGATTTGTGGTATATACACAAATATAATGATGCTTATTTCGTCAGTCTGTTGAAATCAACTTTTTGAAAGCCTCCGATAATTGAGAGGCACATTTTCTATATCAATATATCAGAGAAGCTTGTACAAATTTTGCTATTGAAAATTATTAAAATTGGTTTTCAAGTAGCAGAATTACAGCAACAAAAAATGATTTTAAAGTGAATTGTTTTGATTTTTAAATGACGTATACAAACTTTAAAAAATTACACAAAAATAGACAAACTAAACTTCCTCCCCAAATATTAAGAATCAGAATATATAAACTTATCAGAAGTTCCTATGATTTTATTATAAACATTAAAAACTTTTATCATCCACTGTCTTTTTCAAAAAACACTAAATATTTGTATGTATTTTTACTAACTCACATCTCATTAATTTGTGATTGATACGTTTATACTCGGCTCATATACATACGTGTCTAAAGTCATTGATTTGACTGTAAAAGTAAAAGAAGACCCGTTATAAAAATGGCGTGTGTTGTTTTTTGGGACCAGAGAACAAAAGGGGGAATGGCAAAGGATGTTTCTTTATTTTTGTCAAAGCATTACTAACTCAATTGAAGTGTGATGCCATTACCAGAATATGCAAAATTTGTTTTATTTTCTTTGGCGTTTTTTTTTTAATATATTTATTTATTTATCTTCTTTTTACATTTCCCAGTATGTATGCAAAAATAAAAAAAAACTTGGCATCAATAACAAAAACAGATCACATTTCACAAAATGTCGTCAATTTTTAACATTTGATGGATTTTCTCAAAGTGACATAAGTCACTAAAACATATCCTATTACCCCCCGAAAAAAAAAAATGAAATAAAACATACACTCACTCTTACATATTTACAAATACTCATGCAAATTTGCAAAACAACCATTTCTGTTTTGTAGGTTATTTTATTATATTTTAAAGAATTTTTGTTTTTGTGACATTTGCTTACCATGCCAATAACTCTTATTCATCGGATAGATAGACAGACATACATACACTCATTGGAACAAGCAAACATACAAATTATCACACGACTACATGTATTATTTCTTATACATTTACACTTTTACACATACACACAGAATATCGAATATATTCTTGTGAATTTGAAGTACAGTGTGTAAAAAAAGTATAGCAGTAATGAAAAAAAAAAAAAAAAATAAAAAATAAAAAAAAGCTGAACATTAACCAAATTTTAATTTTAGCTTGGACAACATTGGTTTTACCAAATTAACAAAATTTTCTGCAGCACAGTGTTTCTCTGTCAATTCGGACACACGGCATAATAAGTACTAAACCTGTAACGAATTTTTTTTAATTGACTGTAGTTTTCGAGATAAATCGTGATTTGTAAAAATAAAGAGGTTGCACCATATGTTGAATCATACTGTAAGCGTTAAAAAAGTAAACAGCAAGTATTCTTAAAAATGAAGTTATTTTATATTTAGATTAAAAATGCTATAGAGAAAAGATGAATGTACATCTGTTTGGTAACTAACTAAATATGGATTTCATAAGAAAAAAATTTTAAAACAGCAGCGTCAAAAAAAGTAAACAGCTTTATAATTAAATGCAAAAATTTATATTTAATACTGTGTATGTTTTCCATTTGATTTTATTATATCCTTTAATATCCTAGGCAACGTGTCGGACAAGTTTTTTGGTAAAATCTGGTGATATTTTAGGTTACTCTTTCTGCTAGAGATGATCACTGCAAATAATACAAAGCATTACAAATTTTGGAAAAATACTTAGAATCTTTGTCATTTTGGAGTAAGCAATTGTGCACACAGAGAAAAGAGATTCGTTTTCACAACCGAATTTTTTGCCAAACGAATCTGGTCGGTTGCACCAACTACCACATGAATCGGCTGCAATTGTCGAATATTTCATTTACCAGTATCGATATTATAATTACAACGAAAAAACATTTTAGTCATGATAACCAAATTTGTGGAAACTATTCAAATTAAATTCCACATACCTAATGGTTGCTACTACCGAATCATCGGGTTCAATAAATATCACCAAAATTTTTACTTTTTAATATTTTTTTTATTAATATTTTTTATAAAAATTAAGCTCTAAGCCACATATTTATATATAAATTTGGTGAATTCATACGGACCATAGATCAGCACACTAGAAATGACCCCAGGATATCGGAACTTTATATTACAGCATAATTTTTGTTAAATTGTGTGACCAAGTTATTGCTCCTTTTGATTGGTTTTCTACTGCGAAGGAATTTGTGTTCTCAAATCTGAAACAAATGTATATTAGCATCATCTGAAAAGATAAATTATCAATATTTTATATCACAATGAAATATGTATATATGTATGTAGATAAAGGAGAACGTACATATTTATAATCATATTTTTTGAATGTGTTTCATAGGCTATTAGTTCCATAATAAAAGAAAAAGTTTACTATTTTAAAGTGAAGAAAACATCCACTTTTACTTTCATATCGCTCACTTTCGTCATAATATCCATTACAAATGTTTTTTTTTTTTTTTTTTTTTCGCAACCATATCTAAAATTGTAACAAGAGGAAATTATTACATATGTATACATTCAAGGATGTTATCAAAGATGAATCTTACCATTATATATATAATAGATTTAAAGATATATATACATATATATATCTGTATAGTTTCGTGATTTATGTTAATTTTTTAACATTTTAAATTTTATATAAATTCGTTTCTATTCTCTGTTAATTATCTTTAAACAATTTTAAATATTTTTTATTAAAAATGTCAAAACAATAAAATTCCAATTATTTAATCAGAGTGCCCAATATTAGAAGTTAGGAATACTGAATTGAATTTATATATGATTAATTAGTAACTGGAGTAACTTCAAACATATTTTAAAAGAAACTAACTGCTTTACAAACAAATTTTTTATGGCGGTGACTAATAAATTCTATAAAATGATTTTTCAATTCTTTTTTCTCTACTGAATTGGTAAAATATATTTTATCAAGACACCTATTAGTTAAATTAATCAATTTAACAATAGCTGGAATTAAAATACCAAAGCAATTACTTCTTTTTATCTATAATTATAAATAATCGATAGAAGAATATAATTTATAATTATTGATACAATATTTTAATTATCCAGATTTAAATTATATACTCCTAAACGTTTTCCAACTAATCTTTTTTCTGTGTGCAGTAAGCTAAATTTTCGCACGCTAGAATCCATATTATATTTCAAAATCTTTATATGATCCTCTATTTCGGTGTCAATTCTATAAATATGAAATTACTGATTCCTAAAGCCTCCAGATGTCCTCAGATCATTACGGAGTCTCGATCATGTTTAACTATCTCAATATACTGTCTTTGCAATATTTTGGTCCCCCTACGTTACTCCTTTCGAGCCCTATCCTGCTTTCAACAGACAGACGGACAGACGGACGGACATAGCTAGATCGACTCAGAAACGATCCATGACCCAGAAAATTTATAGTTTGTGGGGTCTTAAATGATTCCTTCGACATGTTACACACGGAATGACAAAATCAATATCTTTTTGATGGTGGGTATTAAAAGTCATTATAATTCGAAAATATTACAAATTAAAAGTTTTATTATTAAGTCATAAAAATAAGATTTTGTTGCAAATTAAACAAGATATGTTACATTAAAATCAATACATAAATGTTTATTTTATTCACAAATTAGTAAAGAATCTCACTTATTTGTATTGAATATTAACTTAATACTATCATTCGTATGGGATTTATGCACTTTAAAGTGATTTTTAGAAGATGCGATTTATATGGCAGCTGTTGTCAATTATGGACCGATCTTGAATTTGGTATAAGGTTGACACTTATACAAAACTCCTTTGTACTGAGTTTCATTGAAATATTGCTATACTTAAAGCATTTATGATCGTTAAACCCTATTCCGGGAGGACATTTGTATGGGAACTAGGTGAAATAATAGACCGATCATAACCAATTTCATAGGCTTCGTCCTTGTATCAAAATAATTATTCGTGCTAAATTTCATCAAAATATCTTTAAAATTGCGACCTGTACTTTGTTCACAAGGTTTACATGGACAGATAGCCAGACGGAGGGACGGACGGACGGATATCGTTAATCGACTCAGAAAGTGATTCTGAGTCGAACGGTATTCTTTAAGGGGGTCCGATAATTTTTTCTGTGCCACCTATGGTGGTGTAGGGTACAATAACAAAATATTTTATTATTTTTAATATTTGTATGTAATTTGTAAATAACATCAAAAATTATGCATTGATTTGAATAAAATATACCTTGTTTTATTTGAAATAAATTTGTTTTTTTGATAAAGAATACATTTTTTTCGACAATATTGCTATTCCTTGATTGAGTATAGGGAGCAATATTATCTCCAAGAACTATCAAAGTTCGCGCTTGGCCAAAAATCTTTTTAAAAATGTTCTGAAACAAGGTTGCAGTAGTAGTAGTAGAAATCATAGTTTTCTTGCCAAAATAATTAATTCTTAAGTGAGACGCTTCCCTTAACGCCATTGGAAATATTAAGAATTAGATAACCAATAATATTTATTTATTAAAATTACTGTTCTACACTAGGAATGATCATATTCAGGAAATAAAATCAGAAAAAGCCGAATTATCCGGAATTTTCAACAATTTTACATTCCTAGGAAAAATTTTAGAGCATGTTCTAAAATCATTAGTTCTAGAACTGTAATCATAACCACTTCAGATTCTTTGATAACATCCTCAGAACCATTTCTGACACTAAAGTAGTAGAACCATATTCTGATTTTAAATTTGTTTTAATGAAAGTTTTAGAGAACTAGTGCTTATGAACTCATTCTGTATGACTTCTACATTACTTCTGAGAACAAATTACTGGTTATCGAATGGTTTTCCTAGAACTTTTTAAAATACTTGTATAAAAAATGTCAACAATTTAAAAAGAGTATTTAAAAAATTAAATTGATTCCAAAAGTGGCTTTTAGGAAATAGCTCACTAGAATAAAAAAAAAAAACAGATTTTGAAACCGTACCCTAACGCTTCTATGGAACTAGTTCTGAATGTGGCCATTTCGAACAAAAATCATTGATTAAAGAACTAGATCTAGAATGTTCCTTAAAATGGGTAGAACTAATAAAATTTTTCCTGGGTTTATTGAATTGTTTTTTAATATTAGGTTTTAATGTATCATTGAATGAACTATCTTGATACTATTGAATATTACAAGTAATTAACCCTACAACAGCTAGAGGGACAATTTTATGCATTTAATGCCCAAGAGGTTAAACTAGCAATTTTTTTTTTGTAAATATGTCGCATGGAAGTTTCTACTACACTTAAATATGGTTAAATAAGTTCATTTAAAAATAATCGAAAGGAGTTTTTGAAATTTAGCCGCTAATTTGCGCGAACAGCTTTTTTACCAAATCATTCTTTTGGTGACATTAATTTTCTTTACTGGCTATTTATAGGACGTTAAAATTATATTAACGAATTCTCAACCGAAAATCCTTGAATATTATTTGGGCAACTAAATGATTAAAAAAAATACATCAATAGTTTTGAATGAAACCTTTCCAATGATCGTGAATATAAAATCAAAACCTACATCCTGTTGTTAATTTTAAACGACTAGTTTCTTAGAGTAATTTGATTACTTTTATTACTCACTGTTATTCATACTAAATTCTAAATTTGCAAAATTTGCGTGTGCTCTAACGTTGTAGTGTGATGGTAATAAGTATTAAGTAGTAGTACGATACTAGTAAATGAAATATCAACTTCGATTTTATATTTTCTTTGTTAGTGTTTTTATATACATAAATATATAAATATATAAATTTTTGTGTATATGTACGATTTTCAATACACATACATTGTATATAAATGTGTGAAATTATACAAATTGACACCCTCATATACTACATTAACTCGCACTTCTAAAACACCAATTTACTACCATATCACTCTTCCAATTTCCACCATTCGTATTAATATTTTGCATGTATTTATATACATATATATCTTTTTTCTGAGTATGGCAGGCGCTAAAAAGAAGAGAAAATAAAATTATTGCCAAAAACTCTTGCCGGAAGCGTGAAAAATCTACATACGCCAAAATGATACATACAAAATGATATTACTTACTTATTTGCTTGCTATGTGTATGTTTGTATGTATGTACGAACTCACATCAACAATAATAATACAAAAGTTTACAAATGGAAAATTACGTGTGCTGGTAGTAGGAAAATGGGAAAGACACGTGTATCTTGGTATACAGAATTGTAACCATACTACATTGTCAGCAACGACAACAACAAAAGCATAAAACACACAACAAATTTTCTTCTAAATCCCCAGCCTATAACAAACGAATCCTGTTTAAAGTTTATCATTTTAGGCTTCACATAATACAATTACCAGTGCCACCCATTCAAAAGACGATATGGTGAAAGAAATAAAAAAAAAAAATAAAACTCTTTTTAAGTTGGTTTTAAAGTATACGAAATTTTTGCAAATGTCACAAATCTATCTAAAGTATTATTATTATTTCTGCACACACACACACACACTAACATACATTTATATAGAATTTATGCGTATATGAAAGTGGGTGGGTATGATTACGTTTTTGTCAGTTTTTTTTTTTTTTTTTGAAATGACAACAAATTTGTAAATGTAGTGTAAACTTTATTGAATTTTTTTTTTTTTTTTTTTTTTTGTCATCTTATTCAAAGTATAATAATATTTGCATACATAGAAGCATTAAGATATAAAATATAACATCTGAAAAAAATGTCTAAGGATACTTTGAACAAATTTTAAATTTAGATTCGTATTACAAATTAGTTTTAAAGTTGTTGCAGAAAATCATATTGATTAGATTGAGAACAAAAGTAATGTGAAGAAAGTATGAACAATTGTATAATGTCAAAAATAATTTGTCTCTGATCCAGTGGATAGCTATGTATAAGATTTTGAAACTCCAGTATGTTACCTGTAATATCATTAAATGCCTCTAAAATTTTTAAAATAAAGTGACATACAATTGCAATTCTATCCTTTTGATAACACTATGATATAAATTCTTGGTCTTCAAATATTGCCTCAATGATTCCAATGCGAAATAAAAGTATACCATCAAATTATTTAAATCTTCAAAGGGTTTTGTAAAGTTAGTTCGAATTTAGGAGTCCATTCTAAACTTCTGATATTTTGGGCATTTTTTCATTATGTGTTTAAAAAATATTTAAATCAGTAAATTTCAATATATTTGTGGGTAGTTATTGTTAAATAGAGTACAAGACTTACATTAGATATTATGTAAGGATTTTATTAAAGGCTCTTGCTCTTTACGCCCACTTTTCATAACAAAATTTTATGCAATATATGCGTACTTATATTATTCAACTGATTTAGCTCATATTTGATACGTATATATATATTGTATTTTGTGAAGAAAACTTTGGACTAAGATATGAACGCCCAGTTTTTAACCCACTTTCTGTAAAAGTGAATTTTGCTACTTTTTTGATGATACTAAAACAATTTAACTAAAATTTGACATACACAAGAAATAGAACTACATTGTAATTGTAATTGGAAATTTTCAATTAAAATTACTGTAATTATAATTGAAAAAATATCAATTACAATTACTTCTACTTGTAATTGAAAATGTCCAATTACAATTACTTGTAAAGTAATTTAATTGAAAATGTAATCAATAACCCCCAACCCTGTCTGAATTGGTGTCACGCCTCTTTTTAGCACACTGTTACAAAGCAATTCTGTTTTTAAAAAAGTGGGCGTAGCATCCAGTCAGGACTTCCTTCGAGGATATACATACAGTGGCGGCCATGAGGTTAGCACACTTGCTACTGCCTATCTTTAAAAGCAAATATTTCCTGTATTTCTTTATTTTTTTAATATTTCTTTTATATACGTATAACATGTCTTGCTAAGATCACGTCACAATATATTCATTGTCATTCCTATGTATATCTTTGCTGTTTTTCTGTTCAGAATAGAATAACCGTCAAAAAACACTGGACAGTATTTTAGCACAAAATAAAAAAATTTTATTCACATTTAAAAAAAAGTAACAAAACAAAAAACTTATTTCACTATAAACTTAGTACTTAGTTGGGTATACATTATTTTTTATTACAGCTGCCAATCTCCTTGCATACTTTCCACAAGTCCCATACAGCGCTCCACTGAAATAGCATACCAAGCTTTTTCTATTTGTGTCCGTAAATCGGACAAATTTTTAGGTTTTGCTCTCACTACGTGCTGATCCACATCATTCCAAAGATTCTCAATAGGATTGAGATCCGGAGATTGGGCTGGCCATTTTAACACGTTAAAATTGTTCTCTTCCAAGCAACTCCTCACTAAGCGTGAGGAGTGTTTTGGATCATTGTCGTGCATAAAACTCCACCTAAGTGGCATGTTGTCCTCTGCATTGTATTTAGCAGTATATTCTGGTATACATATTGGTCCGTACGTGTATCAATCTTGCATATAGGACCAACGCCATGCCCAGAAAAAGCTGCCCACACCATCACATTTCCTCCAACGTGTTTTATTGTGTTAAAAGTGTACTTTGGATTGTGTTGCATGTTTGGAGGACGCCATACATACCTCTTACCATCCGATCCGAATCTACAAAACTTGGATTCATCACTCCAGAGGACATTTTTCCAAAAAACTAATGGCTTTTCCAAATGCTCACGAACAAAGCACAACCGATCCCGTAGGTTCTTATTTGAAACGTGTGGCTTATGTTGAGAAATGCATCCACGTAAATTTTTTTCATTAAGTCTTCTTCTTATTGTTCTGCAGGACACGTTGATACCATATTTTCTTGAAATTTCCCTCTATATTACGGTGGAGCTTTTAAAAGGATCTTCGACAGAGGTTTTATATATTAAAGAATCCTCTTTACGTGACGTTTTTCTTGGCCTAACATTTTTAAATATTTCATACTTCCGAATATGGTTTAGTGCATTATAAACCATCTTTCTAGAACATTCCAAAGTATTAGCAATCTCACTTATGCTTATTCCTCTTGAGTACATCTGTTGAATAATCTTACGTTGTTCCTTTGTACACCACTTTTTTTAGACATGTCTAAATAATGTTTATTTATTTAATTTTTTATCTTCATTGATGAAATAATATCTAAACTTACCAATTAATTATTTATATTCACAAAACACATATAAAAAAGTTAATTATACTTGCTTGTGCTAAAATTGTGACCAGCTTATTTTGCCTATTACTGCACTTAAATTAAAAATTAAAAGAGAATTGCGATAGAATGCAAAAAATAAAAAAGGAACGGGATTTATTACAGACACCATAAACAATACTAAAAAGCAAAAATTTTAGTAAATAATTGTAATGAGACGAAATAATTTTCTTTTAAAAACAGTAGATATGATGTGTGCTAATCTCATGGCCACCACTGTATGTGTCATGTTTCATTTTAATAGGTTCAGTACTTTAGACATAAGGTCAAGTCAAATATAGTTAACAATATTATGACAAAAGTGGGCGTAAAAAGGGAGTGACATCCAGCATACATTTAGTATAACAATCCTATTAATTTATAAAACAAAAACATATAATAATATTTGAATTTAATAATTGAAATAATTTTTATTTCTAATGCTATTGAAAAACGGGCTCCGAAAAATTTCTAACTTCAAGAGGCCATAAAAAGAAATTCGAACTAACTTTACTTACTAGTACACTTTCATTTTCCGTTGTAATTATTGAGGCTATTTTTTCTTGTTGCACTGTGCAATTTGTTCAAAAGCGAAATTTTCTCTTATATTAAATTTAAATTTTAAAAAGAAAAATCTAAAATACTATTTCAATTACGAAAAATATCTATTCAGTCATATTAATTGAAATTCAACAGCATAGATTATAACATATGTACATAGATTAGAAGTTCCGATGTCAAAAACCTAAGTCGTTTTTCAAAAAAACCTAAGTCTAAGAATGTGTTAGAACACGTACTACAAAAACAATTGTAGTACGTGTTCCTTTTTAAGTAATTTTTTTTTTTTTCAATTGAGTTTTTTTTTTAAGCTTCATATCTATGTCAATAATCTATGTTCAACATATAAAAAAAACCCATTGGGTTTAACTAAATCTAATACCCTGAATTTAATGGCGTACAGTGGTCCCAAATCTATTTTTTTTTTTTTAGAAAAATTCTCTAACTTGTAAACCGTTGTAGATATCTAATAAAATGTTCAGAGCCGATGTGTTTCCGAGTTGATTTGGAGGAGTACAGGCTCCTAGCAGGTCACGTGGTTAGAGGGTAAACCTCCAAAATTGCTCATCTCGGTTATGTAATTTTTTTAAAATTCGTAAAAAATTTATTTATGACTTGAATGTAAAAAAAAAAAAATAATAGATGTAGGTAGTCCTCGAAAATCTCTACAAAAAACATGTTTACGTGTGTAGGTTATCTCTTTTAGTTTAAGAGATATTTCGGTCGAAGTAAATTTTACACTAATTTTTGGCCTCGATTTTTAAAATTTTTTTTTAAACTTGGGAGCTTTAATTTCGACCCTAAAATTTTTTGGAAATAACCGCTAGTTTTTTTACAAAACTCTAAATTACTGCAAGAATCATATCAATATATCTCAGATAAAAAGTTATATTAATCTGAAGTTAAAAAAATTTAAATTGTTGTGGGTTATATTCCAAAAAGGTGGTAATATTTTTTCACTTCTGGGATTTCGGATATTTTGGTACAAAAGAAGGAAGTTTTTTTAATTCCCTAATCTTTAAGTTTAAAAAACTTAAAAAAACGATGCCAAAAATTAAGGAAAAATTTGCTTTTAACCAAATATCTCTTAAACTAAAAGAGATAACCTACACATGTTTTTAATTTTTTTTTATATTTAAGTTATAAATGAATTTTTGGCGAATTTTATAAATAATTATATACCAGAGGTGACCAAATTTGGAGGTTTACTATCTACCCCCATAACCCGCTAGGAGGCTGTACTCCTCTAAATCAACTCGGAAACACCTCAGCTGTAACCATGCGAAATTTTATTTAGATATTTCCAACGGTTCACAAATACGTAATTATTTCCAACTACTGTGTGGCGTTAACCGTAGCTTATCAAACAAATATATAAGAACATAAATTGTGCTGAAATTGATTTAAATCACGATTAGGATATATATTGAATAGAGTTATTGTTTATTTTATATAAATAATGTCCCCTTAATTTCAAATTTTCTATTATTTGTGCTAAATATAAACACCGTGTGAAAAATATATAAAATATTTATTCATATTATATTAACCAAATATGGGTATCAAATAAAAGCTAAGTATCCCTTCAATATAATATTTTTATTTAGATACTGCAATTTTACTTTTTACTATTTATTTCCAAAAATTTAACAGCATGCTAAAATCATTCTAACACATAAAAAAATCGCTACATAGAATTAGTTGTGATACATCGTCCACGGTTAAACTGTGTAACGAATTTGTCTCCAGGATGTCAAATTTCCTCTCAAAGGGACTTCAAAATTTCAAAAAATTTTCGATTTTTAAGAATAATATAAAATATTTACAAAGATTATATTGACCCAATACGAACGTCAAATGAAAGTTACGAATCCCTACAATATACCCAGGAAATGTTTTAGAACATGTTCTAAAATCATTAGTTCTAGAACTGGTGTACTCAGACACTTCAGATTCTTTAATAACATCTTCAGAACTAGTAGTATCACAACTAGGGTTTGGGGTCCGAGAATTCCCGGGTGGGAAATCCCGCGAATTCCCGGAAATTTTTCATCGGGAATTTCCGGGAATTTTTTTAAATTTTCCCGGGAAAAACGGGAAATTTAATATTCATGTAATTTTATAATCCTATAGGAAAAAGTGTTTGTATCGCCTAAGTGAAAATTGTACATTTACTAAAGAAATTTTTAGATGCTAATACGAAATATAAATAAAATTAGATACAAGTGATATTTTAGATTATTGAAAAACATTTCATCGGTGCGCTGATGAAAAGTCCTATTTGACTACTTTTCATTAGGAAAAAAAAGTTTTATTTTGTCCAATCACATTCCGAAAACACGAGTTTTTAACTTTATATTTCTACAATCTTTTAAACATTTTAAAACTTCATTTAAATACTAATTTTTCATTCCATAACACCATTCAAAAAGTGAAAAGTGAATAAGTAAAAAGGGTAGACATTTTTCAAAAATGCATCCTAAAATTGCATTTGCATTATGAATGCATTTTTAAATTGTAACTACTATATTTAAAGAGGACATATTCATCTTCTACATGTAGTTTAAATTATTAAAATCCGTTAACAACTTTTAGAGTTATTGATGTTTAAAGTTACACACTTTTCCGATTATTTTGACTTTTCGAAAAATGAAAATCGTGAATAAATACGCGAATTTTTTGAAATTCAAAAAAATAAGAAATGGGGATATTTAAATGGCTCCATAGGAAATATGCGTGCCAAATATGAACAATATCGGATGACCCTACGTCAAAAAATTGGCATTTTTTATAAATCTTTCATGGAATGGACGATATATATATTTTTTTTTTTTTTTTTTTTTTTTTTTTTGTTTTCAATAAGTTTGTGCCCGTACTTTTTGGGTAAAGTGAGAAAAGGCTGATATTTCTCTAAAAAATGTACAAAAATACGGGAACACGAAAAACAATTTATTTAGAAGGTAAACATCAAACTATTTGGAAATTCATGTGTGAATGTTATTTTATTTTTTAGCATATATCAACGTTCTTAATTTTTATACCCTACACCACCATAGGTGGTTGGGGTATTATGTGTTTGTGCAGAAGTTGTAACGCAGAGAAAAAAATCTTCGGACCCCCACCTTAAAGTATACCGTTCGACTCAGAATCACTTTCTGAGTCGATTTAACGATGTCCGTCCGTCCGTCTGGTCGGCTGGCTGGCTGGCTGGCTGGCTGGCCAGCTAATCATAAATTCGATTTATAATGTTGTTTTATAGTACCGAATAGAAAAAAAATACATTCTTTATAAAAAATTATAGCTTTTTTCTTAAAGTTTAAATTTCCCGGAATTCCCGGGAAATCAAATTTTTTATTCCCGTTTCCCGGGAAACAAAATATCACGGGAAACCCCAAACCCTAATCACAACTAATTCTGATACTAATGGAGTAGAACCTTATTCTGGTTCCAAATTCGTTTTAAGGTATGTTTTAGAGAACTAGTGCTTAAGAACTAATTCTGTATGACATATACATCACCTCTGAGAACAAATTACTGGTTCTCGAATGACTTTCTAGAACTGTTTAAAATACTTGTATAAAAAAATTTCAAAAATTAAAAAAAGAGTACAAAATTAAACTGATTTCAAAAGTGGCCTTTAGCAAATAGCCCATTGGAATAAAAATAAAAAACAGATTCTGAAACCGTTCCCTAACGCTTCTATGGAACTAGTTCCGAATGTGACAATTTCGAACAAAAATCACTGATTAAAAAAATTTGTCAAATTTCCTCTCAAAGTGACGAATCCCTACAATATAATTTTTTTAATATTTACCCTTTAATATAATATTTTCTATTTAATTGAGGTTTATATAAGAATTTTTATCTTAACATTTTGTGCTGCAATGATTAAATACAAACTTTTGTTATATTGCAGGGCTTTTGAGCTTTCATTTGATATTCATAATGGGTTGATATAATTTTGATAAATATTTTATTTTAAAGTTGTGTAATTTTCGAAACTTTTGAATCTTTTTGAGAGATAATTTGACGTCCTGAAGAAAAACTGAATAAGTAGTTTTATTAAATATAGGCTCTAATTTTACGTATATTCATGTGTGAAATTTTTTTTTTGGAAATTGTTACACGGTGTTTTATGTATTTTAGTTTAAATATGTTACTTATTAAAAACCCTTTACTTAACAGGAATCCTTAAACATCTATATTCTCAATAAACTTATAAGCTTGTTTTTAATTGAATTAAATTTAACAAATATAATAACAGCCTTCTTTAAATAAAAATTTTTAAGTTTAATAAATTGTTATATTTTTTTTTTTTTTTTTTAATTATACCTTTATTAGGAATTACACATAATTACACATTACAAGTTTTCAGTCTTTTTGATCTTAAACCTTCAATATAAAAACAAATCTTACTAAATGTAAGTAAATAAAGCATAAAACTTCTTGAAGCGTTAAGGAATGTTAAATGACATACTTTTTATGGAAACCTTAAATTGCTGCCATTATTTCAGAACTAACAATTATAATGTCTGCTGCAATGTGAAAATATTCTAGTATATTTTCTGTTTAATTTTTTTATTCTTTGTTTCTTTTTGTGTCATAATAGAAAATGTGAAAAATATTTATTTCTCTGCAATTTCATTTTAAGCACAATTTGCGCGGTTTTTTCATATTTCATTTTCTTCTTCTAGTTGGAATTTTTATTCGTTGTGTTTTTTTAATTTCAGTTACTTACTATTAAAACAAAACAACAACAGAAAAAAAATATTGTTTTTATTTTCATTATTTCTTTTAATTTTCATTTGTTTTTCCACCTCTTTTGGTGGATGGCTGGCACATGGTAAAATGTTGAGTACAGAAACTGAAAAATTTCCCCCCCCCCACCGCATAATATCTCTGCTCTACAAAAAGCTTGATGAGTAGAAATACAAATGAATAAAATTTTAAATACAAAAACAAAAAACAAGCTGAGAGAAAACGCGAAAGCCGCAATATAAAACAGTATATTACCACAGCAGCCAGGCAGTCAGTCAGCCAGCATCCTTTGCCTCCTTTAACATCCTTTTTTGCTTGGAAAGCTAAAGTTTGTGTGCAATTTTTTTTTTTTTTTTTATATTCTTTATATAATGAACGGGAATGAATGAAACGAAATGAAATGAATAAATGATAATGAGAGTATTTGCAGCTGATGTAAATTAGAAAAAAATACCGAGACTACAGCACTACTACAGTCAACACTACAACACTGTTTGTATTTGCCATAGTATGGTGTAGAGTAGTGGCACTAAGATTTTAAGGACGAAGAGCAAAGGGAAATTTTGTATAAGTATTTATACAATTGCATGTAAATGAAGTAATAAAATATAAAATAAAATGGGCAGCGTTAATGCGACGCAACAGGGATGGAAACAAGTTCTTAGAATTGTAAACTTTTAATACATTTGTACTCGGCGAAGTCATTGGTTCTATATGTATTTGTCGATATATTCATGTAATATATACTTCCAAGTGGACGTTGCCAAGTGGCTTACTTCAAACATCTCTTGAATTATTCTGCTTGAACCATGATGCAAATTTTCTACCAAGGTCGTGTGTTTAAAATCCGCTTAACTTTTTATTGTTAGAGTCAAAGTCCTATAAAATTTTCCAACATCTCAAAATCATCATAATCTTTCGAATTCTAACAAACCAAGTCATTGAAAATTGAGGCCCTTAGATCCGTGTCACTATATGAAATGTCCTAATTAAAAACTCTTTTAGCACATTAATCTCCCTCCATCTGCCAATGAAATTAAAAATGAAGTCAGGATAGATCCTATTTGAATTAAAAGGTATTGTACTAGTGCCGGGATACTGAGAATTAAAAGAATCTTGAAGGAATGCTATTTAAATTAAAAAACAAAAATTGTACTGGTTTCATAGTGTCAAGAATGAAACGGGTCTTTATTTTAAAGCTCGTTTTTTGTTCAAGATATTTAAGTAGTGGAAACTGAACTAATAATAAATTTATATACAAGGTCAGAATTACAACAAACTTCTGAGTGCCTTTTCAAACAGATTAAGAAATTTGAATAGAATTGCACTATATCGCCATTATTGTCGTTTTAAAATCTTGATTAACCTGTCATGGGGATGACGATATTTGAAAACTTTAAAAAAATTTGTCATAGTGGAATCAATCAATAAGTTTTTGCTTCCTATGTTGATGAGCGTGTTCACCAAATGTCCATATTTAGTATGTTTTTTGAGGTATTTCTAGTCCGAGGA
Source organism: Protophormia terraenovae (assembly GCA_951394005.1). NCBI lineage: Eukaryota > Metazoa > Arthropoda > Insecta > Diptera > Calliphoridae > Protophormia > Protophormia terraenovae. The sequence goes on from OX596075.1 coordinate 89,618,775, forward strand.
AAAATTATGATTAAAATTTGCAGGGATTAATAAAACTCTATCTGCTCGTGTATATAAACTATATACACGAGCAGATACAGTTTATTTAATTTTTTTAATTTTTCAAACCGAACCCGAACTTCGGTAAATTTGGCAAAGTTCGGCCGAACCCGAACTTTTTGTTATAGCGCAAAAAAATATTTATTATTAATAAAACGAGAAAAAAGATATAGTCGGTCAAGCCCGACTATATGATACCCTACAACATTGTGTACATCAAAATTCGGGAAGGGGTCTTTAATTAGACTTATGGCCAATTGTGGACCGATACTCATTAACTGTAAAATAAAACTTACGAATACGGAATATTACGTCGATACTAACATTTATATGAATTAATTCACATTTGGGTGATTCCCGAAAGAGGGCCCTATATGTAAGCTGTGGTAAATTATGGACCGATCTTCGTAAAATTTGGCACTGTCATTTATATATAAAACTTATTTGTGTCTAATATTAAATTGATACTAAATTTTTAATGGGATTTATGACCATTAAAGTGATTTTCTGAAAAGGGGTTTATATGGGAGCTATGGTCAATCATGGACCGATCTTCTTGAAATTCGGCACATAGATTCAGACTTATATGGAACTTATTCATTAAAATATTACTATATTTAAGGAATTTATGATCGTTAAACCCTTTTCCGGGAGGACATTTGTATAGGGACTAGGTGAAATAATGGACCGATCGTAACCAATTTCAATAGACTTCGTTCCTGAACTGTAAACTTTTGTGCCAAATTTCATTAATTTTTGTTAAAAATTGCGACCTGTAGTTTGATTACAAGGTTTACATGGACAGACAGAAGGTCAGACGGACGGAAGGACATCGTTAAATCGACTCAGAAAGTGATTCTAAGCCGATTGGTATAAATTAAGGTGGGTCTTAGACCAATATTTTTGGATGTTACAAACATCAGCACAAACGCATAATACGCTCCCCACCTATGGTGGTGTAGGGTATAAATACCAGGTAGTAATTTCTAGACACTGTTTAAACTCATCTATCTATATATGCATCTATTTATTTATTTATCTATCTATCTCTCTATCTATCTGTCTATCTATCTGTCTATCTGTCTGTCTATCTATCTATCTATCTATCTATCTATCTATCTATCTATCTATCTATCTATCTATCTATCTATCTATCTATCTATCTATCTATCTATCTATCTATCTATCTATCTATCTATCTATCTATCTATCTATCTATCTATCTATCTATCTATCTATCTATCTATCTATCTATCTATCTATCTATCTATCTATCTATCTATCTATCTTTCTATCTATCTATCTTTCTTTCTATCTATCTATCTATCTATCTATCTATCTATCTATCTATCTATCTATCTATCTATCTATCTATCTATCTATCTATCTATCTATCTATCTATCTATCTTTCTTTCTATCTATCTATCTATCTATCTATCTATCTATCTATCTATCTATATATATATATTTCATTCAAATATTTAAAGCATCTATACCTGAATCCATTACTAATTTCTATTATGCATCCCTGTATAATATGAACATTTTAATGTTTTTCATCGTTTTCTGCTCGTTTAAAAATAATTTTGTTGTTTTTGCAGTTAAATATTTTTTTTTTTTTGGTTGGCATGACTTGGCTGGAAGGATGGTAGGTTGGTTGGCTGTTAGTAGTTAGTAGTTGAGTAAATGAATAAATGAATGAATGGTTGGGCTCATTTGTTGATGAAATAATGACTTTCTCTGTCTTTAGTTACTGCTTGCCGTTACTCATGACTCCTGTTGATGATGATAATAACGATGATGAGGATAGGATGCTGCTGCCGTTGATAATGATAATGAGGTTATATATCTCTTGTTTTTTGTTGTTTGGCGTTCTTGTATTCGCTAACGAATTTATTATTTAAAATGTAGGTTTCAAGGTCAAGGTAATGTTGGTTGTTGGCTGTTGCTGCTACTACTGCTGTGTGAATGTAGTATGGCCCCATTATCATTATTTAGCTCATTATCATTTAGTAATTGTTATTGCTCTTTTATTGTTATTTTTTTATGACGTTTTTTGGGTTTTGTTTTGGAGTTTCCTTTTCATGTTTCAGCTTTTTTTGGCATTGCTATTTTTAGTGGAAGTGTTAATTAAATGTTTAATTACACATATGTATAGGAAATGTGAGATTTATACTTATTTATACTATATACTTGCTAAATACTTTGTCAATCTTATTTACTTCTTTGAAAAATTGCCATTTTTATTTTTTAGATAATATTAAATATTTTATTTTACCTGATTTAATACAGGTGTTATAACTTTAAATTCAAACTCCATCTTTGCCTTATATCGTTATACACAAATTATTAACCAATAGCATAACTTTAAAATTGTGTTTAACATATGCATTTTGCTTTCATAGGATTGTGATTTAATCCTTGTAAAAGTATTATAACTTACCTGTTTATTTATGTCCATAAACTTAAAACAAAAATGGCTTCATTGACAGGTACCTACGACTAAATACTCTTATTTGCCTATGTATATTGTGAAATTCTTAATAAGTTGTCTTATTGTGAGAGTATATGTATGACTCACGTCACATTTAAAATAGATAGCGCTCGCTGATAGCCAATCAGTATTTATTTAACAGTTGAACATAAAATACATTCGTACGTATTGTTGTATTTAAAATATTTTTTAAAAGAATTTTTATTTCATTGTGCTACGTAAGTAAAAAGCACGTGTTGATTAAAAAATACTACAAATTTGAATTATTTATATAATTTTTAAAATCTTAGGAATATACATACATTTATATATATGTATGACTTTTTTTAATAAATAGAAAGAATATAGAGATTTTTATTTATTAAATTAGCATATTTTGTTTCTATTTAAGTTAAAATCAGTTACCAAAAAAGAAAAACATTATGGGGAAAATGGTTCAACAAAAATATTTATATTGTCAAAGAATTTTAGAAATACTACTGAACATTTTTAATATTTTTCCAAATATATTTTCAATAAAAAATCAATTTTTTTATCAAAAAATATGATGATGATTTGTATTTTTTATAATTGGGGGATTCACAAAGTGTGCTATCATGTCGTATTGTCATAATACAATTTTACAAAGGAAAATCAATATTTTTTATACATTGAAATATTTTATGACATATGACAATACGACATGATACGAGTAGCATACCTTTTGAATGCCCCAAATATTTATTTTTCGTCTGTTACGCAAGAATAAAAATAACATTTTCAAAGTTAGCATTTATTTTAAAAATTATTGTTAATTTTAGTCATTTTATTTTAAGCAAAATTGGATTTTTTTGAAAAAATATATATTATTTTATTAAATTTTCTCTAAGAAATAATAAATATATCGTAACTTTTATAATACTGCTTTTAATAGTTACGGTACCTGGTGAGCTTTATTAACATCATTATTGAACAGATCGGCAAAAGTTCTTGTTATAAGCTTACGTTAAGATAATATGTAATCAAATATTTTACAAAATTTTTACTTTTAAGCAATGCTTTTTTCAGTGGAAAATTTCAATACATTGACACTTATTAAATATGTTTAAAGGCTCTCCGCGATTATTTCCGCAATATTTTAGAGTAAAATATTTAAATACCAGAGCAATATTATTTTAGATATGGCCAGGTTTTTCAATCACAATATGGTATTTTAAGGTTGCATCGTTTTCACTAGGGTTCTCTAAATCGTCTTTCGAATAATTGAACAATCGACCTTTTTGTTGAAAAAAGTCGAAATTTGGTTTGTTTGAAATAGTTTTACTTTTTTTTTCAGATAATCAAAAAATTAAATAAATTGGAACAAAGTCGAAAAGTCCGAAACAGTCAAAAAGTCGAGAAAAAAAATAGTTTTATTTACGGAAATTATTTCTTATTTTCTCCACTGCGTTTTTATATATTTCATATTTTTTAAGTATTAATTATAGAAATAATAAAAAAAATAAATAAAAGGCGAAAACATTTAAAAATATTGTATAAAATTGTTTAGTCGGAAAAAATTTAAGAGTCGTTTACCGACTATCGTCGATTGTCGATTGTTTAAAAAAAATCGAAACATTATTTAAAAATTTAACAAGTGATAATGTTATATTCGACTTAGCCAAATCTATTATACCATGTTCTAGAATTTAACCATTAACTTTTTTGTTTATTAACTGATGTTGCCCTATTTTATGCAATATATGTCTTCGAAGATATAGTTCACCGAAAATGTACTTTTCCCTAATTTTTAAATTAAAAATTTGAATTAAGTTGTTTTATCAAAAGACCGTCTTAATATATTTTTATAAATTAAAGTTGATGACTTGTTTATTTAATTCACCCATCTTTTCTTTAAGTGCACTTTTTTGTTTTTTACTAACACAATTACAGTTTTGTCATGGGCATTAATGATATATATGTATTCTTTGGTAAACTTTTGATGATTTTGATTGTTTGGTTATTTTTGTGATCTGCTTTCATACTTTTTGTTCCTTAATGATGAAATGTTGATACTGAATTTATAATATTTAAAGAATTTATAATACAGTCATAGTCATATTTATTTACACATTTTAAAATTTTTCGAAAATTTGTAAAAGAAGTCAAATAATTTTGTTGTTATAAAATATTTTTAAAAAGTTCTTTTGTTATTGTAAAGCCTGAAATGTGTAATTTTTGAAAAAGTTGCGGTATTTATCTCTGATATTGAAAGAAAAATTCATACACATTTTTTTATTCAAAAGTATTTACACAAATTTTTCTTACTTAATAATTATTTACACAGCTTTTAAATTTTCGCTTAATTTTGCTAAATATGGTCCCGAATCTTGTCTATAAAATAGTGTAAAATCTTTTGATACAAACTCAACTTTAATAAGTTGCAAAAATCTAAAAATAGTGGCAAAAATGATGAAAAAATCATTATGAGCATATGACATTTAAATAAAAGTTTAAAAGTGGTACATCGTGATTATAGTTTAGAAAATGGAATGTGAATTTTTAAAGGATGGTATAGTCCTTAGTTAGAAGATATAATTACATAAAAATAAAAACAATTTAAAGAGAATTTAGGAAAAATCTGTCCGAAAAATTTAACATCACTTAGAAAATGTTCAAAAACAGAAAGTATGATATTTAGAAACGTTATGATATCCGCATTATAAAAAGTGAAATTGATTGGTTCCACAGTTGTTTTTCTACAAATATATATGATTATGACTGTATATTGTTAATGTAACTCTACTCTATATTTGTGCCAAATTTCAAGTTGGACCTCATTTGGTTTAGGAGTTATGAAGAAAAATATGGTAAAAAGGACATTTTTTGTATGTAAAATTTAAAATATTTGCAAAAATTGTTTATACCCACCATCAAAAAGATGGGGAGTATATTGATTTTGTCATTCCGTGTGTAGCATGTCAAAAAAATCATTTAAGACCCCATAAAGTATATATTTTCTGGGTCCTGGTTAGATTCTGAGTCGATCTAGTTATGTCCGTCCGTCTGTCCGTCTGTTGAAAGCAAGATAGGGCTCGAACGGGACAACGTAGGGGAACGAAATTTGGCTCAAATATTTATCTTATATAAGGTTTGTTTCGTATTGAATATAAGCAAAATCGGTTAATATGGGCAAAATACTAGAAGCATAAGGTCCGTTGTACCTTAATTTCATACTTTTCTGTTGATATCTCTTAAACAAAAGCATGTACGATAACGAAATTTTGTACAGATAGTTTAAGGGTTAATATAAACTTGGAGACCAAAAATGAGCGTGGTCCACTCATTTTACCGTCCACCTCCCATATAAGGTGAAAATCAACGTAATATTGTAAAAATAGTTCAAGGACCAAAGTAAATTCGGAAACAAAAATTGGGCGTGGTCCGCCCACTTTAACGCCCACCTCCCATATAACGTAAAAAAGTTGATGGTGGGTATATAGATTCGGCCGAGCCGAATATAACATTCACTCTTGTTGGAAATTATTTTTTCTACGGGCACATATTTAAAAAAAAATAAAATTTTTTATATAAAATTTTACTTCAGTTTAATTTTGTTATATAACTTTCAAACTAAAGGAGTGTCCAACATTAAATTTTGCAGAAGTACAAAGAAGAGTTGAATTAAAATTATGTAATTTTTTTTAGCATTTTAAAGATATAATGGTTTATTTTTTGTAAGTGTTATTTTGACCTTTGAACTTTCTATATAAAGTAACTCACTATATATAATTTTTAAGATAATGTCTTTGTTTTTGAAATTACACAAAAATTAACATTTTATTTGCTATAGCTTAGTAGTTATTAATAATTGGATTTTATTTTTGTCCATAACTCCTAAACTAAATAAGGCTCTAACTTTTTAAAAGAATTTTAAAAATACCGATTTTTGAGATATAATTGTTCGAACTTTTGATGTAAAGAACTTTGTATATATCGTTATGAAGGTAATATCTTTCTCTTCAATATGCAGCAGCAACTAAAAATCTACCATGTATATTTAAGAAGTTATTAGAAGTTAAATGAATATTAATTTGTAAATTTTTTAAAATTTTTAGTTTTTTAAACCGTCGTATTTCCGGGCCGTAAAGAAACATGGGTCTGAAATTTCATGTTTTCGGAAACACTTACAATGGTCAATTTCAAATCCGATTGCTATCCGTTTTGACATGTTATCACTCACATATAACATGGATAACATATATTCTGTTATTCTTTTAATAATTATTAATTTAATGGTAATGATTTCGCATAAAATCCGGCATTTGTTTGACAATAAATGTACAATTTACGATATCAGCTTTTCGTTACCGTTCGTTTACATCTTTAAAGCACCCAACGTGTAATACATAATTTGATTTAATAATTCGACATTGACTTGATGTCAAGCTGACACCAATGAAATCAGTTTCAAATTTCCTTAATTATATGCTTAATATACTTAGGTGCTTTTTCATATATCCTTGCATTTTTATTATTTTTTTTTTTTTTAAAAATAGTTTTAATTAGTTTTTTTTTTTTTTTTTTAAATTGGCTAAAATATTGAATATCAAATTAAAAATTTCATATTTTTATAGTTTTTTTTATTTATTTATAATAATTATTTTATCTGAAATTTGAAATACATAGTTTTTTACTTCTTTTTAATTGTATCCAAAAGTAGGTCTTAACTTCTTTTCCAAAATAAGCATTTTCTTATAGGAACTATCGAAAACATTTTTAATAAAAATATATTAATATCAATTGAACATAAAGTTCAACTTTACACAGAAAAAAGTAAGAATGTACTTCAATTACGAAATTTGTAATATTAATTAATTTTTAATTGATTTTGCTCCAATCATCAAAATGATAATATTAATAACTAGAATAATTGATATTATTATTACTTCTTTTCCTTAAATAGATGCAATGAGCAGAAAATTTTAGAAAATTTACTTAAATTTATATTATTTCTGTACTTTTATAGACAAATATTAAATTTTTCTTTATATTTTATTAACAGCTGTCAATTTATTAAAAAACAAAACTGAAAACCAATTAGAAAATTAATTATATTAATAAATCATATAATTAAATTCCAATATAAAGTTAGTTAATAATTTTATTAAAAAATTATTTGAAATATTTTTTTCTGTGTAATATAAAAATTCAAAATTTTCTTAAGAAAATTTAATAAAACTGAACATATTTTACCAGTTTTTTTTACAATGAAACTTAAATTATACCCAGAATAATATGGAAAGCAATTCAAGAAAATATATAATATTGTTTTGAATGAATGAATGTCTATTATATATTTTGTATAAATTGTCAAACGAAAAAAGAAACGAATAACAAAAAATAAAAATATGTACTAACAATTTGAATATCGTTGTCTCAAATAAAAAACAATCTATGTAAGATTTTAATATTTTCACAAAACTCTGTTAAAAATACCAGATTATTTGAACAAAATTTCCAAATGTACATAATTGAAAATGGTTTATGTTTATATTTTTTTTTAACAAATTTAATATTTTTTTTTGTTCATATATTTGTTACTTACACATATTTGCCTTTTTAGTGACGATAAATACTCATCTGGTTGTTGGCAACTATACAAAGGCACAAACTAAAGTTTAAAACGGATACAAACACATATGAACATACACACTTATATATTTAAATCTAAATATGCAAATTGGAAATTTCTACAGAAAATATTACTTATATTCATTCTTAAATATCTATTCCCCTCAAAAACCTCTCAACCTATATCTTGTAAACCCTTAAATACAATTTTCTCCCAAACAACTCACATCCAATAGATGAGTTTTGCGACTTTGAAAAAACGAAGCTTTATGGCATTAACCCGTTACGCCTTGTTTCCTTCTATTTCTTTGCAAAGAAAATAAAATTGGAAATATGTATGTATGTGTGTGAGTAAAATTGAATGCTTAAAGGGAACTACTATAGTGAAATGTGTGTGTAAAAGATGTCAGACGAAACGTACTCGTACAATTTTCAGAAGTAAAACAATTTCAATTTGATGCCAAACATCATGGGCCCCCCTTTGGCATTTTAACACACTCGCTCTTCTCTTTTTTTATGGTGTTCTCTATAAATATGTTGTACGTTTTGTATTTGAGATGAGAAAGTGGGTACGAAGATACATTTTTGGGACAAAAGTTTCAGCTAAGCCTGCTATTTATTAGCAAACAAATGACTTTCTTAAGACCTCAATCTACAAATAATATGGGGTTTTTATTAAAAGGTTATACTTAGAAAAAATCATGAGCAAGATATTAATTAAAGTTTGTGACAAATTGAAACTTCGATTGGTGACTTTCGATCAAGGGTCAGCGGTTCAAATCGAAAACTAGAGAAACTAGAGAATGTATATTGTTGGATACGAGAAAAATATATAAACAAACTTTGTTTTACAGAAATAAAAAAGATATACATACATATGTATGTTTATTTCTATAAAATTATGAGATAACAAGCTTTAATTTACTATATATACGAGGTACTTTAGCAGAGATATTTGGTACCATAAAAATGTCAATTTAAGTATTTTTAATACAATTTGAATGCCGTTTCTATCCCTGTATTCTATTATAGTCTTATTATGTTGAAAACAAACTATAATATCCTTTTTAGCTGCTGCTTCAGCCATTACTATGAAATATTTATTTTTATCGTTTTTATTTCATCACTCTATACTAAGGATTTGATTTTTTCCTCAAACACACTTACATATTTACATGTGCAATTTTGCCAATTTGTTTTCGTTTTTTTATTTCCTTTTTATATCGTTCTTTCGTTTTCAGGGGAAACTATAGCAAATTGCCGCTAAATTTTAACCAATGCGCATGGGCGTTTAGTACATCAAAGGATACCTAAAAATAATAAAATATATGAAAATGCTTAAAGCATAAAGGACAACAATCTTACGTACTCATTCACGCTAGTGGCCATTTATGTAGCTTTCTCGCTCTCTTTTTAGCTCTAGGTAGTTTATGTTCTCTCTCAATTTTAATAAATTTTACTCATTACACTATTTTATATGTATGGGAAAATTTATTTTTGCTCTCACCCCATTTTATTTATACCCTATTTAAGTATACATTTTTTGTTGTTGTTGAATACATACACATCCTTTTCAATATTTCTGTAATTATTATTGTTGTATATGTATGCAAAGGGAGGTATAGGAACAAATCGGTATAATGAAACACAAAAATTAACACACAGACAATGAAAACAAGGAGTACAAATTAAAAACACTACTAAAAACCATCATATTTATTTTTGTTTTTCCTTTTTTTCATTACAGAACCTCAACCTTAACATCGTTACAGACAGAGGAATACAAAATAAAAAAATCCAGCAAAAACAAAAAAGCACAACAGTAATACCAACAAAAATTTGTTGTAAATACAGGCAGTCAGAGATTTTTTAATGACGTAACAACCAACCTGCTGTGTTCAGTATCTATATAAGAGGTTGAAGCAGAAGAGTCCACAAAAAAACAGAAACTCAATTAAGCAACAGTTAAATTAAGTAGGTTTCAAGTTCAAGGCTGACAGTAACGCTGCAGACTCATTGAAGTTAAAACAACACACAAACACAACGAGTCATTGTCCTTATAAAGCATCACTCGAGCAGCGAACGCAACAACAGCAGTAGTAGCAGCAGCAGCAGCATAAAATCATTTAAATTTAATTAACAGCAAATCTTTAATAACAAGTAAAATGTCATTATCATTTGAAGCTGCCTCTAATGAAGGACCCGGTTATGTAGGCATACGTTTCTGTCAAGAATGCAACAACATGTTATATCCCAAAGAGGATAAAGAGAATAAGGTTCTTATGTATGCCTGTCGTAATTGTGATTATCGTCAGGAAGCCGATTCTAATTGCATTTATGTGAACAAAATTATGCACGAAATCGATGAATTAACTCATATTTGCCCAGATGTTATCTCAGATCCTACTTTGCCACGCACTGAAGATCATGAGTGCCCTAAGTGTGGCCATCGTGAGTCGGTATTTTTCCAGGCTCAAACACGTCGCGCTGAAGAAGAAATGAGATTGTACTATGTTTGTACTAATCAAAATTGTACCCATCGTTGGACTGAATAGATGAGCTGCGGCAAAGAGGGGAGGAAAAAGAAATTTAACGATGTTTTTGGGTTTAAAATTCAATTATTTCATACATTTTAACTTTTTTTTAAATTTGTTTAAATATAAAAATTTCACAATATTTTAATAATAACAAAAAAAAAAAATTAAATTCGTTTAGAAACTTTAACAAACCTGTGAACTAGAGAAGTTCTCAAGTGATTTTAACAATTGAGATGTCTTTAGAGATAATTACTCCAAATTACCTCCAAAAAGATTTACTTGAGATATAAAAAAATCGAATAAATAAATAAATAATAAATAAATTTTGATACTCAAAAGATTTTAGATTAATATTGTTTAATTATATTTAAGGTCAAAGTTAATATTAATTTTGAACTTTAATATATTCAAACAGATTAATTTAATTTTTAACCACAAGTTATTTAAAGCGTAAACCTTGGTTATACATTTTTTTAAACCCAGAGTTTAAATATAACCTTTAACTTGCGGTAAAATATTGTGTAATTAACCCTTAAAAATATTTATTTTCTGCAATTTATTTCTGTATTGTTTACTTATTTAACCATAGTTTAAACCCGAAGACTCTAAATTTAATAAATATATAGTTTTAAAGCTAATTTAAAGATTGATTAAACAAAACTTATAATAATTTTAAAATATAATCAAAATAATTGTCAAACAATATTAAATAAAGTTTAAACTATCAATTAATAATTTAATTTTATTTACCATTAAAATGTAAACAAGAAACAGACTTCACTTAATAAATCAAAGTCGGCGTTTACACACAGCAATTTTTCTTACCGCAATTCTGACTTCGTAGGCGAGAGAAGCAAAGAGAATGTAAAAGTTTACTCTTCCCTTCTCCTCTCTCTTCTATAAACTCAGAATTGCGGCAAGAAAAATTGCTGTGTGTGAACCTATTAAATTTTCAATTATAAAATCTTTCCATTTGAAAAAATCTCAACTTAACTAGAGATTTTTTCAAAGTTAAAATCTTTAGTTCAAGAACAATTTGAAGTTAATATAAAATGTATATTTTTTTTTTTTTGCTTAAAGTTCATATTTTCATTTAGATTTAACGTTTTTAATAAAGTCTTTAAATCTAGTTTAAATAATGATAGTTTAACTTTGTTTATTTTGCTTATGAAGTTTAAACATTAATCTATTAAACAAGGTTTACACTATTAATGGAAAACTGTCAGTTTATAAATCTTAGATTCAAAAAAATATCTATTAAATTTTCAAATATAAAAACTAAAATACTAAAAATGGTTTTCTCTTAATTCGTTACTTTTTCTTAGTTTGTTTACAAAATGTTTAACTACAGTTTAATTATTTTAAGCTTGAACTTTATTTACCTTTTTTAATTAAAGCATTGTATTTGTTTGACAAATAATGTTAAGAATATTCGAAATAATACTTCAAAAAAATTTAAACAAAGTTTAAACTGGATTATTTTTTTTTTTAAATTAAAATTTTTATAGTTCAGTTATTGAAACAAAGTTTACTACAAATTTCTATTAAATCTTTAGCTCATAAAAATTCTAAACAAAAGTAAATTTTCTAATTCAAACTTCAAATTCGCTAGAAATTTAATGACCTTAAAATATTTACCTATAGATTTTCTATTTGGTAGTTAAACTCTGTTTAATTTTCCTTTAGCTTTTATTGATTTAATTAATAGAAATATTAACACTCTTTTAATTTTAAAAAGTTATAATGAAAACAATATTGAAATGATGTTAAACAAAGTTTAAGCTAAACCAAACAGAAAAAATACCTTATTTAATAAATACAATTAATTGATTTAATAAAATATTTAACCATAGTTTAACTATTGAACAATTAAACTATGTTTTATTTAATTCATAGTTAAACATAACATATGATAACTAAATTCGCTTAAAAATATGTGGTTTAATTATTTAAATCGTAAACCTGGTTTACTTTTTATAATTCTAAACTTTTAGAGTTTATTTAACGATATTTATTAAACAAAATGGTAGCTTCCTTTTAATAATTGCAAGTTTATATAGGATTATTAAATAAGAGATGAACTTAAGAATATTGAATTCATTAAAGTTTTATTAACTGAATGTTCGCTTAGTTCGCTTAACTTTTTTATATAAATCATAAACTATGGTTTTATTTATTGATTTATTGAGTTAAACTTCGTTTATTTCATATAGGTTTAATTAGTTGCAAGTTTGAATTTTTTTATTGATAGTTAACTTCTCTTTATTAATATATTTAAAGACTATCAAATAAGAGATCATAGTAACGAATTCTCTTTTAATTTTACTCACAATAATTGGATTTATTAAAAATATAATAAAAATCATAGTTTAATTACTTCATTTTTTAAGGTTTTTATAATTTGTTTTTTAAATAATTCAAACATTTTCTAAAATGTGTGAAATACAGGAAAAATTTTGAGATAAACTGCAACTAAATTTGTTTAACTGAAGATTAAAATTTATTTGAATAATCATTAAACTTTGTTTTAAATAAAACCTTTATTATTACAAATTAAATTAAAAATTAACTGAAGTTCGTATTGATTTACATATTTTTTTTATAAAGCTTTCAAATTTATTTAATAAAGCTTTGGAGTGAAATTTAAACTTTCGTTAAAATACATTTTTTATTTTAATGAACTATTAGAACCAATTTAAATCTGAAAATAATTAAAATTTGTATAGAGTATTTTATATTTCCGTAATATTTAAATATATTTAAATAAAATAAATAAAAAATACCTTGAACACAAAAATTAACAAGTTAACGGTATAAATTGGAAAAAAAAATAATTTAAATTTACTTTAAAAAAAAATTCGATTTAAAAAACTTTGCATAAGATAGTAAGTAATCTGTACATGAAATTAAAAAAAAAAATAATTTAAAGTCCTTAAGAATTCTTTTTCTTGTATCGAAAATTTTATATAAATTTTATTTAAACTCCAGAGTTTTTATTATTTAAGTTTTAGTTTAATCAATCTTAAGTTCTTTAAATTTTAACCGTTAAATTTTGTTTTCCTCCCCTTAAAAGAAACCTTTAAGGTCTTCTATTTAAACTCGGATCGATTTAAAAAAAAAAAAAAAAAATTAATAGAAATTTTGTGTAGAATTCTTTATATTTAAAATTCTGTAATAATTTTGCTTATTTTTCTAAATATTGTAAATTAAATAAATCGATTCTTGAGCAAGCATTAAATAAAAAATAAATGTTTTAATTTTTATTGTTGTTCTAACAAAAAATTTGTAAGTACAGTTAGAAGGAAAAACTAAAGGATATTTAATTAGTTTATTTTAAAGTTAAGCTAAGCAATATGTTAGTAAAATAAAAAATTTTAAAATTTTTTTTTTTTTGTTGTTTATCTAAGATTTTATTATTCCATATATTGAAATATATTGAATTTTTTGATAGAATTTAGTTTAATTCTTTTAATGGCATATTTTTCTTTATCATTTATTAAAAAATTTCAAATTCTTTCTTTTCTATTCTTTCTTATGCTGTTCAAAATTTAAGATGATTTCTTAAGGATAATAAAGAGAAATATATAAATTTATTTTTCGTTATCAGACAACGAAAGGATATAAAACATTACTGTTGTTGTTCATATATGTATGTATGTATACAGATAAAAAAGTATTGAAACACGAAGACTTTTAGTTAAAAAAAAAAAAAAAAAAAAAAACGTTATATTTGTCTGTCAGTCAGTCATACCAAAAGCTATACAAGCGGCAATATATTACGTTCTTTCATGATTGCTGGTGCTGTTGATGTTATTATTGTTGTTGGTGCTTTTCTAAGATAAGTTGTCAAAGTAGAAATGTATCCGTTGGTAACATCCTGAGTTGATGATGGAGCTGAATAATACATACATATTTATATGTGTACGTGTAACAAATACGAGTATGTTTAAAATACACAAACACCAAATAAACATAAAAAGGAAAAAATCAGATGAGCGGCAGAAAATAGGATGAAATTCTAAAACAATATAAACTTGAATTTGAATCTAACAAAAATTAAATTCTAAAACCCCCTTTCCTTAACGCCCCTGTTTAACATGCGTAGCTTTATAAAACATTTCTAACTCTTCTTGGGTAGTTGCCAGGGGTATGAAGTTTCTAAATAATATACCACAGTTGTGAGTTGTGTCTTTCCGGTAAAAATGCAATTTTCTCTTAACTATACAAATTGACGCTACAGCCAAATAGCATCGAGAATTTTCATAGAATCATATTTAAAGGAAGGCTTGAAAAGCTACCTTAAGTGTTTGCAACTTCAAAATACCCGCGAGACTTTATCAATTTTTCTTCGTAACAAGCAACACAGACTTAGAAAGAAAAAAACCAATTTGCAAAATTTATTTTTCAAATATAAGCAAGCAAGTATTTTTATCACGGTCTTTGCCATTGACTGACTTGACTCTTCAAAGATAAATGGGAACAAAGAATGGGGGTTGTTTTAAAAATGGGTTGAATTTGTGTATACTCGTTTTGCATGCAAAGCTTATTTTTTTTTTGCTAAGAAAAGGCAGTCACCCTTCCTTGCCTGGGAACAGTTTTACTTATATGCGAATTCTAAGCAAAACTTATTTATGAATACCTCAATTTTTGCTATTTGTTAATGTGCGTGTTAGATACAAAATACATTTTAGGTGACATTAAAGCAGAATAGTAAAAGAATGATTTCATTATTACTATGTTTTTGGGCAATATTTCGATACTATAAATTTCGAAATGCAAAACCAATTTAAAACACAGTATAAAACAAACAAAAACTTATCGCTTTTGGCCTCATTCGGTTTTTAATTAAGAAGCTACAAAATTTTCCTTAGTTTTTTCATACAAATCAATAACTTTTTTCATATAGTTTTTATTTTTTTAAACCAAATAAAAACTATTGAAGTAACTATTTACTCGCTCAACTGTACTAATTTAATTGATGACGACATCACACACAACTTCTATATTCTTATATGTATACGGTGAGACCTAGATTATCCATAATGGTCGGGACCGGAAGCATTCTGGGTAATAAAATTTACCGGTTAATTGAGTAAAATATTTTATTTTTATTCAAATTGTGTTTGATTGTTCAAAAGCAATCGAAAACAAATATGCTTAGAATCCCGGATATTAGAGGTAATCACAGTTAATCGATGCAAAAAAAAATTAGTGGAAAAAAAGAAAACAGTTACAAATTTTTTTCCCGGATAATCGACGTTGCCGGTTAATCAAATCACGCATAATCGAGGCCCCACTGTATATTTATTTTTATAAAATCGTAAATTTTAAACTTAATACCAGGCTTGCAGAAATGAACAAAAAGCAACAAACAATTTTATGACAAAAAATCAGCTAAACATGTAGCACACTTTTAGGGAAAAAAAAATAAAAAAATAAATAAAAATTCACCTGCTAAAGTTCTGTGCGTCTGGTTTAAAGAAAAAAAAAAAAATAGTCAAAATATTTGGACTTTTTAAAACTTCTTTTAAATTCACAGCACAATTTTGAAAAGTTTTACTTTATTTACCTTTTATTTATTTCACTATAATTAACTAGCTTTTAAAAATAAATTATTTGTTGTATTTTTTACATATTTTTTTTTTTTTATTGAATTAATATTTTTTAATTATAATCAGGGAATATATGAAAAATCGTGGACAAAAAGAAAACATCTGTTTTGTGTAAATCAGATTAAATTAGCAGAAATAATCTTCTATCTATCTATATATATAAAAAATAATGTGTGTTTGTTTGTATGTATGTATGTATGTTTGTTTGAATTCTATAGCCGCCTAAATGGCTAAACCGATTTTCTTGAATTTTTCACAGTGTATTCCTATATGCCTGGAAGGAAAAATATGCTACTTTTTATTTTGAAATTCCATGTGGGCGAGGTGCCACGCCCACTTACTAAATAACTATTAAAAGTAGTATATCTCGGAAATTGGTAATACTAGAGTCCTCAAATTTTGCACGAACAGCTTTGACACCTATATAAACATTCTGGAAAAAAAATAGGCGAACTAGCAATAGGGGGTGTTGCATATCCCACGCCTAATATTGCTTGCCAATACCAAATGCCGTAAATTTAGGAAACTATAACAGTTACATTTCCCAAATTTTGTACAATAAACTTAAGTGTCAATGTGAACATTTTGTGTAAAAATGGGCGGAAAAGAAATAGTGGGCGTGTCATCTCTCATATAAAGTTAATACCAAAATTTGTATATCTGGCAAACTATAAAAGTTAGAGAGGTCAAATTGAAGCATTAGCTTCAATATGAATATTTTGGACAAAAATTGGTACACTATCAGTAGTGGGCGTGGCATCTCCCATATAAAGAAAACATTAAATTATCATATCTGAGAAAATATAACAGTTAGAGTTCTAAAATTTTGTCGGAGCCACTTTGGTATCAATATTAATATTTAAGAAAAATATGGGCGGACTAGATGTAGGGGGCGTGGTACCTCCCATATGAATTAAATGCAAAAATTCGTATATCTGGGAAACTATTGGAGTTGGAATGCTCAAATTTTGCACAAAGAATTTTGACATCCATGAAAACATTTGTCTAATAAATTAGCGGATTATGGGGGTATGGTCCCTACCATAAAAATTAAATACAAAAATTAGTATATCTGAGAAACTATTACAGCTTGAATTTTCAAATTTTGCACGGGAAAGATCTATCTATCTATATATCTATCTATCTATCTATCTATCTATCTATCTATCTATCTATCTATCTATCTATCTATCTATCTATCTATCTATCTATCTATCTATCTATCTATCTATCTATATATCTATCTATCTATCTATCTATCTATCTATCTATCTATCTATCTATCTATCTATCTATCTATCTATCTATCTATCTATCTATCTATCTATCTATCTATCTATCTATCTATCTATCTATCTATCTATCTATCTATCTATCTATCTATCTATCTATCTATCTATCTATCTATCTATCTATCTATCTATCTATCTATCTATCTATCTATCTATCTATCTATCTATCTATCTGTCTATCTATCTATCTATCTATCTATCTATCTATCTATCTGTCTGTCTATCTATCTATCTATCTATCTATCTATCTATCTATCTATCTATCTATCTATCTATCTATCTATCTATCTATCTATCTATCTATCTATCTATCTATCTATCTATCTATCTATCTGTCTATCTCATTTTTAAGAAAAATGTTATATTTTAATTACTAAATAAATATATTTTTTTAATCCTTTAATTACTATGTATTTCATTTCGGGGGGTGGCGAAGCACACCGGGTATTAGCTAGTTAAATAATAAAGAAGTATCTTTTGCATTTTATATTTAAAGTATTATGTAATATGTTATGTTTTTTTAAGTTTTTCGAGTTATTTGTAGTATTTGCTTTGGAGGATTTTAGAGGCTATACTGGATTTTGAGCTGAACATATTTTCTTATAGTTTTCGCATCCTATGTGTCCCAAAAACAGAAAAAAAATAGCTTAATTTGGCTAGAAGAGGCTAAGTTTCTATAAAGTTATAAGCAAAATTGTAATTTTTTACACAAGTATTTGGTATCTAAGAAAATTTTAGAATATAGAGATTGATAATTTGCAAAAAAAAAAGTTGATGGAATGTAATTTGATGGCAGTATTTTTCTAGGAACTTAAAACTTAGTATTTTTGCGTTTTTTTTTTTTTTAATAAAGTTTAATAAAATGTAAACGAATAGTGACATTTTATTGAAATCTCTGTATATTATGTATAAACTTGTTTTAAAATCACGAAATTAAAATAATTCCCACTTTTTTACATGAAAATATCCAAAATATCAATCCGTATAAAAAATGTTTAAAAATTAGTTAGGGGCGTCCGTCAGAAAATACTTTTTGGGTGTTTAACTTATATATGTAGATATATAATTAAAATAATTTTAAGTCAATCCCAGCTTTGCAATTTAAGAACTAAACAAAAAAAAAATATAAAGATTTTTTAAAATTGATAAAGTTTGGATAGAGCTTGTGATCAGACCTATGCCCCAAGCTCCCCCGGATTTACTTTACAGGCATTTGCATTAATATTTCTTTTGAAAACTTTAAAAAAATTATAAAGCCCAGAACAAAAAACAAATTTTATCAGTGAAGTGAAGCCACCTTTTTGGAAAAAAAATATTTTCTAAAATTCCAACTTCAGATTAATATAACCTTTTAACAGATTCACATATTTATATGGTTCTTACAGCAATATTATTTAGAATTTTGTAAGGAATCTGGAGAATATAAAATTAGGGGCAACATTAAGCCCGCCAAGTTAAAAAAAAAAATTAAAAAAAGAACGTAGCTAAAAATAGGGTAAAAATTTATTTCTATTTGAATATCTCTTAAACTAATAGAGATAACCTATACATCTAAGCGTATCTTCTGTCATATTATAAAATATTATAAATTAATTTTTGGCAATTTTTCAAAAAAAAAAAAAAAAAATACATACCCGAAATGGCCAACTTTGGAGGGCTCACTAACCCCCTGAACCTGTACTCCACCAAATCAACTCGAATACACCTCAGCTCTAACAATGTGAAATTTTATTGAGATATCTTCAACGGTTACAAAATCTTGGCTATTCGATATTTTAGGACGCCTTTTTTTGTGCTCTTCCATTATATTTTCACAAGAGCCCAATATCACTCCACTGTATACTACAGTGAAGCAATCGCCTTCTGTTGGAACAAAAACAATGTTATTGTTTTGGTACCAAACCAGAGCTTTCTTACCGTTACAAAATGATGACAAATCGGGCCATAAACATGTGGACACATTGTGCTTATGAAAGGAAGAAACCTATTTTGCGAACTTTATTTGTTATTTCGATATTTATAGAGCCGACTGTAACAAATGACTTTCTTGTTTTACAGCAACTGCATAAAGCTTGTCATAGCAGCAATTGTTAGGAAATTTTGTCTGCCTTTAAAAAAAATTTGACACAGAAGCTGCGAAAATTCTGCCAGCACATACATACGTTTCTACGTCAATTATACAATTTGAGTATTTTTGTATGAAATTTTGTTTTAATTTCCGTGTCCTTTTCTTGGCTTCTAAATTGTTTGCAGCATTCCTGTTTGGAACTTTTTGGGTTTTATTTGTTATCAACTCTGCATTAACTTTGAATTTTTGCACCAAATAGTTAGAGCAATGAACTAACCGCGTTGCTTTTCTTCCAGATGGGTTTGAAGTTATTTTCAATATGCTTTCAATTTTCTGTTCTTCCCAATATCTTGTGGACCTTTTTTTCTTTCCGAACCAGGTTTTCTATCAATGGTCAAATTCTCCTGATACTGTTTAATAATATGAGGTACTAAGACTAAAATAAACGTTTTTTTTTAAATTGACTCTAGCTTTCGCCATAAATCTCCATTCGTAAAATTAACAACGTCTTGTCCGATTGTGTCCAAT
The DNA here is from genome assembly GCA_951394005.1 of Protophormia terraenovae. Classification (NCBI taxonomy): domain Eukaryota; kingdom Metazoa; phylum Arthropoda; class Insecta; order Diptera; family Calliphoridae; genus Protophormia; species Protophormia terraenovae. The sequence continues at coordinate 89,638,938 of OX596075.1, forward strand.
AAGATTCAGACTTAAAATTGCCTTCTATATACTCACATTATTTTTAAAGGCAAGACTTTAAGCCTGTTTTGTGAAAAAATAATAAAAATAATAATATGTAATTTCATAAAAAAAAAATTAAAAAAAGAAATATACAAAAACTTCAAAAAGTCATAAAAACTCTTAAATACCAAAAATAAAAAAATAAAATTTTTCGATCATATCGATAAATTTGTTGTAAATAAAACAAGACATATTTTTATCTAAAAAATATTATAATCTTATAAAACTTAAAGAAATACTTTAAATTTTGTGTTCAAACAAAAGGTGTACATTTTAAATTTTAAGTTTACAATTTTCAAATTTAAGAATAAATGTCTTTAAATAACTGCTTTTTAAATTTTGCAAAGTCTTCGTTTGCTTAACAAATGTTAAAGTAATTGTAGCTACAGAAGCAGCAGCATCCATCAATTTGATGGATAAATATATGCAAATTGTGTATTAGCTGTGTGTATGTGCATATTTTGCGTCCTTTATGCTTATTTATGGTATGTGTGTATGCGTACTGATATGTATTTGCTTTTGGTTTGTTCAAGTACAAGCATTCTTTTTCATTCATATGTCTTCTTGTTTGTATGCTTGTTATTATTGTTGTTGTCATGTTATCCTTTTTCTTATTTCTATGTATGTATGTATTTATTATGTTTATATGTATGCGTAACAACCTACGTGCGTATTATACAGTTACATATAGAAAAGCAGTTTATATTTAATTTGTAACCCAACAAGCAATTTTAATGAATTTGTAAGAAATACTGTTATGAATTATTCTTTTTATATAAATTAATAAAAAATTACACTTTAATTCGTAAAATTTAAGTTAGTTTTTCAAAAAGTTTTGGTTTTTATTAAGCTTTAAATGCATACATATATGACATATAATTTTCATTTTACGATTATTTACTATTTTATTTGTTATACTTTTTATAAATTTAATTTTAAATTGTACTAAATTTTCATTATCACTTGTTTGATTATAAATACAAATAGGTAGTATGTATGCCTGCCTATCTGTCTACACAAACGTTTTATGACGTGAACACAATTAAATATAAAACACGTGGGCTCATTTAACACTCACATAATGAGTTGATAGTATTTTTGATATATTTAGAACAACAACAAAATAGTGCTCTACATTTGTTTTGTTTTCTCACTGTATACTACAGTGAAGCAAAACGTGTTGTTTATAAAAAAAAACTGTGAAGATAAACATTCATGGTTTTCTAAATAAAAAAAATAAAAAAATAATAAAAAACAAGAAAACTTATAGTTTTAATAGATTTTATAAAAAATGTATAAGATAGGATTGAACGTATTGGAAATATGTACGTATTTAGTAGTATACCCGTTCAGCCTATATATCCAGAAGTTTTTATAGACATATTTGTAAATAAATTTTAAATACAAGAATTTTTTGACTATTAATGACTTTCTTGATTTAAAACCTAGAAGAGTGGAGGGTACTTACGTTTGTGTTTGTAATACACATAAATATTGATCTAATAAATCTTAATGTATGAAAAATCGGCGTAAACCACTAGCATAATATATTAAACGATTCACACATATCCTATATTTAGGCAGTTTTTAATAGTAAAAAACTTGGAACATATTTTATACTCGTATTCAGAAATTAAAAAAAAAAAAGTGCGAGTGTAGCACATTTTACAATTTTCTTTTCAGCTTTCTCCAAAATGGCAGATTACTTTTTACTTTTTTGAAAATTGAAAGAGATGACATAATTATGTTTTTTTTTTCTATGATTCTAGTCACACTTTTTAAAAAAATTTTAACAATTCGTAAAAAAATTTTGTTATAAAACTCTTCTAATAGATTAACATAGATATGAAGCGCTGTTGTCAAAAACATAAGCCAGTTCTCGAAAAATCTAAGTCTATGAATGTGTTAGTACAAAATGTAATAAAAAACAAGAGAGAAACTATAGTCGGTCAAGACCGACCATATGATACCCTACACCAAAAATTGGAGCTGTGGCCAATTGTAGACCAACACTTTTACTAAATGTAAAAAAATGAAATTGAAAAAAGATTCGGCCGTGCCGAATCTTTGATACCCTTCACCATGATACTTAATACCATATTACCATCTTACCCACAAATAATAAAAATTTCGCCTTAACGCATAATTTTTTTTAACTACGAACATTTGAATACGAAAAAGAAAGTCATTGATTTAAAAATATAAACAACAACAATTGAATAATTATATATTTTTATTTATGCATGTATGTATGTATGCATGTATGTATGTACATATGTATGATTAATATAAACATTTTTCTGTGTATTTACTTATTAAATTTTTTTTTTAGTTTTTGGTCCATAACTCTGTTGTTTATGAACAAATTAACTTTCTGTAAAAAATTGAAATTTTATAAAAATATTTATGACCAACTCGTTTAAACGAAAGCCGTAGCTTATATAGGAGCTTCAAAAAGTCAATAAAACGCGTTTTGGCCGATATCTGGAATTTAGTGGACCGATTTTTTTCACTAAAAAAAAAAAAAAACTAAGAAAGGTTTTGAATTTTTCGTGTAAAAAAGAAATCGATATATTTTGTAGGAGCCGAGAAAAGCCGACAGCAAACATGATTTTTCGGGAGTATCTTCGGTTTTTTGCCGATATCTCAGTTATTTATTAACCGATTTTGCTCGTTTTTATTAGCGATTTTCTAAGGAATATTTCTAACAATTTGATATATAAAACATATATATCCGATAACTGGGGCTTTCTAAAAACTGATTTCAACAGACAGACGGTCAGACGGACATCTTTATATCGACTCCCCTATCAATAATGATCCAGAATATACATACTTTTTGGGGTCTTAGACGAATATTGTAGAAAATACAAACGGAATGACAAACTTATATATACCCTTTACACCTGTGGTGAAGGGTATAAAAACAACACGGGAAACACTGATTCTGCGGCATGGGTTTCTTAGTCAATTTGGATACATGGTATTAATAAGTACTAAGCTTCTAATCCACTTTTTTAGAATTGACTCTAGTTCTCGCGATTCGTAAAATTAAGGGTGCTGCACTATATATTGAAGCATATTTCGAAAACTACTTGTCTAATTTTATTAATAAAATAATAAAAAAAAATTCTAATTAAAATTAGCTTCAAGTCATTCTTACATTACTTTTGAACACTGTCAACAGTTATTGAGATATTAAGCCAACTTTCTGAAAATAAAGATGAAATTTTATACAAAATTGCAAAAAAAATTAATTCAAAAAAATCATAAAAATTCGAATGTGTCAAAAATTCAAATTTTTATTCTTTAATTGTTAACAAATTTGTATGTTTCATTATACAGTGCAACCTCCTTAATTTTACAAATCGTGATCTATCGCGAGAACTAGAGACAATTAAAAGTAGTGGATTAGAGGCTTAGTACTTATTAATACCATGTATCCGAATTGACTGAGAAACCCCGTGCCGCAGAATTTTTGTTTCATTTTGTAACTCTGTGCAATTGTAGTACGTGTGCTTTTTTGAGTAATTCTTTGAGTTGAGTTTTATTTAAGCATCATATCTATGTTAAAAATCTATGACTGACCTCAAAAATTAAAACTGTTTGAGTGGAAAAGCATTGAATCAACTGACCAATTTTTGATCTATGTATTGTTATAATCAAGGACCGTAATGATTATGAGTTTTAAAATAAAAATCAACAAATAATCATTATTTTTTTATTTTTATTTTTTTGCTCAACTCATACACAGAAAAAAATATTTCAAATAATTTTTTAATAAAATTATTAATTAACTTTATATTGGAATTTAATTATATGATTTATTAATATAATTAATTTTCTGATTGGTTTTCAGTTTTGTTTTTTAATAAATTGACAGCTGTTAATAAAATATAAAGAAAAATTAAATACTTGTCTATAAAAGTACAAAAATAATATAAATTTAAGTAAATTTTAAAAAATTTTCAGCTCATTGCATCTATTTAAGGAAAAGAAGTAATAATAATATCAATTATTCTAGTTATTAATATTATCATTTTGATGATTGGAGCAAAATCAATTAAAAATTAATTAATATTACAAATTTCGTAATTGAAGTCCATTTTTACTTTTTTCTGTGTAATGATTACTTTTGATTTTTACTTTTTTTGCTCACAATATAAAACTTAACATGAGAAATTAAACTTTTATCTAGTAAAAATTTTTTTTAAGTAAAATCTTTGATTTATTGCAAATAATTTTAGTTTTAATAAAAAATTTTATTTTTAATAAAAAAATTGATTTTTAATAAAAAAAATAATATTTCAGAAAAAAATTCGATTTTTATAAAAAAAAAAAATTGGATATTTTTTAAAAAATCTGATGAAAAATATATCATCACACTTGCCTTTTAGTAAATAAATATAATTTACGATGAGAATTCTTTTTTATTAAAAATTACGTAATAGTTTCATTTCTCATGTTAAGTTTTATATTGTGAGCAAAAAAAGTAAAAATCAAAAATTATGTGCAAAAAAATAAAAATCAAAAATAATCATTAATATTGATTTTATTCATAAAAATCAAAAAATTAAAATCATTCCGGATTCCGATACAACCTGTTTTGAAGATTACATTTCTGTATTTAACACTTTTATCCGGTTGTTCCTTGTATCTGATTTTTTGTTTAAAATTTCAATAATAATGATTATTTTCTGTCCCTGGTTATAATAATAGAACCTTCATAACTCGTTTTTTTAACTCACCCACTTTGCTATGAATTTGCGAAAATTTTTCTGTTTATGGAAATATTTTTGTTCATTTTTTTATGGAAAATTTGCGAAACATATTCTTTTTTTAGAAAATTTGCGAAAAACTAGATTTTCATAGGACATTTACGATCTTTTTTCTCTTTATAGGAAATTTTAGAAAAATTTTCTCTTTATAGGAAATTTGCACCAAATTTTTTCTTTGTGTGAAATTTGCAACAATTTTTTTTCTTGATGAGAAATTTGTAATACATTTACTCTTTATTGAGAATTTGCGAAAAATGTTTTTATAGAAAATTTTTTATAAAGAAAAATTGTTCGCAAAATTTTCTCTTTATAGAAAATTTACGATAAATTTTCTCTTTATATGAAATTTGCGAAAAACTTTCATCAGAAAAAATTTGCAACAAATTTTCTCTTTATGGAAAGTTTGTAATAAATTTTCTCTTTATAGGGAATTTGGAAAAATTTTTCACTTAATAGGAAATTTGCGAAAAATGTTACTTTACAGTAGCGCTAGGTGCTCTGAGAACGCATTTTATTAAAATTTTTATAATTATATAATCTGTATTACACTCCCGTTCTTATATTGTACACAGAAAAAATGTTCAACTATATATTCAATATTTCAATTTAAAAAAGACCTATTGCTGAAAAAAAAAAAAAATAAATAAATAAATAAATAATAATTTTCTGTAATGAAAACTGTAAATGAATATTAAAACAATTTTCTTAAAAAAAAGTACAGCAGACGGCTGTATTCTTATTTGACCAAAATGACGTAACCATTATAAAAAATATCTTTTAAATTCTCCTTTTAATGTAAAATCTTTTTTAATAATTGTTATTCATAGCTGTCATTTTACTAAATCTTGTACGAAGCTGTTTTCTCTTACAACTCTTATTTATAGTTTTATTTGTATTTAATTCTGTTCAATTTTTCGTTTTTAATTTTTAAAAAATTATTTTAATATCGCATACAAAATTTTAATAATCGAATAAACTTTTGGTCTTGAAAGACATTTGAAAAAAGAAGTTGACCCATTCTCACAAAAAAGTACCCGAAACGCAATAAAAGCTTTTACATAGGCCAGGCTTTGAAGCCAATATTTTATTTTTTTTTAAGCTAAGTTTTATGCACCAGTTTTTCATGTGCAGTGCTTATGTTTCTATAAATTAATTTTGCTATTTTATTTTAACAAAATTATTTTATAAATAGTTTTATACAATTTTCAATAAGACATACATATGTATATAATTTACTGTGGTCCAGAAAAGTAATGTGACTACGTTCATAAATATGGACACATGAAGATAGAAAGTTATTCTGAATTTACTTGTTCCTTTAGAGTTAAGAGTAGGACCAATATAATGTGCGTAACGCATACAAAGTTTTCAAACAAATTTAAAATAGTGTAAGTATATAAGTATAAATAACAAAAATTTTTATTCTAATTACATTATTTAAAATTCGGCACCTTTTTCAAAAGAATTACACTTTATTAACAGTCATTTAGCACTTTTTTCTGAAAAAGTTCTGGCAACACTGCAATAGCACAATCTTAATGTTAGAAAGCTTAAGTGAGACTGTGTGCTTTTGCTAATCTGTAAGAGCATGTCGGTATGAAAAACTAAGAGAACGTTCGCACATGTACGCCAGTTTGGTAAGCTCTGCTTTATAGAGAATTTGAGAAAAATTTACTCTTGAAAAATAATCTTTTGATAGAAAATTTTAGAAAAAAAATTCTTTTTAAGGGAAATTGTCTACAATTTTTTCCTCTTAGGAAATTTGTGAAAAACTTTCTCTTAACTGCATTTTTTTGATAGGAAATTTGCGAAAATTTTTTTTATTATACATAATTTGCAAAAATTTTCTTCCTTTATAGAGAATTTGAAAAAAAAAAAATTAATCTTTATATAAAATAAATTATCTTTTTATGGAGAATTCGCGAAAACTACTCTTTATAGAGCATTTACAAAAAATTTGCTTTAAATTGGAAATTTACAGCAAATTTTCTCTGAATAGAAAATTTTATAAAAATATTTTTAAGGAAAATTATCAATACACTTTTTTTCTTTATAAGAAATTTCCAAAATTTTCTTTTAATAGCAATTTTTGATAAATTGTATCATTATGGAAATTTATAGAAAATTTGCAATAAATTTTCTTTTTTAAGAAAATTATAGTCAAGGAACATGAGACATACTTTTTACGGCAACACTGTTTACGGTAAGAGAAAATATTATATGCACTAAGAGAAAAGAATGTTGATTAGGATAACTAATTATGTCAGGCTATAACGACCAAAGGAAATAGGCAATAAAGTCGACAATCGTTTGTCAGTGCAAATACACTTTTGAAGCCTCAGATGGATAACATGCGATCATTCTTTCATCTAAAAGATGGAATTTTATAAAATCAAGTCAAAACAATTTGTTTAAAGAACGTTTACAGTAAAAATGGGTTTATACTCCAGAATTTTCAAAACGGAAAATAATACTTTTATTTAGCTTCAACTTTTTTCACATACATAATTTTTTACCCAGTTAACAAAATTTCAAACAAACAAACTTCTAAAGTCATCAATAGAGTGAATATTGTACCCAGTTTACCCCCTCCCCCCTCTTTTTTTCAAAGAAAAAAATTATATTGTAATATTTTTATGCAAATGTGATTCCAACATACAAACATATGAGACACGATTTATTTTCATAAGAATATAAAAATATGCAGATTGGAAATGACAAAAAAGAAAAGAATCACATACATAATTTCAATTTGAAATACATTTTAAAATTCAGCCAAATACAAAACACTCACATGAACGTTTGTCTGATAAATAGAAGACTAAATGAATAGAATATAATTTGAAATGATTTGAGAGACAGATGTACCACAAATACCGTGAGATAGACGTTACTTTCTTTTAAAGGAATCCTTTAAGAAACAACCCTTTGCCTAGAAAACTTAACAAAAGAAATAATTTAATTATAAAGAAAGAATTTCTTTACAAACAAAAGAATACTATTACATCAATACTGATCTTGCGTAAAAAACGAAATAAATTTAAATCCTTTAAGGGATGATCATATATATAATATGTAAATTAGTTTTCAATTCTTTCTTTTCAATCAAAACGACATGCAAATATTTTTTTACGCTTTCCCTTCTAGGCTTTAATTGTTTGCGAAAAAATAAAAATTTGAATAAATTTACTTTCAAAAGATTTTAATCAACGGCAAGAAAAAATGATTAATGTAAAAAAATCAAGGTAAGAAAGGATTTTTTTCTAACAATAGATCACTTTTAGTTTCATTGTGGCCCCTTACAAAACGATCAAATGTCAGACACAGTGCTTTCTATGAAAAAGAGAAAGTAGAAATCGTAAAAAAAAATTTGCATTTGAATACAATTGTTTCAAATGTGATCATAAATTTAGATGTCAAAGGGTAACACAATTACCAACCATGACCGTATTTGGGACAAACTGTGAAAATTAATATTTTCTTTGCGCAAAATAAAATACAAAAAATATTCGCACATGCGCAATTTATGGCAAAATATATGCAAATTTTTAAGACTCGATTGTATGCAAATTTTTTTCAGAAGCACAAAATCAAGGCAGTCACTCAATCAGCAGTGGTGACAATAAATTAATTAAATTATAGTGACATTTGTTAAAGGGCTCTTTACAAGTTGAATGTAAAGTAGTGGAAGGAAGGGTTGTTGAATATTATTTGTTCAGTCTCTGTCTATTTGGTAAAGTATCAATTTTCATAAAATGTAAACTGAGGTGTTTGTATTTAATTTGTAAATGTAATTTGACAAATATTTAGTTTTTTGCCAATTTTAAATTTGGGGAAAATCCCACAACAAATGAAAAACATTCACAACATGATTGTTACACCTTAAAAATTTTAAATTATATTTGGTTTTCCATAAAATTGGAATAAACCATGGGACATTTTAAATAACTTTTTTTAATTTTTGAAACATATTTTGTATGTGTCACATTAGGGTGGCCCTCTTTTGTATGGAAAAAATAAAGGTATTTAAATTTTCAGTCTCACCTCTTAGAAATGCTCGAATACCCCAAAACCATATAATACAAAGTTTTAGGTTGATTGGAACAAACTGTAGCTCAAAGCGTTTGAAATATTAAAAATTTTAGTTTTTTATTCTGTCCAACCATAAATTTTTCATTACAACTTAGATTTTCCTCAGTTTCACCTTTTTGAATTCTTCAGTTTATTACCTTTCTAAAATTACCAAAATGAAGAAAATTGAACAACTAATAAGGAGTGAGATCGAAAAATTCTTAACACACATTTTGCCTCATAACTTTTTTCGGAATCAATATTCAAAATTTTTTTTGATCTAGTTTTCATGGAAAAATACTTCAGTTATTATTTTTAATAACAACCATCTTAATTTGTGGTTATTTTCATCAAAATAAGTGACGAAAAATATTTACGTCCTATAAAAATAATTGGCCACAGAATTAAATGTCGTCCGTAAAACTGTTTTTAATGTTATTAAACAGTATCAGGAGAATTTGACTATTGATGTGAAATCTAGTTCGGTAGGAAAAAAGGACCACATGATATTGGGAAGGCCAGAAAATTGAAGGCATATTGAAAGGAACTCCAAACACATCTGGTAGAAAATCAGCTCAGTTTTCTCAGTGCTTCGACTATTTGGTGCGAAAATTTAAAGCTAATGGGAAAGTTGATAACATATAAAGTTCAAATAATTCCAAACTTGAATTCTTTAAAAAAAATTACAAGCCAAAAATAGGACTCGGAATTTAAAACCAAATTTCATACAAAAATACTCAAGCTGTATAATTGACGAAGAAACGTAGGTGCTGGCAGAATCTTCGCAGCTTGTGTCTCAAACATTTTTATTGCTAATGCTCGAAGCAATGTTGGAGATAAGTTTAAGACCCAAAAGCAGCAAAAATTTCTTACAAAATTCATGGTATGACAAGCTTTTTGCAGTTGCGGCAAAACAGGAAAGTCATTTGATACATTCGGATCTATAAATACCAAAATATGCATAAAGGAATATTTGCAAAAGAGACTTCTCCTTTTCTTAAGAAAGCACATTTTTGGACCCATTTGGTATCATGTCACTACGGTAAGAAAGCTCTGGAGTGGTACCAAATCAATAACATAGTTTTAATACCAAGAGAGGTCAATTTTCAAAATTGTCCGTAGCTTAGACCAATGGAAAGATAATGAGCTTTTGTGAAAAGTGAATTCAAGAGCACAAAAAAGGTGTCCCAAAATACCGAAGATTTTAACAGAAGATGTGCACACTGTTCCAAAAAAGTGACTGAAGAAACTATAAAATCTCCAAAGAAAGGGTTTTCAAAAATGGTCCACAATTTTTTAATTAGTTGTTAGAACCATAAAAGTTATATATTTCAGCGATCTGTGCTAAATTATCAAATGATTAAAAAAATAATGAAAACTCTAAGATCAACCGTTTTTAAGTAATTGAATATTATGTATGTTAAGAATTTTTCGATCTCACTCCTTAATATCATAGTTATTAAAATCAATTTACATAAAACGTGTAATTTTCGACCAAATACAACCCAGTAAAATAAGATTTAATCAAAAACTTTAGAGAGAGAGAAACGAAACTTGACATGTAGTTTTGTCTTGGTATCTTATACATCATATCAATTTTTCAGAATTCGCAACAATCTCTTGTTTTGCATATATCTTACCTACGTATTTTTTGCAATTACAACAACTTTGGATAATAAAATTATTTACAGGATATATAAACCAGGAAATTGCACTTAAAATTACTTTTTTATGATCGGGGGAAGGAAGAAAAATTAAAAAATCATCATTTTCCAGATTTCGATCGCTTTGAGCCACCTCTAAATTTTTTTTCAATCAGTTCAAAACTTGGCATATCTTAGTTTTTCAACTATCCGTACATTTCAAGGGGGTGAGAATCAAAATCTGGACAAATTTGTAATGAGGGCCACCCTAGTGTCACATAGATAGGGTGATCGATTATTCGACTTTTTAGAGAAACCGGTTTTCGAATAGTTTGTATTTTGAAAAAACCCGTTGCACTTTTTTAAATTCAGAAAAACCGGTTAACCGGTTTTTTTGCAGAAGTTTATATTTCTATCAAAAAACTACATTTTTTAAAGAAAAATCAATAAATCCTTTTTATTTTTTTACTATTAACCCATTAAGAACGAGAAAAAAAGATATGGTCGGGCAAGGCCGACAATAACCTACACCATTGTGTACATCAAAATTAGGGGAGGGGTCCTTTTTTCTAGACCTGTGGAATTGTGGACCAGTACTATGGTCAATTATGGACCGATCTTCATAAAAATCGGCATACAGGTCTAAACGTATATGGAACTTAGATGTGCAGAAATTACTGCTACATTTTCTGGTAGGTTATTTTATGGGGGCTAGAGGAAATAATAGACCTATCATAACCAATTTCATTACGCTTTGTTCTTGGATATAAGAAAACTAAATTGCGACCAGTATTTTGATTACAAGTTTTACATGAATGGACAGACGGACATCGTTAAATCGACTTAAAGCCGATTGTTACAAATGAAGGTGGGTCTTAGACCAATATTTTTGGGTGTTACAAACGTCAGTAGACAAATTTTAAGAAAATAATCATCAAAAATTATATTAATTAATAAACAGAAACCATGGGTTAATATCTAAAAAGCAAGAATCAATTTTATTGAAAGGATTCTGCAGGTGAAACTCTTTTAAAACAAAATCTTTGAAAAACAATTTCTTCGCAGAATAAGAAAAACTAAAACATTTAAATTAGGTGCAAAAATATTACATTAAGGATAATTATTACTTATTTATTTAATCTTAAACTATATTTTTAAGCCATTAAAAATCATACTTTATGAATATTAAAAAATAATAATCATAAATTTCGATTCAAATATCAATATTTGCATGGTGCATGGTTTTTGAAATAAAAAGGTATTTTTAAAACCGGTTTTTTGTGTTTAAAAAAACCGGTCTATTCGACATTCGAAAATTGAACATTTTGAAAAAACCGACAGCGCATTGACTGAAAAAACGGTTTAAAAACCGGTTGGAAAACCAAGTAGATCTCCCTACACATAGACCATTTGTCTATTTAATAATTTAACGTTTTAGTCATATTGTTATTTTTTACCAAACTAATCATTAGTATGGAAAAATTCATAAAAACTCTCCATGTATGTTCACCTTTCAATTTTTCGACGTTTTTCCCATTTGAATGTTTTTAGCGTAAAATAATGTGGAAATTTTTTTTTGCAAAATTTAAATTTTCTTAAATTTTAAATACATATGTTCTGGTTTTAAATGCTGGGAGAAAACAAAAAATTTCGAACACCAGACGATCATCACCATATCCGATTTCGATAAGATTCATTATAGAGTAATTCCATGTCAAAACGGACAAAAAAAAAGGCATTTTCGGATTTGATATCTCAGATTTCAATAAAGTTCCCTATTACAAGTGTTCCTCAAATTACAAACATTCAGACTGAAGGTCTGAAGTTTAATTTTGACCTTTGAACTTTGAATTAAATAAATTTACTACGCATCATTTATAAGGTAATATCTTCATCTTTAAAATGATATATTATTGTGTATAGTTTAGAAGTTATAAGTAATTTGATTTTATTTTGGTCCATAACTTCTAAACTAAATGAGACTCCAACTTGAAATTTTACGTCCGTAGGAAGAAGAGTTACGTTAACATTATATATATATATATTTTTTTAGATTTTTAAAAATACCGTTTTTTGAGATATTATGATTTGAATATTATATGTCTAACTTTGACCTTTTAACTTTTGATATAAAATAACTTTATAAATATTGTTACAAAGGTAATATCTTTGTTTTTAATATGAAACTTAAACTAGGTATCTACCATGTATAATTAAGAATTTATTAGCAATTAAACAAGTACATCATTGTAAAATTGTTATCTTTTTTCGTTTTTTAAACCGTCATATTTTTTGACAGGAAAGGGACTTGATTCTAAGATTTTATGATTTAAGAAACACTTCCAAATGTCAATATCTGTTTCATAGACATTGGCGATGTCAAGTCCGATTGCTGTACGTTTTGACATGGAATCACTCTATACACACTCATTACGTCAATATAAAATGTTTAAATTCGTTGTACTTAAGATTTTACTGCGGTTCAAAATTTACTTTTTTCAGATTTTTTTTTTTAAATACTTCAAATTTAAATCAATATAGCTCCGGATCCATTTGTCCGATTTAAACAATCTTTGGCTCAAATTAATTCCTAATGAATTATGTTTCAAATTATTTTTATGAAAACGACATTTTTTTAAAGAAAAGGATTTGAATCAATATTCGTCCTTTTATCAAGGATATTTAAAAAATCATATCTTCCATTTTTATTATTTTTTCTTAAACTGTTCCTTAAAGTGTTGGAAACAATATATAAAAAATTTAGAGTTGGACCATGAGGGAAGGAGGCATATTTTGTCACATTTTTATTTTAGAACATATTTCAGCGATTGGAATGACAAATTTTTGCATAATTTATACTAAAGAACATAATTTTGTATATATTACACTGAAGTGCATAATTTTCTATATTTTTCAATTAAGAGACGAATATATATGTTTTCAAAAATGTTTTCTCTGACACTAATGCCGATTTGTGGTTTTATTAAAGACATACAAAATCTGATCGCGTTACTCATTTTTATCAATTCGCTCAAAAGTTGTGAAGGTTTGAATTTGAAACTTTCAAAAAAATCTAAAGTACTATCTTCACATTTTAAAATTATTACAGAATCTTCACGATTTCGTAAATAGCAAAAACAAACAAAAAAACCAAAAAAAAAAAAACAATATTGGTTTTAAATTTCGCAAAATTATTAGTAATTTAAGTGAATATCGGTTCCAGTTTGCTAAATATAGTTTAAATATTACTAATCATGACAATACTCCTAAGAAAAAGAGGGATTTAAATTTTTTTTTTTGAGGTTGTGAATATATTTTTTGGTATATTAAATTAAACGTCCTTAATGTATTTTGAGGCCACTTAAGTTTTAGGATTAAGCAAAATAAATGCTTTCATTTGACATCAATATTAACATCATTTATACTTCGCGATAGTTATCAGCCGCTTTCTTTAATTTTTTTTTTAGTATCAATATTAAACAATAAGATATTTCTTTAGAGATATTTTTCGATGCTATAAAGTTATATTTTATATTGAAAATATTCAGAACAAAATTATGAAATTTTGTGAAAATTTTTCAAATTGCATAAAAAGTTTGCGTATAAAAATTTTCTAACGCGGTTTTGACTCGGAATTGACATTTATTAATAAATCCGGTTTACGCGATATTTTGAACAATTCCTATATATGAAAGTTTGTGAAGATACTATCCTATGGCTGGTTTCCTAACATCAACGAGATGTACATTAAACTGTAGGTCATCACTTCGTCTTTAAAATTCTGCCCTCTAAATTTAAATTTACTGAACTGCACAAATTTTCTATAAAAAATACTGCAAAAAATGTATGTCAGAGTTGCAGAGGAGGACCTAAGCTTTCAGAAAAAATTATATTGGAGTCACCCCGTGATAACACGAGACAGGTTGTCAAAATTGACTATCTCGAGTATGTATGTAAAAGTTTAAAAAAATCACAACTTCTATAAATTAAGTCCGATTTCAAATATAAGTTATCTCTTAGATAGATACATGTTATATATCATTGAATAGGTAAATAAGTCTACTTTTATGTTCTGGTAATATTTTGTAAGTTTTTGGAAAGTAGACAGAGTTTTGCTGTAAAAACTATTATTTTTTTGGTTTCTAAATCTTTTCAATATTTTTTATTTTTGATTGCCAAATTGGTTTGTAAAGTTTTTTTTTTATTGATTTTTGCAAGAATAAAATGTTATGGTGTTTATTTTGTACATTGCATAATAAATAATAGTGAAAAAATTATGCCAAAATGCACTTTTGTGTAATTCAAAAAAAGTAATTTAAAAATTTGACTTTTTTCACAAAATTTCCAATCCTGCATTCGTTTATGCCGGGCCGGAAACACTTTAGTGTCAAAATAATCTCTGTATATTTCTTAACTAAATAACGTCAATAAATTTAAAAATACTCCCGTGACATTTTTTTCATTAATCGATAAAAGTTAATTTTTTTTTTCTAAAATTGACCATTTTCGACCAACGCTGGATGTAGGGTGCAAGCCTAAATCAAAGTTTCTTTATTAAACATTTATGAAGCCTTTTCTTTTGAAATATGTGTAGAAAAGGATTTTTTTTTAAACAACTGAATAGTGCTGTATTTTCGTAAAAAAAAAAAAAACACTATTCATACCCAGCAAAAACTTGGTAATGACATGTAGTTACTTTGTAATAACAATAACATACTGTCTGCATTACATAGAAGATGTTTAGTAAATAATTATTTATAACCCGAATGTAAATAATTATTTATGATCAGATTTTTGAAAATATTAATTTTTATTGATTTGTACACAGAAAAAACAAAAATTCATATTTTATTACAAAATTTATAAATTCAAAAAATATTTTATTTGAAATCGGACCTATCACAAAAATGTTAAAATCGAACATTGGAATGCATAAAAGTTTTATAGAAAAAACAATATTTTTTTCTTTACTAAAAAAAAATATACTATTTACTTAATTTTCCTTAAACTCAAACAATATTTTTTCTGAATCAAATAAAAATATTTATAAAATTTTTATAAAGAAATTATACAAATTTTATTAAAAACAATAAAAAAAAAATTGGTTTTTATTCAAAGGAATATATTTTTATATATCTTAATGTATGGAATTCTATCCAAAGACAAGCTTCATTCTTTGGATAGAATTGCCCCGTAATTTTGTATGCCAAAGAGACCAAAAGGGAAATTGCTGATTACATATTTTTTGAGTATTTTACTTTTCTTCAAAAAAATTGATAAAATGATGAGCATGAGAAATCATGTTATTTGGAAAGAATATAAAAGCGTTTACCTTTGAAAGTACACACTAGATCCAAATAAGTATGATATTCGTCATCTAAATCCGATATACAGAAATATTTTTTGTTGAAAATTTTTCACATATATCTTTATTTCTTTTATAGAAATGTCAAAATATAAATTTGTTTCTGGATTTTGTAACCAATAAAATAAATATTTTTTTAAATTAGAACTTAAAAGCAAATATTGCATTGTTTAAAAAAATATTAGTCATATTTTTTTCTGTGTATAATTACCAATTCATATTTTTGAAAAATGGATACATAAATGAAAGGCATTTCATTACTTAATTATAACCTAAAATGTAACTAGTTCCTATTGTTATTACCAGGGCAAGTTTTTCAAGATTTTCGCATGGAAAGTAAGCATTTGCATATTTTAAAAGAATTTTACAAAAAATGCTTATATTATAAATCTTTGCATAAATTTGCATATAATGGATACAAAAGTTAGTTTTCTTAACAAAAACATAATTTTTTTGGTGATTTTTTGAAGTTCAATCAAATGATTTCTGAAAATTTTCTTGTTAGTATTTTGAGTACATTGTAAACATTGTAAAGAAAAAAAAATCGGAAGCATCAAATATGATACTTTAAATTAAAATAGTTAAATTTTTATAAACATCGAAATCTATTTGAGATTTAAAGTTAAAAAATGCATATTTGTGCATATTTTCTACACATTAATATATAAGAATGCATAAATTCGTTGGTTTTTATATACATATTCATGCTATTTTTGCATATTTCTGTGCTTATTATATCATTTGTTCGTGCTTTTTCAAGCGCATATTTCAATATTTTTTGTGCATATAAAAACTTGCCCTGGTTATTACTAATCATGACTTCAGTAATGTTTTAAAATCAATGCCCTATTTAACAGCTGGTAGTTAGGGCATTGATTTTATGGTAGTGACATCTAAGTAATGTATACGGTAACTAGTTGCCTCTAATGTCATCACCGCGTTAAAATAATGAGTTATTCAGCTAATGTGTAAGTAGTGGAGTTTCTTAACTCATTACATGGGTATTAATTTCAGAATGCTAAATTTGAACATTTTCTCACGTCTAGACGAATTAAGATAATTGAAATTTTTTTTTAGCATATTACTTCGGAATATATTTCAAATTACACGGTATTTTTAAAAAAATTTTTCTCATATACCTCCGAAGTTATTCCCGGAAAACGAAATCAAGTTGAGGCAAAACACCAAAAATGTTTAATTCAAGCATAAATATCTTTTCAACTGTAAAAGATAACTTAAAACAAAAGGAATATAAAAAAATATTTGAAATCGAACTTAATTTTTTATTAGTTTAAATGCCTGCTCATGAGATTTTACGCGAATGATTTAAAATTTAGGATTTCTCAGTTATTTTGTAAGATCTACAAAAAGCCATCAACAATTTTCCAAACTTTAAAACAATCTTCGGCAATACAAAACACTTAAAGTAGGTTTCAAACAATTTCGAAATTGTCATTCGGTTATCCGATTAATTTTGGTCGATTAACTGTTCGAATAATTAAAAATTGTATATTTTCGAATAATGAATAAACCTAATAATTTGTGTCGAATAAGCGATTCACCGAAATTTAGTTTTCTGAACTCATAGATTTGATTATTTTTTATGATATATTGACATATATTTGACCGCAAAAATAAATAAAAGAAATTCTTAAGAAAGTACTTTTCATTGCTTCCAAAGTATCAATAAGTGTACGTTTTCTTGTTATAAGGAGTAATACAAACAGCATCAAAATATATTATTTAAAAGAGATTCAAATGAATTAATCCGTTATAAAACGTTGAGACTACGCCAATTTAAAGAATTTGTATGTTCATTGCAATTTTGTATTAAATCGTGAACATGACTTCTATTTCAGTGAATAGGTATCAAAAACAGAAAATCTTCCAATAACAAGCCTACGTTTAATTGATTATAAATTATCCGAATTTGTACTACTTATTGATCAGGAGTTTAAGATCTTATTGAACTGTATTCTTTGGATTTTATTTTTTTGTTGGGATAGAATGTTTAATAAAATGCGTCAAGAAAGTGTATTATAACTTCATAAATACCAATCTTAATTTTTACCTTAACAAATTTATTAAATAAAGTTAAATTAGAAGAATATTTTTTAGTGTTAGGTAAAAATTCATTTTTTTTTATAAAAATTGGAGAAAGGAGTGATAAGATTAATGAGTTTGTTCTTCATTATGTTTCTAAATAACTATTTCAACAGATTAAATACTGTAATTAGTCTTGTTTAGATGTTTTCGGTGTATAACTGAGAATACTCGGTTAATCGAATAATTTGCCAATAATCGGTTATTAACCGATCAACTTTTAACCCCAAATAATTATTTGTCGAATAAACCGATTAAAATGAAACCCCGAATAATTGGATACCCTATTATATACTGATATATACCAACTAGGGTGATCGACGCGGTTTTCCAACCGGTTTTTAAACCGGTTTTTTCAGTCAATGTGCTGTCGGTTTTTTCAAAATGTTCAGTTTTCGAATGTCGAATAGACCGGTTTTTTTAAACACAAAAACCCGGATTTAAAAATACCTTTTTATTTAAAAAATTATGCACTAAATATTGATATTTGAGTCGAAATTTATGATTATTTTTTTAATATTCATAAAATATGATTTTAAATGTCTTAAAAGTATAGTTTAAAATTTAATAAATAAGTAATAATTATCCTGAATGAAATTGTTTTATCTATTGTAACACCAGTAATATTTTTGCATCTAATTTAAAAGTTTTATTTTTTTTTTTTTATTTAACGAAGAAATTGTTTTTTAAAGATTTTGTTTTGAAAAAGTTTCACCTGAAGAATCGTTTCAATAAAATTTATTCTGGCTTTTTCCATATAAACCCTTGGTTTCTATTTATGCTAAGTAAATGTTAATATCATTTTTGATGATTATTTTCTTACAATTTTTATACCCTACATGCCTATTATGCGTTTGTGCTGATGTTTGTAACACCCAAAAATAATGGTCTAAGACTTACCTTCATTTGTACCAGTCGGCTTTAAATCGATTTAACGATATCCGTCTGTCCGTCCATGTAAAAAATCGAATCAAAATACAGGTTGCAATTTTGATTTCTTATAGTCCAAGAACGAAACGTGTTGAAATTGGTAATGATCGGTCCATTATTTCCCCTAGCCCCCATACTTTTAAATCTGTGTTCCTAATTTCATGAAGATCGGTCCATAATTGACCACAGTACTGGTCCACAATTCCACAGGTTTAGAAAAAAAAGCACCCCTTATCGATTTTGATGCACACAATGGTGTAGGGTAATGTCGGTCTTGACCGACTATATCTTTCTATCTCGTTCTTAATGGGTTATAGTTATTTCCAAAAATAAAAAAAGATTTGTTGATTTTTCTTCAAGAAATGTAGTCTTTAGATAGAAATATTGACTTCTGCAAATAAACCGGTTAACCGGTTCTTTCTGAATTTAAAAAAGTACAACCGGTTTTTTGAAAATACCAACTATTCGAAAACCGGTTTCTCCAAAAAGTCGAATAATCGATCACCCTAATACCAACCAACTGCAACTTTTTGTTCCACCCTAATTAAAATATTGGCCTTATATGGGAGGTGGGAGATGAAGTGGGAGGATAACATCGGAAAAGTACGGAAAGAGTTACGGCTGGAACCCTGTGTTTCTAGTATTTGGCCCATAACTTTTTCGTTTATAAACCGGTTTTGCCCATTTTACCAAACAAATCTTACACTGAACTAAAAAGGTACATAAATACAATGAAAATGTTTATAGTATCAATGATTTTGTGCACTAATTTTGACCCTATGTACAGGTTCATTGAAACAATGTATTGCCATACATTAATATTCAAATTCAATGTACAAGTTTATTGATTAAATTTATTCTTACATTGAATCAATGAACACGTTCATTAAATAAAATAAATAATTCCAGTGAACAGTACATTGATTTCAATGAACTCATATTTTCTCCCAATGAAATTATACATTGAAAATGAAATATAATAATAGGCTTGTTCTGTATTTTTGGTTTTTATTTTATTTTAAATTAAATAATTAAATTGTATGATATTGAGATAATATAAGCAAAAATTAAATATACTTTTCTTAATATAGATGCCATAAATATAATACAGTGTTTATTAGATTACCCATAAAATGTATGGATTTTACAAAAGTTTTAATTTTGCTTGCTCCACCGGCAGTTTCTGGTAGATGGGGCTAAAAAAATAATATGTGTGCAAAAATTGGGTCGATCGGTCGTAAACCGGCCAGTAGACTTTGACCTTTGTCCTAAAACAAAGCTTAAAAGTAACTAATATCTTTATTGCGCTATAACTCTTTAATTTAACATTTTCCGATAAAATACTACAAAAGCTTTTTTATTCAGAATAAAATGCAGAAATTTTTGACATATAATTTTTTAGCCTACTATGACTTGTTGTGATGTTATAAGCAATCAAAGTAAAAATTTTTACATGAACTTTTTTTAAAAAAGCCCGGGTTTTAATATGGGCCTAGCCTGCTAGAAACGGTTTTTATTATTTTATAGAGCAGGATTTGTAGTTTTTATAAATCGATATATTTTGTCACATTTGCTTAATATATTAGGGTAGATGGACCAAAATCTGAATTTGGTGTATCAATTTTTTATTTATTACACAAATATTGGTACTAAATGTAGGGTGTAGCATGAAATTTTGAATCATTACAGATAGTATTTTTAAATTGCTATCAAAATAAACAGTCACTCGAAATTTAGGTGTTGCCGATTAACCAAAAATTATAAAAGTTGACATGTTAATATTTTTACATATGAACAACTTTTTTATCTCTTTTACCTTAAAAATCGGTGATATATATTAAAAATAGATAACATTTCCCACAATAACTTGGAAATAAATAAAAATATATTTTCAAAAGAACTAGTAAATTAACTTATATGAGTTAAATTCATAGAATAACGGAATTTAGTTTTGTTTCGATTCCATCAGAAATATTTTTTGTCTGTTGTTTAGTTTCCTTTCAAAAAGGAACCATTATGCAATTTATTTTATTATTTACCTCTATTGAGGGTACATGACATAATAAAGGTAAATTAAAAGTAAACCATTTTATTTCCGCAATGCATTGTCTTGAACACTTAAATTGTAATTTTTAATCTCATTTTTAATGTATTTATCAAGAAGTACATACATGTTATTTAAATATTTACTTAAATAATAGGTTTTATAAACTAATTACTTCCATTCTACATTTAGAAATTCATCATCAACACTTGCTGTTTTAATTTTAAATTTTTACGAATAATAATGAAAATTGTTATTAATATTACACATAATTATTTACATATTTGCGAGCTGTTGATAAAAAGTTTTATGTTTTCAATATATTTCGCCGATTTTTAAGGCAGAAGGAATAAAAAAAATGGTTTATGTGTCAAAATATTAACATATCAACTTTTGTAATTTTTGGTTAATCGGCAACACCTAAATTTCGAGTGACTGTTTAATTCGATAGCAATTTAAAAATACTCTCTGTAATGATTCAAAATTTCATGCTACACCCTACACTTAGTACCAAATTTTGTGTAATAAGTAAAAAATTGATACACCAAATTCAGATTTTGGTCCATCTACCCTAATATATTAAGCAAATGTGACAAAACGTATCGATTTATAAAAACTAAAAATCCTACTCTACAAAATAGTAAAAACCGTTTCCAGCAGGCTAAGCCCATATTAAAACCAGGGCTTTTTTAAAAGAAGTTCATGTAAAAATTTTTACTTTGATTGCTTATAACATCACAACAAGTCGTAGTAGGCTAAAAGATTATATGTCAAAAATTTCTGCATTTTATTCTGAATAAAAAAGCTTTTATAGTATTTTATCGGAAAATGTTAAATTAAAGAGTTATAGCGCAATAAAGATATTAGTTACTTTTAAGCCTTGTTTTAGGACAAAGGTCAAAGTCGACTGGCCGGTTTACGACCGATCGACCCAATTTTCGCACACATATTATTTTTTTAGCCCCATCTACCAGAAACTGCCGGTGGAGCAAGTAAAATCAAAAATTTTGTATTCATGGGTAATCTAGTGTTTATATTACATTTGACCAAAAAAAATTTACATAAACAAAATAAATGTTACATATGTGATCGTGTTTGCTTTGTCATTTATTTTATAAAGTAATTCCTGTTGTCCTCTACATTTCTCAACGATGGAATATCCATTTAGACGCCACATTGATATGAGAACAGCATTATCCTGAACAAAAACGTTAAATAAAATTTTTAAAATTCGTTCAATGGCTTAACGTTTTGAAACTAGTTACTTACGAATTGAATCAATCTTAGTTTTGAAATCACGATAATTTTTAAAAACTCGGTATTTGAGGCTAATAACACATTCCTCTGCGCCTTAGTTGCTTTATCTATACAAATATAAATTAAATATAATATTTTGAAACTGTTTAAAACGATCTCCAAATTCCTGTTTTTGAGTAATTCATTTAATTTGGTGTATTCAATTATGCTGCACGACTTCTCCTGTGTGAATAAATTTATATTTATGTATTTTAATAATTCGAACGTCTATGCTTTATAACTTATTTACTTTTTAATTATTTTAGTTTTTAACACAACACTGAATATATTTGCGTCATTTCTTATTAAGAAATAAAAGCAACAAACTGAGTTGTTTTTGTTTTACTTTATTTCCCGTTAGAAAGCATTTATTTCAACATAATTTAATGAAATATTTCATTGGTTTAATGTTTTTGTTCATTGTGTAATGCTTCTTCTTAATTAAATCAATGTATTAGTACATTGAATAACCGAATTCTATGAACTAATATATTAAATCAATTAACTGATTTACTTATTTTATTAAGAAATAAATTTAATGATTGGTTTCAATGTAATGTTCATAATAGCGTCAATTTTTTAATTGAATTTTAATGAACATTTTCATTGAAGCAATGAATTCGTACATTAAGTTTATAAATTCTCGGAAAAAAATTAATGAATTTCATTTAATGTACTTCATTCATTGAAATTACTTTTTTCAGTGTATGTAAGATAAATATTTGAAATATAATTATTATTTTTTTGAAAATGGTGTGTATAATAATTGTCCCCACTGTTTCAGTTGATTGCATTATTTATAACACTGGTCGACAAAAAAATCCTCCCCCAAAGACGAATAGTTGAACGAATGTGCTTTCATTTTTATTTCCATCAGGTCTGGATATGTTTTTATGCGCGTGTCTAAAATTTCCTCATAACTCAAGAACGGTGTGTACGATTGACATAAGTGATACACCAAAAGATGCGTACTGAAAATATCTTCAAATCACCCAAACTTCATATTTTTTTATGTGATCAATAGTTTCGAAGTTATTTTAAAATAAGTGTTCATGCAAAGTTTTAGATTTTTTTGTAACTAAAATTTCTTTTAATAAATGAAAACATCAAAAATGTTTTAGTTTATCATCTTTATTATAAGCTGGTAATGCTGCGAATAAAATAACCACTGTATTTCTACTCAATTGTATGTAACATGGGTATTTTTACTTAACTGAGAATAAAATCAAGATTTGTGCATCAATTTTTATGATTCGTGGCTTTATTTACTCGTAGTTTTACCAGCTTTGAGTTACAGATACTAAACTAAAACATTTTTAATGTTTTCACTTTTAAAAAGAAATTTAAGTATTACTTATTTCGAAATATCTCCTAAACTATTGAGCGGATTAAAATCTTATTCCCGTTCTGAAGTTATAATGAAATATACTCGAGTAATCGTCTTATTTAGGACGCAATATTAGACACGCCCATAAAAATGGGAATGATGGGAAAAAACTGAAAGTAGATTCGAGTTTAGCATGCGGAATTCCATCTAGTCCACATATTTTTTTTTTTTTGAAAGAGCTCGAAATTTTTTTTTTGTCGACAAGTGTAATTTAAACAGTTTAACATGGAACAATATACAACTATGGTTTACATGTCATATTTCAGTAAATTTTCATGTGATTATTTTCTTAGTTATTAACAAATATATTATGAAATATTCTGGTGAAATAAAAAACATGGAAATTTTCTTTTAACTGGACGAAGTTCAAAGCAGTGATTTATAGATATCCCTCATTTATGAATTGATTGTTAATGGAAATTTTTAAGATTTTTTTTCCAATAAAAATGCATTTTATATTTTATCTTCAATATCTTGTCATAAAAAGGTTAAACTATTTACCTTTTTACTACCTTCATACAAATCAACTACATACTCTCATGCCTAGTCTTATTATCGCTTAAAACACTTTAAATACTATAAAGAAAATAAACAAAACTTACTTACCCTTATATAATGACGATATGAAAAGAAATTCTATAGTAGAGCCATCTATGATAAATGTTGCAAACTACAGCATCAGCAAGGATATACTCACGCAGCATCAAGCACACATACATAAAAAGTATTCGCACACATGCACAGACTACATTAAATAAGTCGATAAGGCAGTGTTTTTGCACTGTGGATAAGAGAAAAAATAGATAAAATTAAATGTATGTATGCAAATTTTTATTTTGAATGTTTCCAATAAGAATTTCTATTTTGTGTTGAGTTTTGCAAAATTGCAAAAAAAAAAAAAAAAAAATCAAATTCGCAAAATTGAAATGAGGGGAAGGTGGTGAATAAGTTAAAAGACAGAGTGGTAAACGTAGAAAACAAATTTGTATGATTTTTAATGATAAGATATTAGCAAAAAATATAATTTTTACAAAAAAATACAAAAAAAAAAAATAATAATAATAATAAAAATGTTAAGAAAAAATATCTTATTTCGTTTAAGAGTTATAATTCCTATAAAATTTGTTACACTGCCGATTCCTTCATAACTATTTCATTTATTTATGAAATAAAATATCAAGGTATATTTTCAATATGTACACATGCACAGTGGGGCCAAAAGCAAAATAAATGGTAATAAGTCAGGAACTTTGAAACCATTGAACCGATCTAGAACTCATCATCTAGATGATGCTACAGTGGGCCAAATGTCAAAAAATATTAAACTTTTTGAACAAATTTTTTTAAAAAAGTTAAATATATAAAGTTATTTTTTTGACAAAAAATTGCAATTTTTGAGACCTGTTTTGAAACTTTGACTTTGAAAATATTTTTCTTGTTATCGAATTGAGATAAAAAAAATTTTTTTGATTAGCATAATTTAGAAAGTTGTAGAGAATTTCAACATATTTTTAAAAAATTTTAGAAATTTTATTTTAAAAATTATAGGGTAAAATCGCGAAAAAGGTCAAAAATGAGAAATTTATTTTTTGAAGTTAAATATCTTTTAAACCATACGAACCAAAAATGTAAAATTATTTCAAATCGGTTAATATTTGTAAAAGTTATAAGCCCCGATATGTTTTTCACTCTCGAGGTAGTCAACTTTGGCCCACTGTAGCGGTGCCCATGCTGCAGCTGCGGATTCCATCTAACAATATTCTGAAAGCCTAACTCCTCCTCTATCGATGTTCCAAGTTTCATCTAAATAGGTTCACTGGTTTCAAAGTTCCAGACTTTATTACCATTTATTTTGCTTTTGGCCCCACTGTGACATGTTTATTTTACAACATCAGATATAATTTTTTTTTTTTTTTTTTTGGGTGTAACAATAATTTGTCTTGCAACAAATGAAGCCTTCTTTTTTTTAATAAAAACAATTTAAAATATAAAAAAATAATTAAAAATAATGACTTCTCATATAAAATAATGTTGATCAACTTCATCAATTAACTAAACAAGTCAATATATAAAACCATTAATACTTGAAGTTCTTTTTTCATTTAGGCTACATTGACAGGCATTTAAACCAAACAGCATAATTCAAGAACAAATTGCATTTATAAAATATGAGACAAACCTCTTGTCTGAACCTACTATTGACCTTGAAATTATTAAAAAATAATTAAATTTTATTTATTTTTTTTTTTTTTTTTGTTAAAATTTATGTTACAAATTTTTTTATAATTACTTTTTAACCATGCAATGTCATCATTGTCCTCATCATTATAATGGAACTCAACTCCATTGTCATCTAGTTTATCATGTTATTGTGCAAAATTATAAATATAAATTTACTATTTAATTTCATTTCAACCATGTCCATTGTTGAGCTCAATGATAAATTTAAGTATGAGTTTATTTCAAAATTACTTATGTAGTTGCACGAAAAAAAGGAGAATAAAAAATAAATGAAACCATGTGAATTTATTTACTAGCAGGAGTCAATGTTTCAAAGTGAGGGGGACTAAGTAGTTGTTGTTGTTGTTGTTAAGTGTAATTTGTACCCGTATGAAGGAGACATTATTAAGGCAGGTTGTAATAAATGTAATTTTAATGAACATGAATGCCGCAAATACACATCATACCGGTTGTAAATAATATTGGACTGGACTTGCAAATGCTCGCTTACAATAACTATAAGTAACAGCTGCAATTATTCCTTTTGGCTGCTTTCAACCAGTACATTTCGTTGTTTGTTTATTTGTTGGTGCAATTTTACATTTTTATTATTCTAAGGATCACTTTTTTTCTGCGGTTTTGAATTTTTGATATTTATCCTTTAGCTGGAGGATGTTATTTGTAAGGAAAGTTTTTAAATGGTAATTTACTTTATGGTTTAGAATTGCTTTAAGAAAATAATTATTTTTATATTTATTAATGGAGATCCTTTTTAAATTACTATAGTTATAATTATTGTTTATTTAAAAAATTCTTCAACGTATAAGGAATGCGTTCAAAAAAATCCTTACACGTTTTAACTCATAACTTTTTTCGGAAGGAATATTGACAACTTTTTTGTTCTAGTTGTATTGAAAAAATATGTCAGTTATTATTTTTCATGACAACCATGTTGATTTGTTGTGAGTTTGATCAAAATGAGTGACAAAAAAATTATTTTCAAAAAACACCAAATTGGTTCTACAAAAAAGCTCTGGAGTGATACTAAAACAATAGCATAGCTTTTGTACTAAGAGAGGAAAAATCTCCAAATTGTCCGGAGCTAAAACCAGTGAAAAAAAAAGAAAATTGAAGAGCACAAAGAAGGTATCCCAAATATCGAAGATTTTAAAAGGAGATGGGCAAACTGTTCCAAAAAAGATAATGAAATGGAAGAGTTATCAAAAAAGGCCCACAAGTTCATAATTAATGGTTAGAACCATAGATTATACAGGTTAACACTAAAAAAGTATCTGGAAAATCATGTTGCAGATATTGTAGGTATAGTCATCCCAATTACCAGGAACATATCGGTTTATCTTTATCTTGTCACATTTTTAACCCACTGAGGACAAAAGAATATATGCTTCTCTGGGGAGTTTTTAGGTTATTAGGTTATATTTTCCAGAAAATAGGTAAGGAAAATTAGTTACTCATGTTTTATAGCCAAGACATGGGGCTACAAAAATATAGTACTAGTTAAGTCTCTAACTTGTCACAGATAGCCCCTAGAAGTCTTTAAAGTTGTAAAAAATAAAAATTTTTCAATTAACCCTTACAAAAAACCATTGAAAAATTAGGGGTAAGGAGTGGGTGTAAAGGAGAAATTTGTATTTTGATATTAACAGTTAAAAGACCGTAGGTCTCAAATATAATAAAATTTTTAAAGTCGCACTGACAGAAAATGAGTAGCCATCTAAAGTATGAAAAAAATAAAATTCCTTAGATCAATACAATAAGTATGAAAGATATTAGAAAGCTCTAAAACCTATAATATCCTTAGTGAAATTTAAACTAAGAAAAAAACTAGGGCTCTTATGTGAAAGCACAAAAAACGCCTTACTATGTTACAAATTCAGCTTGATAACACTGGTCGACAAAAAAATTTTTTTTTCGCGCTCCTTCAAAAAAAAAAATATGTAGACTAGATGGAATTCTGTATGCTTAACTCGAATCTGCTCTCAGTTTTTTTCCATCACGTAGGTATTTTTTTATGGGCGTGTCTAATATTGTGCCCTAAATATGCCGATTACTCGAGTATATTTCACTATTACTTGAGAACGGTATGCATGATTTATATAATGATTTATATATTTATATCGCACTACTGTCGAATTCTTATCCACTCAATAGTTTAGGAGATATTTCGAAAAAAGTGTAGGAAAAAAATTTGTTCATGCAAAATTCAAAATTTCTTTTTTTTACTAAAACTTTTTTTAAGTGAAAACATCAAAAATATTTAAGTTTATCACCTTTATCTTAAAGCTGGCAAAACTACGAGTAAATAAAGCTACGTATCATAAAAATTGATTCACAAATCTTGATTGGATTCACAGTTAAGTTAGGATACTCATGCATACCTATTGCTAAGTGGAAATAAACTAGTGGGCAAGAAAAAAAAAATGTTATTCGTCTTAAATAAAAAAATAGGTGGATTAGGTGGAATTAAACGTGCTAAATAAGAATCAGCTTTTACTTTTTTTCTACCACGCATTAATTTTTTTTATGGACCTGACTACTATGACCCCGCCTTTTGATCCATTACGCTGAAATTCTTGAGCGAATGAAAAATATTGTTAACATACCTTGAAGACAATTTTCGTATGCATCTTTTGATGTATCACTTATAAAAATCGTGTAAAGTGTTCTTGAGTTATAGCCTAAGTTTGACAAACCATTCTCGAATTTTATAGTGTGACCGCTAAATAAAGTGATGCACATAAAAAAAGCAGTACCCGATAGAAAAAAAGTGAAAGCAGAATTTTGCTTAACTCGTCGAAATCTACCTAGTTCACCTATTTTGGTTTCAAGAAAAAAAAAAAAAAAAATTGTATTTCTACTCAATTGTATGTAACATGGGTATTTTTACTTAACTGTGAATAAAATTTAGAGTTCTGCATAAATTTTGAAGATGCATGCCTTATTTTATACGCAGTATTAACAGATTTAAGATAAAGATGATAAACTGTAACATTTTTGATGTTTTCATTTATTAAAAGAAATTTTAAATAACAAAAAAATCTAGAATTTTGCATGAAATTGACTTTTTTCGTACACTTATTTCAAAATAACTCCAAAACTATTGAGCACATAAAAAAATTAGTTTGGGAAATTTGCAGATATTTTTAGTCCGCATCTTTTGGTGTATCACTTTGATCAATCGTACACCCCGTTTTTGAGTTATGAGGAAATATACTTCGCCTTACTATGGGCGAAATATTAGACACGGCCATAAAAATAAATCCAGACCTGATTGAAAAAAACTGAAAGCAGATTCGTGTTTAGCACATCAAAATACATTAAGTCCAACTATTCGTCTATGAGGGAGGATTTTTTTGTTGACCAGTGTAATAGAATACAGTGTTGTCAGGAAATAAGACTTTTTTTAATTTAAAAACAAAAAAAAAAAAAAATATTTGTTTCTCGTTCTCATTTTTTTAAAAGATTGTAATACATACAACCAAATTGCAATTTAACGCAAAAAACGCTTTAGAAAAACTTGCTTTCTTTCTAAAATATAATTAAGTTTATGCGGACGGTAATCTTAATTACTATATTTCCCAATTGGTTTAAAAATAAAAACTATCTGAGTTAGGTATAAATTAATAAAAGTAGTAAAAATATCATGCAAACAAGCAGATCTATTTTTATACCCACCATCAAAAAGAAGGGGGGTATATTGATTTTGTCATTGCGTGTGTAACATGTCGAAGGAATCATCTAATACCCCACAAAGTATATATATTTTCTGTCTGTCTGTTGTCTGTCTGTCTGTTGAAAGCAGGATAGGGCTCGAACGGGGCAACGTAGGGGGACGAAATTTGGCACGAAATTATCTTATATAAGATTTGTTTGGTATTGAAAATGGGCAAAATCGGTTAATAAACAAAAAAGTTATGGGCTAAAAAGGGTATCCGTTTCATAATTTTCTGCTGATATTTTTTCAATAAAAACATGTACGACAACAAAATTTTGTACGTATAGTTCGGAGGTCGATATAAACTCGAAAACTAAAAATGGGCGTGCTCCGCCCACTTTACCGCCCACCTCCCATATAAGGTGAAATTGTGTTCAAATAGTTCAAAGACCAATGTAAACTCGGAAACAAAAAATGGGCGTGGTCCGCCCTTTATATAACATTAAATTTGAAAAAGTTGATGGTGGGTATATAGATTCGGCCGGGCCGAATATAACATTCGCGCTTGTTTTTTTTTTTTTTTTTCGAGGAAAAAACTGTATCCAGCAAAAATAAATTGAAGTAATTTTTGAGAAAATACTTTTTCATTACTTCTTAAGTATCAAATAGTGTATGTTTTCTTCTTCTTAAAAAGTTATTTCAACAGCATCCGCAGATGTTATTAGAAAGCGTCTCAAATGAAGTATACTGTTGCAAAACATTGATGAACGGTTTCTGTTATCGCAAATATTTACCTTGTTGACCATAAATGTCTATTTTCAATAAAAATTACTTTAAAAATGATATTTGTTTCTATCCGAAGGAAATAACTCCATAGAAGCAATTTAAATTACATTCCTTGCACTGATTTAAAACAACACAATAAAAAAATATTTTAAATGACAACGGGAACATGACTTCCTACTAAGTGTATAGGCGTCAAAAAAGAGAATATCCTCCTATGACAAGCCAAGTTAAATTCATTGGAAATAATCCTAATTTGCACTACTTCTGGATCACAAGTTTAGGATCTTATTGAATTGTTTGGATGTTCTTTTCTTACTGGGTAGTAACTCTTATACCAAAAAACAAAACATTATACTGTGGGGCAGAATCGA
This sequence comes from Protophormia terraenovae, assembly GCA_951394005.1. Classification (NCBI taxonomy): domain Eukaryota; kingdom Metazoa; phylum Arthropoda; class Insecta; order Diptera; family Calliphoridae; genus Protophormia; species Protophormia terraenovae. The sequence continues at coordinate 89,669,650 of OX596075.1, forward strand.
AAATAAATCTGTAACTTCTAATCGGTTGCTTGGATTTACATAAAATTTCACACAAGCGGAGCAGAAGAAAGTAACGTTTTAAGTTTCAGGAGCGGAGCTATGGGGAACTTATACTATAGAAAATTGAAATAACAATCACATTTAACAAGATCTTGGTGAAGTTTTTTTTCAATATATAGCCCAACATTTTTCACCGATTATATTTTGTTCTTTAAAATTAGTTAAAGAACGAAATTATCTATCGAATAATGGAAATTTGTAGTTGTTATCTTTACTGAGTCCAAAAATAAACGCTTTTTAATTGGAAAATTTTAAAACTACATTTTTTACTTCTCAATCATTATAAAAACCAAATGCAAATATTAAATTATTGATATCACATTTCTCTGTATTATGTGCCATCTTCGACCCATTTAACACCAATGCATAGACGGAAGAATAAACATTACAATTGTGCAAAAAAAAAAAAATAAAAATTAAAAATGTTTTATTTTTAATTACCAATAATTACCAACGTGACCATTAAAATACTGATATCACCTTTTCCTGAAGTAAGCGCCAATTACTACCCTTATAACTCCAATGTATAGACGGAAGTTATCATTCTGTCAAAAAAAATCGTACAATCTATATATGTACTTACTTGGTGATTCTTCATCGCAGCACAAACAGTTAAGCTAGAAGGACGAAGTATGTACTGTAGATTGGTCTCCTACCGAATAGATCCATTAAGACGGGATTTTTGGAAATTCTAAAAAGGCAAAAATAATAGGATAGGTGTTTGGAGCTTTAGTGAGAAAACAGGTAAAAACTGTAATTTGGTACTTTTTTGGTAACCTATGTATATTTTAATCCAGTAAGCATAGAAATAAAATGTGCATCAAATTATTACCTTATAGAAAATTGTTGTATACAAGTTTGGTACTTTTTGGAAATTTGTACTTTTAAGTGGTAAAAATCGTACCTGTTTTGGTACTTTCACATCCAGGGGGAATAAAAAGTACAAAAAAGGGGATAAAAGCGGGAAATTAAATTTTATTCAAATTAAGTAATGCATTTTTTTATTATATTAAACCTAAATGAGTGAGAATTCACAATCATGTTTGATAAAAATGAGTGACAAAAAAAAGTATTTTCAAAAAAATCCCAAATGGTTCTACAAAAAATTGGCAAAAGAATTAAAGGTCTGCCGTCAAAGTGTTTCCAATGTTATTAAACAGTGTCAGGCAAATTTGCCCATTGATAGAAACCTGGTTCGGGAAGAAAAAAGGGTTCATATGATATTGGGAAGGCCAGAAAATTGAAAGCATATTGAAAAGAACTCCAAGCACATCTGGTAGAAAAACACCTCAGTTAGCTTGGAACGAAAAGTTTAAGCTAATGCGAAGTTGAAAACATACAGTCCAAAAAACATTTTTATGTTGCTAATGCTCTAGGAAATGTTGAAGATACGTTTAGGATCCAATAGCAGAAAAAATGTCTTAAAAAATTCCAAGTTTTATGCAGTTGCGGCAAAACAAGAAATATACAGTGCTGTGCAATATAATAGGCAATTGTATATTCAATATTTTCTCTTCGATTTAACACTATTAAAAAACGAGAGAAAAAGACATAGTCGGTCAAGCCCGACCATATGATACCGTACACCATTGTGTACATTATAATTCGGGGAGGGGTCTTGACTTGGAGTCAGATGTGGACCGATACTCATAAGTGTAAAATAAAACATACGAATACAGAATATTACGTTGATGCTGACATTTATATGAATTTATTCACTTTTGGGTGATTCCCGAAAGAGCGCCTTATATGGGAGCTATAGTAAATTATGGATCGATCTTTGTAAAATTTGGCACTCATTTATGTTCATATAAAACTTATTTGTGTCGAATATTAACTTGATACTAACATTTTAATGGGATTTATGCCCGTTATAGTGATTTTCTGAAAAGGGGTTTATATGGGAGCTATGGTTAATTATGGACCGATCTTTTTAAAAATCGGCACACTTATTTAGACTTATATAAAACTTATATGTTTCAAATTTCATTAAAATATTACTATATTTAAGGGATTTATGATCGTTAAACCCTTTTCCGGGAGGACATGTATGGGGGCTAGGTGAAATAATGGACTGATCATAACCAATTTCAATAGGCTTCTTCCCTGGACTAAAAGAAACCTGTGTACCAAATTTCATTAATTTTGATTCAAAATTGCGACCTGTAGTTTGATTACAAGGTTTACATTAACGGACAGACGGTCAGACGGACGGACGGACATCGTTAAATCGACTCAGAAAGTGATTTTAAGCCGATTGGTATAAATTAAGATGGGTCTTAGACCAATATTTTTGGGTGTTACAAACATCAGCACAAACGCATAATACCCTCCCCACCTATGGTGGTGTAGGGTATAAACATTCTCTTAGGAATTTTTGGTACCGTTATTTTTGATATTGTCAATATTAAAAATAATGGGTATTTTTAAGAGGTTTCTTTCTTTCCTTTATGCGCTTTCGTAAACATTTCAAGAAAAGTTAAAATATAATTTGTGCAAAATAATAAACTTATTTTAAAGGATTGTATTTTTTGTTTTAATTTACCTTGTAATTTGGATAAATTTTCTGAAAATATTTAAATGTAAGGTAAATGAAATATTATTGTTGAAAAAATATTATAAAATAATATTATTTTTACGAAAGAAAGGCGAATAGTGAAATAATTACGTGACCAAGGAAAAACACTTGATTTTATTGCGGAATTGCTTGGAAGGTCTCATCATTTCGTAAGAAACGCGATCAAGTGGAAGCCATCAAAAGAAACACGTGGTAACATAATTAGTGCTTCAACAGTCCGACGAAAACTTTTAGAGAAAGGTTTGCCAAGTAGAATCGCCAGGAAGTTACCATTTTTAAGCTCAAAAAACTAAGCAGCTCGAAAAAAAATTTGTTACAAAAATTAATAATAGTGAAGTTGATAATTTTAAGAACAATTTATGGAACGACGAGACAAAAATTAACTTGTTCGGGTCAGATAGTCGCAGAAATGTTAGATGACCAAATGGAAAGGAACTAGATGAATTTTGTTGGCATGGTTTTGGCCCTCTTTATTAGATCACAAAAATAATGAACCAAGAAATGTACCGTGATATTTTGAAGGATATTATGCTACCCTATGTGGAGAACAATATGCCACCAGAATGGACTTTACAACAGGAAAATGATCCTAGCACTCCTCAAAATTTGTTAAATCTTGGCCGAGTGCTAACAATATATCTGTTTTAGAATGGCCTTCACAGTCACTGGATCTAAATCCTATTGAGAACCTTAGGGTTGAACTGAAGAGTTTCTATAGAAAAATGCCAAAAATTTATAGAATCAATGCCCAGAAGAGTTCAGTGCATTTTAAAGAATAATGGCGGTCATTCAGGTTATTGAATTAACTTGGCATATTATTATAATATTCAATATTAGTAGAAAATTTAGTTTGTTTTAGTCTTTAATGAAAAAAATATATATTTGTTTAAGAAATATTGAATAAGTTTATTATTTTGAATCATAGGAAAATTATTTGTTTTTTTATTTTTTATTTAAATAAAGTCATAAAAAAACAAAAACATTTGTGGATGGTGTATCTTTTAGTACAGTTCTTAAATAAATAAAAAATAAATTTAAATATCATTCATAATGGAAAATATTTACCAAATAAAAATAAGTCTATTATTTTGCACAGCACTGTACATCAAAGAATTTTTGCAAAAAGTCTTCTTCCTTTCATATGAGAGCACAGTGTGTTCACACATTTTGGCTCGATCATGTCACTACGGTAAGAAAGCTCTGGAGTGGTACTAAAACAATTGCATAGTTTTTGTACTCAGAGAGAATTCACAAGAGGGGATATTATGGTACTTTATTGTTTTTCTAATGGTGTTTTTTAATTTTCTAAAGTATTGAATGTAGAAACATGAAATTAAAGATATATGATCCTATGTGAATGAGAATCCATAATAGTTCTTTCACGAAATTATAACTTAATAAAACACAATTTGAATTAATAATAGAGTATTGTTTTTATTCAAAAAAATATACGCTAACGAAATTGCGAGTATACTGCTCGTTCTATATATAAATACATTTTTTTACATACTAATAAATAGAAAAATAAACTTTGATCTTTAAAATGTTGATATCATCTTTCCCTGAATTAAGCATATTATTTGAACCATTTAACACTATTGTATAGACTTACGATATTACCATTCTGCCAAATGAAAAAAAATAATAAAACATAGTCATTAAAATATTGATAACACTTTTCACTGAATTAAGCGCTATTTTTAAACCCTTTACCCCATGTGCGACGACGCTTGTTTCAGTTATGTTGGTTTTTTTTTTTTTTTACTAAAAAAAAGTATATAAAGCGGACGGAAAAAATGTTTATTTTATTTCATTTATATAAAAATTGTATTTTTGATTTTGAAAAATTTTCAAGATGATATTGTGTACAAAAACTTTTTTAAAATCACTGTCGTCGATTTAACGTAGTGTAGCCTTTTCGTAATAAAAATAAGTGTAACATTTTAGGGTTAAGAATTTTGGATTCAATACGTTACAGTACATGTTTTGCATATTATGGTCATTATAGCACATTTTGGGCTTGACAGCATATTTTGTCATATTTTCGTAAAAGTAATGTATTTTAGCTATTTAAATGTTATATTTTTGCATATTTTTTTTTCTTAAAAGCATAATTGTGCATTTATTACACTAAAGAGCATTTTTTCATTTACGAAAAAAATTTAGCATATTACTAAGCGTTCGAAAAAATCTTAACATATATAATATTCAATAACTTGGAAATGGTTGATCTTAGAGTATTCATTCTTTTTGTATTTAATTGATAATTTATTACAGATCACAAAAGAATATAACTTTTATAGTTCTAACTGCTACTAATAAACTTGTGGACCATTTTTGGTAACACTTTCGTTTGAGATTTGATAGTTGCTTCAGTCACTTTTTTGGAACAGTGTGCACATCTTCTATTAAAATCTTCGGTATTTTGGGACAACCTTTTTGTGGTCTTTAATTCACTTTTCACAATAGCTCAATATCTCTCCACTGGTCTAAGCTATGGACAATTTTGAAATTTGACCTCTCCTTGTGCAAAAACTATGTTATTGGTTTAGTAACACTCCAGAGCTTTCTTACCGTAGTGACATGATACCAAATGGGTCCAAAAATATGTAGACACGTTGTTCTATCACACGAAAGGAAGAAGTTTTTTTTGCAAATATTCCTTTATGCATATTTTGGTATTTGTAAATCCGAATGTATCAAATGACTTTCCTGCTTTGCCGCAACTGCAAAAAGCTTATTATACCAGGAATTTTGTTAGACATTTTTTTCTACTTTTGGGTTCTAAACTTATCTTTAACATTGCCTCGAGCATTAACAATAAAAATTTTTGACATATAAGCTGCAAAAATTCTGCAAACACAAACGTTTTTTCGTCAATTATACAACTTTTATATTTTTGTATGAAATTTGGTTTTAATTTTCGTGTCCTATCCTTGGCTTCTAAATTTTTTGCAGCATTCCTGTTTTGAACTTTTAAATTTTCGCACCAAATAGTCCAAGCACTGAGATAACTGAGCTTCTTTTCTGCCAGATGTGTTTGGAGCTCCTTTCAATATGCTTTAAATTTTCTGGCCTTTCCAATATCATGTGGTACTTTTTTCTCTCCGAACCAGGTTTCATATCAATGGTCAAATTCTCCTGATATAGTTTAATAATATTATAAACATTTTGACGGCAGAAATTTAATTCTGTGGTCAATTATTTGTAGGATCTATTTGGATTTTTTTGAAATTTTTTAATAATATATAGCACATACATAAATCTTTTTCGTCATTCATTTTGAGGAAAATCATGACAAATCAAGATGGTTGTTATTAAAAATAATAACTGAAGTATTTTTCCATGATAACTAGATCAAAAAAAATTACAATATTGATTCCAAAAAAAAGTTATGCGGCAAAACGTGTGTTAAGATATTTTTTCGATCTCACTCCTTACCACATACTTTCTGCAAATGCAATTTTAAGATTTTTTTGTAATCGCATAAGACACTTCTTAGAGCATATGTTTGGTTGACCTGGTTAAAAAAATTTGATGTTGATGATGTGTTAGTTTGATAAGATTATCGAAAAAGCCACCATAAAAAAAGAAAACCCAATAATATGAGATCATAAATAAAAAAGTGTCATTTTAAAAACCACATTTCTTTTAAACTTGACAAAGTATAGGCTAACCACAATTTACATGCTGACAAAGATACCCATCTCCTTTCAGCCTGGGAAGAAAAGTTATACTTAAACATTAAATTAAAATTACTTTCTTTTCTTTCCTTTAAATAAGATAAAATTTTTACATGTTTTTGGTGTGTTAAACAATGTGGATTAATTTGAAAAACAAGAATGTTTTATTGTAAATAATTCTATAGTTTTATTTCCAAAGAAGCCCTTCAAAATAATAAAATTTAAACAGCTTTTTTTGCTTGTACTTTTGTGTGATCAGCTGTAATTATGTTCAATTTGTTGCCAAGAAATAAATTTTTTTCTGTTTTAGCTTTTAGACCCATATTTAGGTTTTCTTGTTATTGTGGGTACTTTTATTTATTTATTTATTTTTTTTTTTTTTTGTATTTATTTTAACAATGTGTATATTTAAGTACTGTTTGTTGTTGATTACTTGTTGGCACGTCATGACGCGTCATGTCCAACATCAATCGATTTTCGATCAATTTTAAATGACTGATCACACAAGTACATGCCTGCATGCAGTCGTTTTTTTTTCAATGTTGGTTTTAGCAATTTTATATTGGGTTTTACCCTTTTCTTTTAAGAGCAAGAAACGTGTGTTTTATTGACTTAGAAGATCAAGGGCAATTTGGTGTTGTTTGTTTTTGCTGTTGTTTGAATTGTGTATTTGCAAATTGTTCAAATTATCGAAAATGTTTATTGGTTTAAACAGTGAGAATCCTAACACAACAATATTTTAATGATTTTAAGGTGACCGAATTTTAGAAAAAAAAAAAAAAAAAAAAACTTGTTTAACAAATTTAATTCATAAAAGGTCGGGGGAATTTGATCTCTAGAGAGATGAGAGCCTAAATTTATAATAAATGTAAATTATTGTAATCACAAAAAAATGAGAATGTTATATTCGGCTTTGTTTCACCTTATGTGAGAAGTGGACGGCAAAGTGGCCCATTTGTACACAATTTCGTTGATGTTTCAACTTATATGGGAGGTGGGTGGTAAAGTGGGCCCTTTTTGGTTTCTGAGTTTATATTAAACCTCGAACTTTCTGTACAAAATTTCGTTGTAATACATGCTTTTGTTTAAGAGATATTTATCTGCAGAAAAGAATGAACTGAATGCCCACAGGACACCCTGTGTTTTTAATATTTGATCCAGAACTTTTCTGTTTATTAACCAATTTTGTCCATTTTTAGTACGAAACGAATCATTTTTAAGATAAATATTTGAGCAAATTTTGTCCCTCTAGGTGGTCTCCTCCAAGCCCAATCCTGCTTTCAACAGACAGACGGACGGGTATAAGGAGTGAGATCGAAAAAATCTTAACACATATTTTGCCTCATAACTTTTTTCGGAATCAATATTCAAAATTTTTTTTGATCTAGTTATCATGGAAAAATACTTCAGTTATTATTTTTAATAACAACCATGTTAATTTGTCCTTATTTTCATCAAAATAAGTGACGAAAAAGATTTACGTCCTACAAGTTATTAAAAAATTTTAAAAAATCCAAATAGGTCTTACAAATAATTGGCCACAGAATTAAATGTCGTCCGTAAAACCGTTTCTAATGTTATTAAACAGTTTCAGGAGAATTTGACTATTGATGTGAAACCTAGTTCGATAAGAAAAAAGGACCAAAAAGGAATTTTTATTGATAATGCTCGAAGCAATGTTGGAGATAAGTTTAAGACCCAAAAGCAGTAAAAATTTCTTACAAAATTCATGGTATGACAAGCTTTTTGCAGTTGCGGCAAAACAGGAAAGTCATTTGATACATTCGGATCTATAAATACCAAAATATGCATAAAGGAATATTTTCAAAAAAGACTTCTTCTTTTCTTAAGAAACCACAACGTGTCCACATATTTTTGGACCCATTTGGTATCAAGTCACTACTGTAAAAAAGCTCTGGAGTGGTACCAAATCAATAACATAGTTTTAGTACCAAGAGAGGTCAATTTTCAAAATTGTCCATAGCTTAGACCAGTGGAGAGATATTGAGCTCTTGTGAAAAGTGAATTCAAGAGCACAATAAAGGTGTCCCAAAATACCGAAGATTTTAACAGAAAATGTGCACACTGTTCCAAAAAAGTGACTGAAGCAACTATCAAATCTTCAAAGAAAGGGTTTTCAAAAATGGTCCACAATTTTATAATTAGTGGTTAGAACCATAAAAATTATATACTTCTGTGATCTGTGCTAAATTATCAAATGATTAAAAAAATAAAGAAAACTCTAAGATCAACCGTTTCCAAGTTATTGAATATTATGTATGTTAAGAATTTTTCGATCTCACTCCTTAGTTAGGTTGACTCAGAATCTTAACAGGACCAAGAAAATAAATAATTTAGGGGGTTTTAAATGATTTTTTCCACATGTTACACACGAAAAGACAAACTCAATATACCTCTATCTTCTTGATGGTGGGTATAAAAACAGAATTGAATTCTTATAATTGAGCCTGGCCACTCTTAAACTATAACCGCATTTCCGATAAGTGCCTGCAATAAACATCTAGAATAAAAGCCAAACACACACCAAAACAAATAATAAATAAATATCATGGCTAATGTGCAAAAATACTGTGTTAACAATGCATTTTATTCCTGTTAACCTAAAGACGTAACAGAAAAAAAAACAAATTTTATTTCAAAGAAAACAAAAATAAGCTGGAGTTAATTTGACGATTAAAGTGCTTGTTTAACATAAACAAACAACCGGCAATACAACAATACATGTGTTTACTTATTTCTTTATTCCCTACTTAAGTTACCTTCACAAAGTCCACATGATCAAATATTGTGTCTGTCCGTCCGTCCGTCCACCCGTTTCAAAATACATGCAGACATGCACTTAAGAGCTCTTAAACAAAAGCAAAGAAACATCCAACCAACAAACAAACATTATAAAACTGTTTTACAATTATCGATTTCATCATCATAATGAAGTTCGAAAATTGATCTTGTTGATTTGTTCATTAAACATTTTTTAAGTCGAAGCTTATGCCAGGATGATTAAATTAATCGATATACGATTATTAATGAATTTTATTACTTTTTATGGTTTCGGTTGGTATTTTATCAGTTTAAACTTTAAACCTAAAGAACAGTTTTTTATTGGGTCTTTATTAAAAAGGATGTGTTGTCATGCTCTAAAAATTATGTGTTAGTAACTGTAAAACGCATTTTGACTCTTTAAAAGGAAGATAGTAAGTTAAATATTTACAGTTAATCCCAGGAAGTGTATGAGTATAATATTTTTAATAATTAACGGCTTAAGTACTGAATGATTATATCCGTTTATTTATGATAGTGTTAGGACAGGATAAGAAATTTAAAATTTTTTTTTGAGATGAACAGTGTTTATGCTTACCAAACATGTGTAAATTTACAGGCTAAATTGTATACTGGGTTTATTGTTAAAAATATTTCAACTTAGGTCTACTTTGCAGAGTTTTGCTTAATTCTTACACTTAGACTTATTACTTGGTTGAGTTACTAACGTATTTGATTCACGGAAATGGAAAAAGATTTTAAAGATATCCTTATATATAAATATTTATGTGATTATTTATGCATGTCCTCCTATAGTTTGAGAGGATTAAAAAAGTGTTTATATCTGTACGAGCGCATAAGCCTGGCAATGTCAAAAAAAAAAATAATAATATTAAAATAATATGCACAAACAAAACAAATACATGAATAACATTTGGACACCTTTCCTTTCCCTAATCGAAGTTAAAGATTTGGAACCGTTAGAACATGATTGAATAATAGTGATTATAGTATTCAATTAGTAAGATACCGGAATATTTAAATAAAAAAATTTAATTATCCCTAGAGTAAAGAGAACCGGTTCAAAACTAGTCACGTGACAGGTTCTCAGGGCTAGTGACCGGTCCCAGTTCCGGAACTTTATATGAGAAGAACCTGTCACTTTTACATGGGGTTGTCATTGGAGGTGGCTAATTAGCCCCTTGAGACTGGTCACAGGATAGGTCCTAGGACTGGTCCAAGAGACAGGTTCAGTAACAATTAATGTAATAAAAATTTTATAAAAATTCGACAATTGTTTACTTTTTAAACATTATTTTTATTATTATCTTTAATTAAATTATGTTTATTTCAATTTTATAATTTTTCGATAATGTCGATGGCGGCACCCCGGCTCGAACCCATGGTCATCTGACGTATGTTATGTTTTATAGTCTTCAACACTTACCACTTAGCCACTGATTGTTGCTAATTGCACACTTAACGAGCATGTTATAAATTAACTCTCAACTGTTAAATAGTGAGTGTGTTTGTGTCAACTGGTTCTCAATTGGAACTTTGGTGACGAGTTAGGTGTCAATTGGTACTCAACTGGTACAGAGGAACCGGACCATTACTGCAATTGTCACAAATTTCCCGCAGGGATATTACAGGGATTCGTAGCTCTTATTTAACATCTATATTGGTTCGCTATAATCTTCGTAAATAAATTTTTTAAAATATTTATCTTTCAAAAATTTGAAATCTTTTCTAGAGCAAATTTGGCAAAACTGGTTCCACAGTTATGTCATGGATGGTCTCTAGTTTTATCCATATAACGATTTTTTTTATGCGTGAGAATAACGCACATTTTTTATTTCCAAGTTTTCATTAGATATTAAACTATTTGTAAAAAATTTCGTTGCAACGATATTTTTTACAAATATCGTTGCAACGATATTTTTCTTCCCATATAAAGTGAAATGATATTTCACTTTATATGGGAAGAAAAATGGGCGGGTCATCCCATATTCCGAGTTAATATCGATCATCGAACTATCAGTTTAATCCTACGTAAATTTTACCTATACATTTCTTTCAAATCCTTATTATTCACGTATATGGAAACCTAACTGTATGAAATTCTCGAAACTTTTTCTTTAGCTGTTTTTAAACATATGTTAAAAAGAAAAAAAAAATAAATTTTTAGACATTTGCATGTTTTTAATGCTATTGAGTCATTCCATTTAAAACCAACACGAAAAATTTCAATTTTTGACTTTTCCTCTCCGAATTTAATGATATTTGGTACAATTATTATTCTTGTCAAAACTAAGGTTAATTCAAAATTTTATGCAGAGGATGGAACCATTATGAATGTTCTCTTTAAGTATTGTGATGGGACTCTCAATGGCTTCTGAGTTATTACAAAAAATATAACGCAGTGCAAAATAAAAAAATAATTAATTTGAAAGAGATTTCAAGCATGAATTTGTTCACTTTATTCGAAGTGTTTTCTTTTAATAACTCAGAAACTATTGAGAGTCCCATCATGATACTAACAGAGAACATTCAAAATGGTTCCATCCTCTACATATATATTTTTCACGAATTTAAAAATACCACTTTTTGAAATACGCGACCGCGAAATTTAATTCGCGAATTATACACCAATAAAATTCAACATAAAAACATGTTTCAGATATCATTTTAAAGATAATTTCATTACCTTTAAATATTTGCCTTAATGAATATTATAACGTAAATACTTTGGAAGATATTTCTATTTCTAAAAAGACAATTTTCCTAATTTTTGAGATATTATAAATCGCGAACTATCGAGGTAATCAAACTTAAACTCGGCATTTCCGTTACCAGCGTCAATATTAATATTCTTGCCGAATTTTATTACATTCGGATGATCTTTGGAAGAAATTGGTGATTTTGCTATTTTATTACAAACAAAACAATACAAATTGCAATAAATATTTCGTATTTATTAAGACATTTGTTGTTATAACTCCTAAAATATTGCGAGTCCCAGAATGCGACTTTCCACGGTTATAGAAAACATTTTCATCATATATTTTTAACATATATTTTTTTTTTAATTTTTAAAAAGACCACTTTTCGAGATATTTACCCGCGAACAAAAAATCGCGAGATATGGACCATTTTGATGTTGAGAAAAATGTCATGTTATACGTCATATTAAAGGTAATTTTGATACCTTTAATATGACATCTAAATAAATCTTATATAATAAATACTTCGAAAGATATTTGTAATTTTGTGTATGCAACTTTGTACATATTTTGGGCTATTTTGCACTTTCAAACCGCGATATTTCGCGAACCACTTGATGAAATTATCTGAAATTTTGAATTAATCTTAGTTTTGACAATAATAGTAATAGTACCAAATATTATCTAATTCGGAATAGGAGAGAAAAACAGCTGGTTGGTTTTAAATGGAATGACTCTATTACAAAAAAAGTTACTACGTAAATTTTACGTATCGTTAGTATTACCAGTATAAATTTGAATATAAAACTGGAAATGTGATTTAAAATGGAAGGGTAAATGTTAAAATATTCGCCGAAAAATCTTAATTTGGTTGATGAAGTAATCAATTCTATCTTTCCCATGAAATTAATGTAATAATTGAAAGAAAATTATGAGCTGGCAAGATAACTATTATACTAAAAACTTTCTAGAAAAGGGAAGGAAAAATGTGTTGAGAATTTATCCATTATGCAAAAAACGAAATGATAGAATATATAGTCATATCAGATAAACATCTCAAGTTGCTGCTGAGCACCAAATCATAAGTTATCATGACTTTTCATAACTATAATCTTTACATAATTTGAAGGACTTTTTTAATGTTTTATTCTTATTTATTGAATCTAATTGTTCGTTTTAAGCCATTTTAAAGCAAATAAATAATAAAAATGCACTTAGCCGATGTAACAATAACAAATAAAGTGTTTTAGAAGAATAGTCATGTGTACGTAAAACTTACGTATCGTTAGTATTAACATATAAAAAATATCGTTAGTATTCTAGGGTTAACATTAACATATGCTTTTTTTTAAAGACAAACTAGATGAGAAGTATAAACTTGAACCATAATTTTTTTTGATTATTAATCGATCTTTCCCATTTTTCACACCAAATAAACTTTATATAAGACAAATATTTCAGTTATACTTCACCCCAGGACAGGCTTTTGACTCAAAATCTTACCAGGACCCATAATTTAAAATAGAGTGTCCCGATGAAAGCCTTTTTTGAGATTTCGATGTAGGAAGACCCCTCACGATACACATTTAGATAAAAGGGTTCGAAAATTGGAATTAATTAAGGGAAAGGTGATATCAACACAGTAATTCCGTCCGTCTGTCTATGCATTTGGGTTAAATAGGACGAAAATGATGCCTAATCCAGGAAAAATTGCTATCCAAATTTTGGTGATCACGTTCTATTTTTTCTATTTATTTTTTAGTAAAAAAAAATGCATTTTTAGAATTCTAAAATATTTTTTGGCAGAATGGCAATGTCCGTCCGTCTATACATTTGGGTTAAATGGGTTGAAAATGTCACTTAATTCAAAGAAAGGTGATATCAAAATTTTAATACTTTCATATTTGGTTTTCTTATTAATCAAAAAGTGGAAAAAAATATTTTTCGAATTTTAAGATTTTTTTGAAAGAATTTTAATCTCCGTCCATTTGTTCGTCTGTTTGTTAATTTTTGCAAACTTTCCAAATCAAAATCGTTTAGCTTTTGACTCAATAAAGACAACGACTTAAAATCTTTTTGTTCGATAGATTGTTTTTTTTTTTTTCTTTTTAACCAACTACATAAAATATAATAAAAACGGATGAAAATATTTGGATATATATGGAAAAATCTTAACCAAGATTTTGTAAAACTGAGATTTTTGAAATTTCAAATATATATATATGTAGCTCGAAAAATATATAAGATGAGTAGTACATGCAAGCATGTTTTCTAAAGGATTTATCAAGGACTTTAAATTGATTTAAAAATCTTGGAAATAGGGTAAAGTACAAAAATTCGCTAGTTGTTAAACATTTTTCATTACACTAGTACCCTATTTTGATCCCCATAATTCCGCTCCTGATGCGTGTATTGGATCCTGCTTCTAAACTCAAAATGCTACTATCCTTTGCTACGCCTATGTAAAATTTCATGCAAATCCAACCGATTAAAAGTTAGAGATTTATTTAGATTCTTTCCCACTATTTAAAGTTTGATAAAGCAAAGAAAATGTCTGCATTTAAGCTGTTTTTTGTCTCAAATATACTGGAGTTTAAAAAAAAATATATATACATATTCTCAAATCGGGCTATATATGCGCACGATTATTTTTTTTCATAATATTAAAGTGGACAATATATACTGTTTTTCAGAAAAATTTCAGAACAAATATCTTATAACATTTTAAATTACATTCCATGAAAATTTAAAATTAGTGTATTTTAGGGCAATTTTCAAAGAGATAAAAATATTTGGACGAAATATAATTTACAAATTCTTGAATAAAAGTATACTTAAATATTTGAAGTTGATGGTTTAATTTTAAATTTTTACATTAAAGACTTTTTATTTAAAATAAATACACTGAAAGCTGATGAAAATTTAATTTGATACATAATTTCGTCTATTTTTATTCGGTACCCAACTTTATTACAAAACTTTAAATTTTAAAATTCAATTAAGCGCCACGTTTTGCCCCAACGTACGATGCGTAAAAATCAGCTTAATATGAAAAAAATCTTTAAAAAAATTTTAGAATTGGTATTCAGTTCTCTACCAGCGATTGAAAAATCATGGGTCCCATACATACATTTTGGTCAAAGAAAGTTCTGATTTTTCAATCAAAATGGGTATCAAACAAATTTTAATTTTATGATAGTTATGGAAAAAATGTTTTAAACATTTTTCCCTGGAATTTTGTTTCGCTAGAAGACTTTTTAAGGCATTTTGATGAAAATGTTTTGAACAAATTTTAAATATTTTAGCCATAAAGGAAAAAAATATAAAATTCTTATCCGTTTTTTAAGAAAAATATCGATAATTTAAAATGACGGTTAATGAATTTTAGTTATAATTGGCTAAAAATTATAAATTTTTTGATACCGATTTCAAGACAAAACTCGATACTATTTTTTGGACGAAATGTTCAAGAGCCGTGACTTTCAAGCGCTGAAGATCAATTTAAAAAATTGTTTTAATTTTTTTCCCAGATAATTTTTACGCATCGAGGGGTCTTTCTACAAAATGTATGTCTACGGGACACTCTAATATATAATATACCTTATGGGGTTTTATTTATTTATTTTTTTTTTTTTCAACATGTTACACACGGAATGAAAAACCCTATTTTTTGTTTTTATACCCTACACCACCATAGGTGGGGAGGGTATGTATGAAATTTGGTACAAAGGTTTCTTATAGCCCAGGGACGAAGCCTATTGAAATTGGTTATGATCGGCCCCCATACAAATGTCCTCCCGGAAAAGTGTTTAACGATCATAAATCCCATAAATATAGCAATATTTTAATGAAATTTGGTGCATATAAGTTTCACATAAGTCTAAATAAGTGTGCCGAAGATCGGTCCATAATAAACCATAGCTCCCATATAAACCCCTTTCAGAAAATCACTTTAACGGGCATAAATCCCATTAAAATTTTAGTATCAAGTTAGTATTCGACACAAATAAGTTTTATATGAACATAAATGATATTGCAAAATTTTACAAAGATCGGTCTATAATTTACCATAGCTCCCATATAAGGCCCTCTTTTGGGAATCACCCAAAATTGAATAAATTCATATAAATGTCAGCATCAACGTTATATTCTGAATTCGTATGTTTTATTTTACACTTATGAGTATCGGTCCACATTTGACTCCAAGTCTAATAAAAGACCCCACCCCGAATTATAATGTACACAATGGTGTAGGGTATCATATGGCCGGGCTTGACCGACTATATCTTTTTTTTTTTTTTTTTTTTTTTGATACTGGTTATTAAAATATTCACCATTTTTACAACAAATATTAAAAAAATTTTAATATGTTTTGATTGTTATCTATAAGACGGACTGGACTAAATGATGCTCCGAAACATTACTGTCTCAGTATTATAACAATAATGAAATACCAAAGAACCTTTGAAAATCATTTTTTTTTTTTTATATAGAAAAAATAATTTCTCGATAACTTTAATTACAAATAGAAAAAAAAAGTGAAATAAAATATGTAAATTTAAATACATCAACAAAATTCTAAATTACATCTTTATTCAAGAAAACAACACAGAACCCTTTCATTACCGTTGTACGCTCATTGAAATAACTTTTTGTTTATTATTATTATTTTTTTATTAAAATGTATAAAAAACAAGTAATGAATACATGTTTGTGTATAAAAAGTATGAGTTGGTGTATGTAAAAGAGTTTTGAAATGTATATAATTAATTCTGCATATGCATTTAACCAATTGAAGTGTCCCAGCACTTATGCAGATGTCACACATGTGATTTGGTGGTACTTGAATAAATGAGATATTCCCGCCTCCTTAAAAATTAAAAAAAAATGTAATGGAAGGACATATAAACACACACTTTTTATAAATTTTAAAAAGGGTTATCATTATTATAAGTGTTTGTGTGTATGATGATGCTATTAAAATATGAATAAATATGCTTCATTTCTCATTATTTTTTATTATTTTATGTATGTTGTAAGTATGTATTCCGTTGCTGTTGCTGTTGTGTTTTTTTTTTTTTTTTTGTTTTTCTGGAATATAATTAGTAGATGAAGATGATGAACAATAACTTGTACATGAATGCTTACATTATATGTATATGTATATTTGTATTGTGTTTGTAGCTGCATTATGGTTTTAATTTAAAGAAATCGTGAAATTTTTTTTGATTGTTGTTATTGCTGCTATAGCTTTCTTGCTTTATAAGTGTCGCATAAAAAAATAATAATAGCAACAACATTATTGTGCAACTTGTCATTGTGTTCATATACTTGAAATGTTTGTAACTCTGTAATACTATTTGTATCAGGAGGACTCACTCTATGTGTGTTTGAATGGAGAATAAGATGCAAAGTAAATTGTTGTTGGTGTTGCCTCATTTAATTCGCCTCAGACTGACTGCCTACGAAATTAATGTGCGAACGATTTTTACAAGAGATTGTGCTTGATGTAGAAGCAGGTATGAGTATATCGTCGTCTTAAATGCAAATGGCTTTTAACAAAATTCAAAAAAGTAAGAAAGAAAAACTAAAATTAAAAACTGTATATTTCTAAAGTGCAAATTTTTCAAGTGATAAATATCATGAAAAAAATATATTCATAAAATAAATGATAGCACTTTTTATCATTAATGTTATATAGAATAAATAGCAGGTCAGAAAATGCATACTATTCTGTTAGTTTTTAATCCCAGCAAAAAAAGAATAGCCAAAGAATTCAATAAGATCCAGAAGTAGTGAATTTAACATAGTCTTGTCATTGGAGGATGTTCTCTTTTTGGACGCCTATTCACTTAGTAGGAAGTCATGTTCCTGATGTCATGAAAAATGTATTTTGATGGTTTTATTTGAAATCACTGCAAGGAATATAATTTAAATTTCTTCTATGGAGTTATTTCCTTCAAAGAGAAACAAATGTCGTTTTTAAAGTAATTTTTATTGAAAATAGAAATAGTTTTTTTTTTTTTTTTTTTTGGTCAGCAAGGTTATATCTTCTACAACTACGAAAAAAAAATCATATGCTCTAAAATTATTATCCGATTTTATCAAACTACAGCTCATTTTATTTCCAATGATATATGATATTTAGAAAAAATAAGAAAAAAATATATTTTTTAACAAAATGTGCGCGAAAAGTTGCAATAAAATACGAATAAAAAATTTCACTTTTTGTTTTTTTTTTTTTTGTTTAAAGAAAATTTAATTTAAATTTTAATTAAGATCTATGACATTTTAGTTAACGATATGTATGTGGACTTTGGTTGTTACATATTTGTATTTTATTTTTCATGTTGTTTTAACAGAGTTTCTTAAGTTAAAATTTTATTCTTAGTTTTTATTTTTTTCGTTGTTGTTTGGTAAGTAACAATGTCAAACGATCTGTTAATAAACACCTTACTTGCACAATGGATATGTTGCAATATGCAAACAATGTACACCCTACAGAACAACAACAACATTTCAACATTAGATAGCCAGACACTTGCAGCTCTATTGTTTTCATTATATTGATTCTATTATGCCGACCTACATGTTTTGACTTATATGCATTTTTAGAATTTTACGATTTTTTTTTGGCAGAATGGTAATGTCCGTCCGTCTATACATTAGAGTTAAGCGGGTCGAAAATGCTGCATAATTCCGGGAAAGGTGATAACACTTTTATGATCACGTTTGACTTTCCTATTTATAAGTAAGTAAAAAAATGCATTCTTAAAATTATAAGATGTTTTTTGGCAGAATGGTAATGTCCGTCCCTCCCTCTATACATATGGTTTAAATGTGTCGAAAATGGCGCTTAAATTTGATGATTACATTATATTTTTGCTATTTATTACTTAGTAAAAAAAATGCATTTCTACAATTCTAAAATATTTTTTGGCAAAATGAAAATGTCCGTCTGTCTATACATTTGGGTTAAATGGGTTGAAAATGGCGCTTATTTCAGGGAAATGTGATATCAATTTAATATTTAGATTTAATTTTTATATTGGTCAGGAAGTAAAATAATAATATACTTTTTGGAATTTTAAGACTTTTTTAGAGAACTCTAATATCCCTCCTTCCGTCCGTCTGTTTGTTAATTTTTGCAAAGTTGTCAGTTCAAAATAACTTATTTTTTGACTCGACAAAGATATCGACTTAAAATTTGATTTTTTCGACAGACAATTTTGTTCTTTAATAAACTTTAGATAATATGATAAAAGCGGTTAAAAATTTTGGGACATATATAGAAAAGACTTTACCAACACCTTGCAAAGTTGAGATTGTTGAAATTTCAAATAAATATATCTCGAAATATATATAATAGAAATAGTACATGTAAGCATGTTTTCTAAAGGATTTATCATGGACTTTAAGGTAACTTGGAAGTGGATATGAAAATGTAAAAAAAAATGTTTACTTTTGACAGCTCCTTATAAGAAAACCGCAAAACCTAGCTCGAAGATTTTAATTGATATTAATACATAATTTTGTTTTTTTTTATTTGGTACTCAACTTTATTATAAAAATTTAAATTACATTTTTGAAAAATACTAAAAAGTTAAATTTTCGTCAGTTTTTAATGTATTTATTTTAACTGCCTGTTTCTCTATGTCGAACGAAAAATTCGTTTCGAATAAATGTATAGAAAACAAAAACAAAATTTTAAATTTATTTGTTGTTTTCCATACATTTATTCAAAACGAATTTTTCGTTCGACATACCTTATATATTTTTCGAGTTATATACATTTGAAATTTCAAAAATCTTAATTTTACAAGAAGATTTTTATTGAATCAAAAGTTAATTGATTTTGAAGTGAAAAGTTTGCAAAAATTAAGAAACAGACAGACAGACAGATGGACGGACATTAGACTTCTTTCAAGAAAATCTTAAAATTCGAAAAGTGTTTTTTTCCCATTTTTCGATTAATATAAAAACCACATACTTTTATTAAAATTTTGATATCACCTTTCTCTGAATTAAGTGGCATTTTCGACCCATTTAACACAAATATATAGGAACGGACGGACATTGCAATGCTGCCAAAAAATATATTAGAATTCTAAAAATGCATTTTTTTACTAAATGATAAATAGAAAAAAAAGAACGTGATCATCAAAATTTGAATATCATCTTTTCTTGAATTAAGCGTCATTTTCGTCCCATTTAACCCAAATGTATAGACGGAAGGACGGACATTACAATTCAGCCAAAAAACATTTTATAATTCTAAAAATACATTTTTTACTTACTAATAAATAGAAAAGTTAAACGTGATTATTAAAGTGTTGATACCACCCTTCTCTGAATAATGCACAATTTTCGACCCATTTAATTCTAATGCATAGACGGACGGACAGGCATTACCGTTCTGCTAAAAAAGTCTTAAAATTCTAAAACTGAATTTTTTAAACTCTTAATCAATAAAAAAATAAAACGTGATCATTAAAATATTGATATCACCTTTCCCTGAATTAATCGCCATTTTCGGCCCCTTTTAACCCAATGTGCGTCGCTACGTTAAAATCTATTTTCTATTTATATTTGCGATACGCAACTTTAAGATTTCTGTATAAATAACTTCTTTATACACATTTACAAAAAATAGATTGAAATAGCTGATTGCTATTCGATAGTTTTTTGTTCACTGGTTGGGCCTTTAGTAGGGTGATCGACGCGGTTTTCCAACCGGTTTTAAAACCGGTTTTTTCTGTCCATGTGCTGTCGGTTTTTTCAAAATGTTCATTTTTCGAATGTCGAATAGACCGGTTTTTTTAAACACAAAAAACCGGTTTTAAAAATAGTATTTAATTTCAGAAAACATGTACTAAATAGTGATATTTGAGTCGAAATTTAGGAATAATTTTTTAAATATTCATCAATCCTGATTTTTTATGTTTTAAAAATATAGTTTAAGTCTAAATTGGAATTTATTCTGTAATATTAAACAAATAAATAAGTAACAATTATCCTGTATGAATTGTTATACCCACCATCAAAAAGATGGGGGGTATATTGATTTTGTCATTCCGTGTGTAACATGTCGAAGGAATCATCTATGACCCCACAAAGTATATATACTCTGGGTCCAGGTAAGATTCTGAGTCGATCTAGCTATGTCCGTCCGTCTGTTGAAAACAGGAGCAACGTACGGGGACGAAATTTGGCACAAATGTTTGTCTTATATAAGGTTTGTTTGGGATTGAAAATGGGCAAAATCGGTTAGTAAACAAAAAAGTTATGGGCTAAAAACTAGAAACACAGGGTGTCCGTTTTATACTTTTCTGTCGATATTTCTGCAACAAAATCATGTACGACAGCGAAATTTTGTATGTATAGTTCGGGGATCGATGTAAATTCGGAAACCAATAATGGGCGTGGTCCGCCCGCTTTACCGCCCACCTCCCATATAAGGTAAAAATCAATGAAATTGTTCTCAATTAGTTCAAGGACCAATGTAAACTCGGAAACAAAAAATAGGCGTGGTCCGCCCACTTTACTGCCCCCTTCCATATAACGCAAAATTTGAAAAAGTTGATGGTGGGTATTTAGATTCGGCCGGGCTGAATATTTGCGCTTGTTTAATCTATTGTAATATCTGTAA
This sequence comes from Protophormia terraenovae, assembly GCA_951394005.1. Taxonomy (NCBI): domain Eukaryota; kingdom Metazoa; phylum Arthropoda; class Insecta; order Diptera; family Calliphoridae; genus Protophormia; species Protophormia terraenovae. The sequence goes on from OX596075.1 coordinate 89,691,124, forward strand.
TATTTTTACACCCAATTTAATTTTTATGATCCAATATTTCCTTTATTTTTTAAAGGTGTTGTGTTAAAAAAGTTTCACCTGCAGAATAATTTCAATTGAGACAGGCTTCCATATTAAGCCATGGTTTCTGTTTATGCTAACTAAAATTTAGTCTAATTTTTGATATTTTTTTTTTCTACAATTTTGAAACGTAATTATCTTCTAGTCATCTTGATATATAATTTGCTTAGCATTTTTTCTCTTTCCAGAGCTTTCTAAAGCTCCCAAACGACGTAGAAAATTAAAATTCGGTTTAATTATAAAACTTTTCGTTCAACAAATCCTAACGGAGCCATATTTTGAAATTTTTATCAGGAAGCGGATATAAGAGGATTTATCAGTCTTTTTAAAAAAATTTTTCTCTTTCTAGAGCTTTCTAAAGCTCCTAGAAGACGTAGAAAATTAAAATTCGGCTTACTTATAACCCTGTTCGTCCTACAAATCCTAACGGAGCCAGATTTTGAAATCTCTATCAGGGATTGAAAACACGTGGATCTATATATATATGGATTTATATATATCATACCTAAGCGTTGTTTTCTCTCCAGAGCTTTCTGAAGCTCGCAGACGATATAAGAAACTAAAAATCGGCTTACTTATAAAACTATTCATTCTACAAATTCTAACGGAGCCAGATGTTTCTATCATGGACCGAAAAGTCCTGCATTTCGGTCAGGGAGCGCATTACGACGATTTTTTTATTTTGAAAGGTTTACGAATTTAAACTTTAATCAATATTATCCCAATAACTTCTAACGGCTTCAAATAATTGACTTGGATTAGTGAGAGGAAGGTCTCCATATGTTGTTCATATTTTTTTTTTTTTTTTAATTTTCGGATTTGTTTGTGCATATAATATTGTTTTTTCCTGGCATTGTCAGGCTTATACGCTTGTATTTAATAAATTTTAACTTAAATATTATAAGAATTATTGATTTTTTTAAAGAAATGTAGCCTTTTGATATAAATATTAACTTCTGCAAAAAACCGGTTAACCGGTTTTTTCTCAATTTCAAAAAGTGCAACCTGTTTTTTTAAAATACCAACTATTCGAACTATTCGAAAACCAGTTTTTCAAAAAAGTCGAATAATCGATCACCCTAGCCTTTAGTCAATTCTGATTCATGTGGTCATACAGATCTAAGCCTATAAATCCCTTTGTTTGAATTGACTTTAGATTTTGAGATAAAAGAAAGTGTCTGAGGTTGCATAACAAGGAATATCATATCTCGAGAACGATTGGTCTGATTTGACTTCATAAAATAGTAAAAAATTCTAATTTAGATTAGAAGCAAAGCAAATTTTACAAACTAAGGTACTACGTTAAAAGATAACAATTTAAATCTTTGAAGCCTAATATCTTGTAAACTTAAAGAGATAAGATATACCCTAAGACCAACTTCCGAAGACCCACTTTTAGTAGGTCTATGTATTCTAAACCTAAACTCCCCCATTGATCGTAAGGGATCGTACAGCCAGATTAGCTTTAAATTAGAATATCTTTTTTGTACATTGAAGTATCTAGTAAATTAATGGTGAAAATATAGCATTTGATAGACAGTGCTTATATCATTTCAATAATAACATTATTAAAAACGTGTAGTATAACACTTCAGTCGTCATTAATTGCCAGACACTTTTTATACGTGTTTTATAATATTTTAATGACAACTTAAGTTTATTGCAGTGTTTTCGAAAAACAAAAAAATCTACTCCTATATAGAATGGGAATAATTCTAGTTGAATTGTTGGCTAAATGCGTCGTGCATGTTACAATACATAATGTGGATAAGGACAACGACGTCGACGACGATGATGATGAGTGGTTGCGGGACATGTTTTCAATGTGTGTTGTAATACTTAAGTGCAAGTTAAACATAAAAGAAATATTATGAATATTCACAACATGATGAACACACAATTATACCTACACATTAAAAATATGGTGTATATAGTATATTTTATGGAAGAAATACAAAAATAATATAAGATGAAAAACAAAGTAACGCCATCATTGACATAAAGTGGACGAAACCGCTGCACCATGCCATAGATCCATAAAACAGTGAGTGTGTATGTGAAAGTGAGGGAGAGAACTTGTATTTTAAGATGACGTTAGCTGAAATTACACTAAATATACAAACTCTTACATATACATCCATTTAGTCATTCAACCAAAAACCATACGTCCTTCCATCACATTTATATCTTTTTTTTTGCATTTTTATTTAAAACTACAAGGCTAAGGACAATGCCAATGTAATGTTAAATAGTCAGTTATATAGGCAGCCCTTCTAGCACTCAGGCAAACATGCATTCAGCCAGTCAGTCAGCCAGGCAGGCATTCATTAAGCACTTGTGTTAATTGCATCCCAATGATTTAACTTATGCATGCACACATGTTTGTACTTGCATTAGGATGAGAGAATGCATTATTTATTTATTCATGTAGGAGTATATGTGTATTTTAAGTAAAACAATCGAGCCTTCAATAGAACAGAATACAATAAATAGGTACATATTTAAGTACCCTGCTGTTTTGAAGGTAGAAATTGTAAGCATAACGGTATTTAATATTTTTACATTAAATCAAACAATATTATATTCACTAGTTACTACTTTAATCTAAAGTATTATAGCTTGGAAATGAGCAGGGCATCTAAAAATTATATTTTTTCCAGGGTTTTTAGATTTTGTTACTGCATATTTTTTTAATTTGGTCACAAAAACAAATTTTATTAATACATTTTGCAAAATTTTCTTAGGAAATCCCTATTTAAGAGCTTATTTTAGTAATGTAAATAACTTATTTTATACTTATGATTATGATTTTGCATATATTCCATTAAAAGGCATAACGTTGCATATTTTGCACCCAATAGAATTTTATACATAATTTATCATTATTTAAATAATATTTTTACTGTCACACACGTTTTTCAAATATGATTCCATATTAATTTTCATCCTATAAATTGATAGAAATTTTGTGAATTCACCAAAAATATTAAAAGCTAAAAAAACACAGTGTTACAAAATTTAAGAAATGTTCTGCAGCACGAGGTTTCTCAATCAATTCGGATACTCGTTATTAATAAATACAAAGCCTCTAATCTATTTTTTTATAATTGCACCATATATTGAAGAATATCTCGAAAACGATTTGTCTGATTGTTTAGATTTCAACGAAATCGAAATGGATAAGACACCACGAATGCTGATGAAGTGTGTAGTGGCATAGAAAATACGTATTCCACTCTGCTGTTGTTTAATTATAATCCACAAACTCTGCTTTGGTACCGCCAAACAGAGACAACAAGGCAATTTACGATTGCAAACTTGTTTATGGTTCTTCGAGCCGGATGTCGACTTACGACACTATTTAACCATATCTTTAACAACGTTTACGACGTTAGGTTCAAACTCCTCATTTTTTCTTGTCCCAAACGCCTGGCGCTGCAAACTGAGTCCCTCAAAATTGCACCCAGTGCAAGGCGGGTGCTATGTTTAGGTTTCAACGAAATCAAAATGGATTAGACACCACGAATGCTGATGAAGTGTGTATCGGCACAGAAAATACGTATTCCATTCTGCTGGTGTCTAATTATAGTCCACAAACTCTGCTTTGTTACCGCCAAACAACAAGGCAATTTACTATTGCAAACTTGTTTACTGATTTTTTTGAAAAAAAAAAAAAAAAAAATATCAAAAAAATCCCTTTCTCTAAACGAAGTTAAAGTTTTGAAACTGTTAGAAACTGATGGGATAATAGGGACTAAAGTATTAAATTAGTCAACTTAAAAAATCGACGTAAATGCCTTCCTTGTCCGAAATATAAAATTAGTTTTCGATATGATTTGGAGAGTAGGCAAAAAGTATAGTAAATCAAAATTTTTTAAAACCAAAACAGATCTCAAAAAAAAAAAAAAAAAAAAAAATGTGAATTTCCGCTCCCTGATAAAAAAAATCTGGCTCCATTAAAATTTGTAGGACAAAAGTGTTATAAGTGAGCCAAATTTTAATTTTCTACAATGTCTGCAGCTTCAGGAATCTGCGAAAAGAGCAGAAAGGCTTAGGAAATTAAAAAGATATAAACCAAGGTATCTCCGCCCCCTGAAAAAAAATTTAAAATCTGGAGAACGAAAAGTTTAATAAGTAAGCCAAAGCTTTGCAAGTAAGAGCTTCAGAAAGTCCTGAAAAGAAAAAAGTGTTTAGACAGTGACACATAAATCCGCTTAATTCCACTCCCTGATAGAAATTTAAAAATCCTCTAGGATTCGTACGATGAAAAGTTACATAAGTAAGCCAAATTTTAATTGTCTACGTTAAACGTTGGGGTAAAATGTGTCAAAAATGACGATTGATTGAATTATAAAATTTAAATTTTTGTAATAAAGTTGGGTAGCGCATAAAAATAGAAAAAATTACGTATCAATATCAATTAAAATCATTAAGCTATGTTGTGTTGTTTTCTTATAAGGAGCTGTCAAATTAAACATTTTTAAAGTTTTTTGAAAAAAAAAAAATTAATATTTTAATTTTCATAAATTTTCAGTGCATTTATTTTAAATAAAAAACCTTTTAAAGAAAAAATTTAAAATAAAACCATTAATTTCAGGTTTTAAAGTGTAATTTTCATCAAGTATTTGTAAATTTTATTTTATCTTAATATTTTTATTATTTTTTTTGAAAATTGTCATAAAATACACTAATTTTCAATTTTCATGAAATGCAACTTAAAATGTTACAAGATGTTTGTTCTGAAAATTTTCTGAAAAATAGTACATATTGTCTACATTAATATTATGAAATAAAATCGTGCGCATAAATAGCCCGATTTTCAGATTTTTTTTTTCAAAAAACAGTAGATTTCATACAACAGTGGTGCAGAATAGAAATAAATCTGTAACTTCTAATGGACTAGTTAGATTTACTGCCTGTTTCTCTGCGAAACTTTCGTTCGCATTTAGAAGATAGTGGCATTTTTAGTTTAAAAGCAGCATCCCATATGCGATTCAGGAGCGGAGCTATGTGGATTTAAATAGGGTTTTAATGTCATAGAAAATGTTTAACCGCTAGGGAATTTTTGTTCCTTACCCGAATTATTTGATAAATTCTTTAGAAAACATGTTGCATTTACTATTTCTCTTATATATTCTTCGAGATATATTAATTTGAAATTTCAACAATTTCAACTTTACAAGATGTTGATCAAGTCTTTTTCATATACATTATACCAATATTATCAATCGATTTTATTATATTATTTGCAGTTTATTAAAGAACAAAAAAAAAAAACGATTTTGGTTTGGCAAGTTTGCAAAAATTAATAAACAGCCGGACGGAGAGACAGACATTAGAATTTTTGAAAAAAAGTCCTAAAATTCCAAGAATATGTTATTTTTTTTACTTCTTGATTAATATAAAAACTAAGTCTAAATATGCCATTTTCAAATCATTTAACCCCAATGTATAGACGGACAGACATTGCCACTCTGAACAAAAAAAAAAAAAATAACTAATAAATAGAAAAAATATAATGTGATCATTAAAATTTGGATATCACCTTTTCCTGAATTAAGCGCTATTTTCAACCCATTTAACCCAAATGTATAGACGGACGGACATTACCATTCAGCCGAAATACATCTTATAATTCTAAAAATGCATTTTTTTTACTTACTTATAAATAGGAAAATTAAACGTGATTATTAAAATGTTGACATCACCTTTCCCTGAATTATGCATAATTTTCGACCTTTATAACTCTAATGTATAGACAGACGGACATTACCCTTCTGCAAAAAAAATCTAAAATTCTAAAACTGATTTTTTAACCTAATATGATCATTAAAATTTTTCACCTTTCCCTGTATTAATCGCCATTTCCGATCCCTTTTACCACAATGTGCGTTGTCTGGGTGCTTCAGAAAGCTCTGAAAAGAAAAAAAATTATTAGCAAATTATATATATAGAAGATATTAAGATATTGAGCCTGTTTTCTGAAAAAAAAAAAAAAAAAAAAAAAAAAAACGAACGAATTAAATCAGAAACCTTGTGTCGTAGAATCTGTGTTTCCCTGTGTAATTTTAATTGTAAAAGGGAAAGCAATTGTTCATAAAATCAAGTAATTTTTAGCATGAATATTCGATAATAGTCAGAAAAATATAATATTTCATAAGCATATTTTTAATTTTAAGGTCATATTTCCCAAATTTAAGAGCATTTTTTATTAGACATTATTTGTTTGTTTGTAACGAGTAATAATAATTTGCTATACAAATCAATGGCCAAACAGTAAGGCCAAACTCAAATTTTTGGTAATAAATCTGTCTCCTAAACTACTGCTTGAATCGAATTGAATTGTATAGAAGAATTCTACAGGAGGACCTAATTTGATAACCTAGAGTATCTAAAAATTAAAAAAATCGCAACTTTACAAATCAAGTCGGGTTTCAAATATTTTTCAAATTCCTGTAAAGTGCTTGGCAAGATAAAGAAAAAGTACTCACCTCACTAAATAACATTTTACAGTTAAAAAGATATTTTTAAGTTAAAAATTTTAACTACAGTACTTTTCTAGTTTTCTAATAAAAATATTATTTTTTCTTTACACAGTTCAAAAGACCAGGCTTCATAAATGGTTAATAAAGAAATTTTAAATTGATTTAGGTTTTCACTCTACATCTAGCATTGATTGAAAATAGTGAATTTTAGAAAAAGGTTTAATTTTTATTGTTTAATACAACAAATGTTATGCGATTTTCTTAAAATTTATTGGTCGATTAGACACTAAATTGCTTCTAGACCGATCAAAAACGAAAGCAGGAGTGCAGTTTTTATGAAAAATGTAAATTTTTTAAACAACTTTTATTAAGTTGCACAAATTGATATTTATAACATGAATATCAATCTTTCATACCTGAAAAAATCTTTGAAATCTGACTTCATTTGTAGAGTTCTTTTACTAACATAAGACGTAAAAAATTATAATTCTTAGTGGATCAAAAATTCCTTGAAGTGGTATTCGTTCCATCAACTGTGGGGTATATATAAATGCATACATGTATATTATACATATGTAAATATGTATTTAATGTTACATGCAGAGGTGTATTTACTTTTTATTTACACATGTAGGTATAACATTACATGTTTGTATAATATTCTCAAGAGTGTTGTTGCTTTTAATGGAACTTTGTCGTATTTTTTTATTGTTGTTGATCTACTGCAACAATCATATAAAATTTAAAACAATTAGGTTTGTAATTATAGCTTAAATTTTAAAAAAATAATAATAAAATATATTGGTTAGCAATTTCCAAATAAAATAATGCACGTTGCGTTAAATAATTTATAATATCTAAGCTGGAATATTAGAAAACCAACAATTGCTTATCTTCCTATAATTTTAAGCACCACTGTCTACTTATAATATGCAAGCAAAGTATTGTGTATAAATGTGATTTTTTTTTTCTTCTTCTAAAAAAGGTTTGTTTTAAGCATTTATTTACTCTTTATTATTTCGTATGTGTTTAATGTTTCTTTTTTCTGTAGTTATTCCTCCCATTTTTAAGACTACAATAAGAGTTTTGTCGTATGCATTTACTATTCATGCCTAAAGTACCACTCTTGATATCATTTTTATAATGAGTTTTCTTTTCAGCACAATTCATTTGTAAAACAAAAAATGCATGTAGAAAAATTAATGGATTTTAGACAAAGAATGACATTTTCTCCTTAGATTTAACATGAAAGTAGAGGAGTATAAATGAATTGAAAATACTAAAATTAAAAAAAAAATATGTAAATTTGTTTAAGTATCTTCATAAAGTACTAATTACTTTTTTAAAGAGAATATCGGTAAAATTATAAAACAAATATTTTAGTAATTTGAAAATCAGATCCATGTTACTTATTTTCAAAATAACACTGGTCGACAAAAAAATATTAGTCACGCCCATAAAAAAAATCCAGACCTGATTGAAAAAACTTAAAGCAGATTCGTGTTTAGCACATCAAAATGCTTCAAGTTCTACTATTCGTCTTTGGTGGAGGATTTTTTGTCGACCAGTGTAATTGGCCCTTTTGACGCATTTTCAAAATGGGTTTTTCTAAGATCTAAAGCTTATACTTTTAAAAGCTTATGTCTCAATCCCTTGTGGTATTGTTTTATATATTAATTCTAACTGGAATGCATTAGCCAAAAAACTAATTTCAAGGTAAAAGGAATTGAATGTGTATTTCAAAAGAATTAATTTAGTCAATTTTGAAATGAAAAACATGAAATATTAAATCCCCATTTAAAGATAATCGACCTAAATTTAATAAGATTTATCGAACTTACCCAGCAAAAAACGATAAAGTTCTTCCAAAAAAAGAAAATTTTTTCTTTTCACCACTAAGTACTTCTTTCCAATGACAACACAATGTTAAAATCAAGGAAGAATTAACTCCTTCGCAAGGTTTTGTCAAGAACTTCTGTACTACGGATCTTGCTGAGGGAGATGTTAATAAAAAACTGTTAGCCATCTTACAAAGAGAGAGAGATAATAAGGGAGGAAATTATATTTTCCACATAAAAAAATATTATTTTTAGACACATCTCCCTTTCAAAGGGTTAAACAATTAAGACAAACGTCAGAATTGGTTATAAACAAATCCACAGAAGAACATTTGTTTATTGTTTAAATATGTCTTCAATACTTCCAATACATTTATATAAAATTTCATTTGGTTTTTTAATTAACAATAGAAACGCGCTAGCAAGTAAGAATTCATATTGAAAATTTTGAAATGACTTGTTAAGAAATAAAGTGTAAAAATAGTTTTCACGTTTAAGCCGATTTAAAACCAGACCTGTCGCGAAAACTGAATTTTTGCGATAACAGAACCCAAAATTGTATTGAAAAATTTGAAGTAATTTTTAAAACTAGAATTGTTTTTAAAGAAATTGGAGATTTGGAGTTGCTTTTTTGTAAATTTTTTTTTAAATAACAGCTGAATCACGTAGTTCATATAGTGCTGTTGTCGGCTTACCATTACCCAAAGCCCATTGCATGAATATGTTTATCAATGTTATACAATCGTCCACTTTAATTTTGTTTTCTTCATGACCACTATAGTATAAATCCTTCAATTCCGTATCTGATAATTCCATTTGCTCCTCATGACTTTCCACATGAAATTCTTCTTGAATCCAATTGTTTATATCAGTAGTTAAAAGATCTTCATTTTCTTCCTGAATTATATTTTGTAAAATATTTAGGGGAATGTTATCCTCTTCACACCATTCATTACCGAATTCGAGCAAGGCGTTGCAGGATTTTCAGATATTGAACACTGATATTTTATCCTAGGACGTAGCTATAATCTGAAATGTATTTCTGCGATTGAAGATTTTTAGTTTGAGCTTCAAATTTGTTCCCTTCTCACCAAGCATGTGGATGAGCAGTTGTTTTTTATAATTAATTTGACCAAGTTGATAATGTTTTGATCTAACGGTTGAATAAGCGCAGTGCAATTGGTTGGTAGATTCATTGCTATAATTAAGCAAAACTGCTTTTTACGGCAGACCTTTTGAAGCCAAAAATTCTCGGACCTTAAAAATGTTTACTTATGAACAACTTACTTTTACTAATTGGTGAAAATTAACTTACGTGGGGAACAAATTCTTGATGGAACCACCCCTTAAATATAAATGATGTCATCCAGGCGTTATTACTGGAGTGGTTTATTATTGGATTATTGAAAAAGCATTTAAAGGTGTGTGGGTTTTTAGATTTTTCAACAATTTCAGTATGTCTGCGCCATTTGCATTTGAACAGGGCAAAAAAGTTATTCGCTCTATACATATTTTTCTTCCGGAAGCCGTTTTCCCATAACATGTGACAAGAGTGTGATTTGGAAGCATCATATAATATAAACCGGATTCGTCGGCATTGTAAATTTGGTGAAGAGTCAACCCATGCTCATTAAGGTAATCCTTAAACTCTTTCACAAATGGATCAATAAGAAGAGGTTTCGAAGACAATTTGTTGATAAATTTTGGAATACAAATGACTGGCATTTGATAGTAAAATCGCTACTGATATTGGAACATTTTTTCCCCTTTTATTTTACAAACCACTTATAAAGCATTTTTTTTCCATTCTTGGGTACTCAGTTTTCTTTAAGAAGCAACGTTTGTCAGGACCACTTTCTGTTGTACGTACGTACTTTTTTAATGAATTTTCTTGCTTTATAATGCGGTAAACCGAAAACTTATGTAACTTGTAATTCACTCAAATTGAATTTATGGAATATCCACTTTTAACATTTTTTCTTAAAGTTTTGAGAAATCGTTAGCTTTAAAATATGTTGAATTTTTCTTATATTAAGAGATGTATTGTGTATAAAATGAATGTATCTTCATGATATTTGGCACCAATATTTACTTTGGCACAAGGACGCACCCAATTGAAATTGATTATTATTGATGCATTACTTTACATAGACTCTATGCATAAATATAATCAAGAATAAGGGGTTAAAAGTAATAGATGTATTTAAGGCATCTATTATATATAGCAATATTTTAATGAATTCCGCTAGAAGTGAGCCGAAAACAAATTTCATGTAGATCGGCCCATAAATGGTCATAGCACCCATTTCCGGAAATCACGCTTAAGTACATAAATCCCATATAAATGTTAGAATGTAACATAAAAATAAAATTCATATATGGGCAATTATCAAAATTTTTAACCTGGCTGAAACTGACCTAAATCCTTAATAAGTTTTGTGGTAATGATATTTTAAACAAATTGGTTACATATCTGAACTCACAAGACTTGAAACTAATAGAGTGCAAAATTTTAGCACAATTTCTAACCATGATTGTTGTTCAAAGTTCAAGAATATAGAAAAACTGATAAAAACTACTTAAGTTTTTACCATTCTTCTACAATTTTTGTTTGCGCGTTTATACTTTTTGATCTTACTCTATCATAAGTAAACTAATCGTACTTTGTACATAAATTTTGCACCATCTTTGTTGTTATGCAGAATTTCAACAACTAAATACAGGGTAGTAAAGTTTTGATGACAAAATTTTTTGGCTTTTTAAATTTTTCAGTTTTTTGGGCGCGGTCAGTGCGCCCCTCAACCGAATACAAAATTTTGAATAAGGATTGATACTTGTTGTAACTGTGCGTATTTTGCGCTATATCTTGTTGATGTGCCCGAAATAGTCAACGTAGAAGATAGTCTCAAAGTTTGGAAAACAAGTGCGAAAATTTGTCAAAAAGTCATTTTTTCGCGAGGCACATTCACATTTTCATATGCAATGGCATGGATTACTGCGTGAACTTAGTTTTTTGTGATTTTACATAACAAAATCGCGGGAGCATTAAAAATAAATTTAATACAAAAATTTTATGGACTTTTTGAAAATTATGGAAAAATTGCACTTTTTCTTTTTCCTATTTTTATACAGAAAATTGCAATTTAAACAAATATAGGATATATAGATATAAGAGTGGCGATAAATATAATTGATTGGGATTATAAATTGAAGTCAAATGTCGTTGATAATTTAAAAGGGGACGCTTTTGTCAAAACACATTTCGCTAAGGCACATCGTGTGGACTGCATGAAAGTAATTATAATTGATATAATTAGTAGGTGTTTTTTATGCTTAATAAAAATTCTCAGGCGCATCAAATAATTTCATAACATTTTATGGACCAAAAAATATTTACTTGTGTTAAAATAGGATCACAATATTAAAAAGCATTTCTTTGTAAAAAACTCTAACAAAATATATTTTCAATCAATATATGGAGAAATAATTTAGATTCGATCCAAATCTTTCGCAAAATTTTTAAAAATCGCGATTTTTATTGAAAAGAAAATTTTTAAAATTTTACTAGGAAAGCCTAAAATATGCTGCACTAATACCATCAAACATTGAAAATATCATATATTTTATTTGAATAACTCAGTAGGTTTTGATATTACGTGTAATTTTTACCAGAATTGTACATAAACCTCTAGTTTGTAAAAATGTGTATATGTTCAACTTTAAACCGCCATAACTTTCGCGCTCCTCACATGAAATGATTAAAGCGAACTGATTCTGCATGCATTTGAGTCACTTTATAAGTATACAAAAGAATTTTAATGTGCCAAAAAAAATTATATTTTTTTGAAGGGCTAAAATCAAAAATTTTTGATAATTGCCCATATATGTTTTACAGAAATGTTAATTACTCTTAATATTAGTATCTGTATCTAGTATCCCCATTATTTAGAAAAGAGGAAAATCAAATACCTAAGAAGATTGAAAAATCAGGAGTTTTTCGAAACATTCGAAAACTGTTTACAAAAAAGCTAAAAGTAAAATTCCATTAGATGTAAGTTTTACGAACATAAAAATAAAGGCTTAGAATGTGGAATTGCAAATTACAAGTGTGTCCAAAAAAAAAAACAAAGTATGTGTCCAAAAATTTGAAGGTCAATATTTGACGCACATTAATGAAATGGTATATGAACTTGGACTTGTATATAACGGGGATGAGTTCACAGTGTCCCAAAACTGGACACCTTAGGTATAGCAAATATTTAAAATGATCCTGATCCGTTATATTTAAAAAAAAATTAAAGATTTATGAGTGAATTATGCTGTCAAATTCTCTTTTAGTTTACGAGTTCATGGGTTTCAAAGAATACAATTTTTACATCTAGACGAACCTTGGTGAAGTTTTTACCTTATAGCCCGATTCTTTCCCTTAATTCATTTAATTTTGTTTATTTTATTAACCAAAAAATCACGTACTGAAAGAATTTTTTAAAAATCTTAACGGTATCAAATCTTACATGCATTTGAATTAAAACATTGAAAAAAGAAAGTTTACTGTAAAATGCTTTTTAAATATACTGTAATGTATTCAAACGCCTAACAAAAAATTTCTATTATCATAATTGTATCAAACTTTTATATAATTTCCAATTTTTTCTATTTGTATTTTTTTTCCTTTGCCAGCATGTCATTAAATGTTTATAATATCATTTGACATTTAATTCGACATTTTTTATGCCCAAAAAAGTACCCATTATTTCACTTTTAATAAACCGAATAATAGAAAATAAATAAAATAAAAAAAAAAAAAATAAATCCAACATATGCCGAATAAATAAACAATCAGACCTGGGGCATAAATAAACAAAAAAAACACAGACACACACCGAATCAGTAATCAAGAAAAAAAAAAAAAGCAAAAAAGGATTTAGTCAATGGCAAACAAAATCTCAATAGATAAACAAAAAATAAAACTAGAACTGAAAAAATAAAGGAAAAAAGTGAAATTGAATATACTATTTAAATATCCTGGCTAATTTCCATGCAGATGCACGGCACATTAATCTTTGTAAATAGATACACCCGTAACCCGAAAAAAAAACAACTCTACAATAATGATTCAATACATTTTTTATAAGAATTCAATCCAAAAAAAAAAGGATTTTTTATACAAAATAAAAAAATTATGTCTAAAAAACTCACAATTTTAAAACAGATTTAAAACATATGCAAATTAGATTTTTTTGTATTTCCCTACCACTTCTACTTTTAGCATCCCAGAAATATACATAAAAGCAAAAAAACAATAACATAAAAAATTTCATGTCAAATTGATAAAAAACTATAAAAAATATAAGCATTGAAGACACAAAAACAAAAAGAAAAAAAAAAAAGGATTTAATGTTAGGCTGATAGAAAATGTGTGCGTCTGCACATTCATTTGTTTTAGGGGTTGGGGTATGTATTTTGCATAAGTTTTGAATTCGGTAACTGATACGGGCATCCGAAATGTGAGAAAACTTAAATAAAATTATAATAATGATAAAAATAAATATCATTTAAATATTAAGAAATATGTTTGTACGCGTATATGTGTTATTTTTATGAAAGTGAAATTTCTAAAGGTGCGTCAAGGAAGTTGTTTAATAATTCCCTTTTATTTAAATGATTATAATATTTTTTGTTTCGTAGGGAACTTTTGAAGAAGGAAAGTGTTTTTAAGGTTTGATTTAGGTGTTGTAGTATTATTGTTTTGAAATATTTATATTAAAGGATTAAATAATGTCAATTTGAAAAGATATGTATGTACGTATATTAAAAATTTTATGAAGAAATTTGTATGGTGTGATTAATTAAGAATAGTCCCTATTGTAAAAAGGAGGATAGAAGAAGTATTTGTGGACATCTGACTTGAGAGAAACATTTTTCATATAATGTATCATACGTGCCATTAGACAAACGACAATGGGATAAAAGTTTGCTATAGATTAAAGGGTATAACGTTGCACAGTGTCCCGTTTCAAAAATAAAATGGAAATAAATCTGTCTGGTCCAATTTCAATGAAATTTCAGACAGTGTTAGTAGAGGTGTAGGCGAGTTTAATTTTGAGTTTGGACCTTATAAACATAACGGGGGCGGTTCCAGAGGGTCCTAAAGTTGGACACCTCGGGTATTCAAAAAATTTAAAACGATCCAGATTCGTTATATCTCAGCCGATTTAAAACATTTTTATATGAGTGGATTCTGCTAGTCGAGGTCTACAAAAAACATTGTCGTATGTTTAAGAGATATTTGGCTTTAAACATTAAAATTTTTATTTTTGGACCTATCTTGGTAAAGTTTTTTCGCTATAGCGGGTCCAAATTTTTAACACAAAATTGTGTTAAAAAATTTTTTTGACAAAATCTTTACGGAATCAAAAGTTATAAGCATTTGAATTTGAATTTTGAAAAAAATTAGATTTTTTTGCCGTTTTTTTTGCGAAAAAGGTAGTTACGTTCTTTTTGAGTTATAAAAAAAAAGAATTCTTAAGTAGCATATATAGTATTTGGACTTTTCTGAAAGATTACTTTATGAGGAATTGTGTGAAGGAAAAAATAATTAAAAACTTTAATACTGCGTGAACCAGGGTCTCTCAAAATTTACCAATTTTTTATGATTTTCCAATTTTTGACTTAATTTCTCAAATCGCAAAGCTGGAATTTAAAAATAATTCTATTTTTTACAAAGCTGGATGTGTTTTTAATCTTTTGGTAAAAGAAATTTTTGCTCCCCGATATCGGTTGGGAAGATATAGCAAAAAAACTTAAAAAATCCCATTTTTGGAAATTTTTGAAAGTTGTTTGGGATTTGCGGGATTTCTATTGAGAAATCCAAAAAAGTGACTAAAGTTACAAATTAAGCATCAAAAAGTCTACTCAGGTGCAAAATTTCATTTAAAAATTTTACCAAACAAAAATGTTATTCCAAATTTAAAACTGAATAATTTTCAGCAAAAAACAAAAAAAAAAAAAAAAAACAATTTAACACTTTTTCGGCACATTTTCGCAAAATATATTCAACGAATTTTTTTATTATAAATTATTTTATATATTTTAAGTTTTTTTGCTTTATCTTCCCAACCGATATCGGGGAGCAAAAATTTCTATTACCAAAAGATTAAATACACATCCAGCTTTGTAAAAAATATAATTATTTTTTAATTCCAGCCTTGCGATTTGAGAAATTAAGTCAAAAATTGGAAAATCATAAAAAAATGGGCCAATTTTGAGAGACCCTGGTTCACGCAGTATTAAAGTTTTTAATTATTTTTTTCTTTCACACAATTCCTAATAAAGTAATCTTTCAGAAAAGTATAAATACTATATATGTTACTTAAGAATTTTTTTTTTTTAATTCAAAAAGAACGTACCTTTTTCGCAAAAAAACGGCAAAAAATATACTTATTTTCAAAATTCAAATTTTTTTAACAAAATTTTGTTATTTGTTGTTAATAAAATAAAAAATATTTAAAAAAAATCGAGTGAAATTTGGACCCGCTATAGCGAAAAACTAAAAGTAAACTTTCTTGGAAGTTCTTAATAATAACTTCCAAAAAAAGTGAAAATAAATGTATTTTTAGCGGGAAAAAATGGTAATAATTTCTAATAAAATTTAAATTTTACAAATTTTAAAGCATTTTTATTATTATTTAGTAGGGCAAAAACTGAATTTTTATTAAAAAATTTTATAAACATAGTTTTAACAGAAGTGCTTCAAAAGCAGTGAACAAGAAATATAAAAGAATAGCATCCTACCAATGACAACCATTCCCCGCAAAAAACGATGAAGTTCTTAAAAAAAAAAAAAAAATGTTCACAACTTTAAAAGTGGAACAAAGTGCATATTTTAAACTTGTTTGGAAGTTCTTAACAATTACTTCCAAAAAAAAATGAAAATAAATGAGTTTTAAGCTGGAAAAAAATGGTAAAATGGTGTTTTCTAATAAAATTTAAATTTTACAAATTTTAAAGCATTTTTATTATTATTTAAATAAATTAAACATAGTTTTAAGAGAAGTGCTTCAAAAGCAATGAACAAGAATTATAAAAAAAGAACTTCTGCAGCTCTTTATCACCACTAAGTACTTCCTTCCAATGAGAACACAATTTTAAAATCATGACTTCTTCAGTTCTTTTTTTGCTGGGTAGTTTTGGGCAAACAACCTTTCGCACGGGGTACAGTTTGTAAAAGCTTGAAGGAATTTTTTATTCGATAATTTAAAAACTATATTAATATTGAAATTGTGTTTTTGTGTATTAAATATTTATGACAGTCAAAAAAGTTGCAAGAAGTTATACCCCATTGTACAAGTTTTCTTATTTCGCAGAACACATTCTATTGTAGTTTCTATATGAAAGTAAAGGAGCGCTCATAATGCGACGATATGCCAATGAATCAGCAAAGATGTACCCGACTGTCTAGATTAGTACTTTCGCCTACTCCCCTCTATGTAATCTAGAAAATCTAAAATATAATTGGACCTTGCAGAAGGCTTGTAAGTTACTCTATGGCTTGTAATTTTTTCAGTCTCACAATTAAAAGTCAAGAAAGCCTCATTTTTTTTTTTAATAATTTATATTTTAACTTACTTTCGTATTGTAATTATGTTGTTAAATATTTGACAGAATAAATTAAATATCTACCCCTTATATCCTCCAAAAATTTTGCAATAATTATATATTTAATCTAAAAAATTATTTTATATATTTTTGCTCCTATGAAGGCGATTCTAGTTCAAGCAATGAGAGATGAAATCATAATAATTTTCTTTAATGTTTTCTTGATTATTATTGTTAAGTTAATTTGTAGGTACCATGAAATAACTCCCAATGAAATTAGTCCCAACAAAAATGAAGAAACTCCCAAATGAAAAAAAAAAAAATAAATAACTTACAAAGGGATAAATGAAATAATTCCCAACAGTTGAGACTTTTATCACAATAAAGAAAATAAGAGCTACATTTAGTGAAAGAACTCCCAATGAAATAAGTTCCAAAATAAATAAAATAAGATCTAATGAAAAAGTACCCACACACATGAAATAATTCCCAATTTAAAATTATTAAATAAAATAATTAATGTTTTAGTTTCGGAGTTGCGTGAGCTGATTTTTTAAACACCAGAAAGGCATTGTGCTAAGTATAGTTCTTTTTACATAGTGGGACTTCGGCCGGGCGAAAGTTCTTTCTCTTTCTCTGTTCCCTTGCATAGCTGGTCTTCGATCTAGATGAGGCCGTTTGTTTTTTGAAAGCAGAATAGGGCTCGGGTGGACCTGCTAGGGTCCTCAAATATTTATTTCATAAAATGTTTTTACAATATTGAAAATGGATAAAATCTGTTAATAAACAAAAAAAAAAATGAATTGTCCAAATATTAGACAAATTTAGTGTCCCCCGTAACTACCGTAGTTTTCCGCCTCTTTCTCTTTAACAGAATCAAAGAAATAAAAAAAAAAATAGTTCAAGAGTCGATGTAAACTCGGAAATAACAAATTTATTTGATCCGCCTTCTTCACTGCACAACTGTAAAGGATCATGGTTAAACTTATCGCTCATATTTTACCTCATGGTCCAAATCTATATATTGCTGGCATCTGAAAATGAGTAGGATTAGAAGTTTGGCGTAGAAGATTAAAACTCGTTAATAAAAGTTATTATCGACACTAAAAGCCATACATTTTGATTAAAACCATCTATCGGAAACCTTCGATAAATATGGAAGGATACATAATGGCTATGCAATCTGGCTAGAAAAAAAAAATAAAAAAAAAATAAATTATTTTGGAACTTAATAACCAAAGACCTTCAGTATTGCAGATATGTTTAACTTGTTCAAATTATTCTACTTATTTTCAATAAAATGATTACAAATTCGAGATATTTGATTAATTTTTTTTTTTTTTTATAAATTTAAGGTGCGAAAATCTGGACAAAAATAATGAAACTTTGGGCCTCTATAGAGAAGTTAGGCTTTCAGAATATTGTTGGTTGGTGTATATAAGAGAAGTACGAACGTAAGTTTCTGGAATAAGTTCAGAGGTATATGTGATTTCTAATATATTCCGAAATATGCTGTAAAAGTTTTTGATTATCTCAAATCGCATAGTCGTAAAAAATCATTGTATTGAAATAAGATAAAAGCATTGGAATAAAATTCAAAAACAAACAAACTAACAAACACGGATTTACTGTTATATAGATATCATTTAACACTATCTAGCAGTACTCCTACCAAGATCAAATCAAAACTTGGTAGCCTTTTTATTTAGAAAAAAACTTAAATACCAAAAGTTAAGAAATCCGTAAAATTCAACTATGATTCCTATCTCCTGTGGAAACAGTTACAATATTGATGTTCTCTCAGCATTACGTACAATAAACTCTTTAAATATTTTAGTTACCAGTTTCTTACATCTTACTTTAACGTTCGAATGTTCAAAAACTAACGAATTATTTCTATTGTTATATTTTAGTAGAGAAGAATGTGACCAATAATACATCTTTAATTTCATTTTTGAAAGTTAATTATTTTTCCAAAAAATTCAAAGAGTAGTATAATAACGAAAAGTACCACAAAGTTTTCTCTTATGGGTTTTCATTCATTTAGGACCATATATCTTTAAATTCATGATTTTAGATTAAATATTATAGAAAATTCAAAAAGTACCATTAGAAGAACAAAATAGTACCAAAAAGAACCCCCCCATCGAGCATATATCTTAATTTTATAATTTTATGTTCAATATTATAGAAAATTCTAAAAGCAGCATTAGAAGAACGATTCTCATTCACTTAGGACCATAAATTTTACATTTCGTATTGGTAGGTTCAATATTATTGAAAATTCATAAAGTACCATTGGAATAACGAAAAAGTATAACAAAGTTTCCCTCTTCAATTCTTACCCAAATAGGATCATGTATCTTTAATATCATGTTTCTACGTTCAATTTTGTAGAAAATTCAAAAAGTGTCATTGGAAGATCAAAAAAGTACCACAAGTCCCCTCTTGGGAATTCTCACTCACTTAGGATTATATGTACTTAAGTTCATGTGTCTAAATAAAATTTAATTTCCTGATTTTATCCCCTTTTATGGTACTATTTATTCCCCCTGAATGTAATAAAGATTATATCTAAATGAATTTCTAAATTGTACTGGGATCTAATGTTAAAAAATTCATATGTATGTATCAGTAAAAAGAAAAAAATATTTTGTGAAAAAAGTACCAAAAACAGGTACGGTTTCTACCTCTTAAACGTTCGAATTTCCAAAAAGTACCAAACTTGTATTCGCCATTTTTTGATAAGGCACTAATTTGATGCACATTTTATTTCTATGCTTATTGGATTAAATATCACACAGCTATCCCATTATTTTTAAATGAATAATGATAACTATTAATTTTTTTATCTGTATTAGTTTAGGAGATATAAGGTTACCGATTTTACCCTTTTTTACCCCCTTAACATTAGAATTTCCAAAAACCCCGTCTTTTTTTGTTTAATTAAAACTAATCATTTTAAGGCGCAAATACAATGGTGTAATTAAATCCGTGCATGCAAATCTGCTTATAGAAACTAAAACAGTGGGCGAATTTTTTTGAAGTGATATTTTTATTAATGACTGTTATGTTGAAGTTCTAAACATAAAGGAAATATCTGATATTTTCCAGAATTATTCAAATTAAAGGTTTTATTGTGTTTCTGTCACCTTTTTGCTGAATTTTATTAAGAAAGCGAGAAGTCTTTTCCAAAGGCACTCATTCTCATAAATTTCTGTGTTAATGCAACCATATTTTAAGAATGAAGTGCTTCATTCCAGCGTATGCATATGACTTCCCAATTCAAAAACTTTGTTGGAAATTTTGATTTCTTTGATACACGTAATTTTTCTGCAATAATCCCTCTAGCATCTGCGACATAGAATTCCTAGTTAGGAAGTTGAAAAAAGTCACCCTGTACGAACGTTTCATCGTCTACTATACAGAAACAAAATTTCTGAAAAAATTCGTCTGAGGAACTTTAATGTTATTTTTTACCTCCAGATTCTTGCTTGCGTTTCAATTAGGATTTTTTTCTTACTTTATAAGTCTTCATGCTAGACTTCCTTTAAAATCTTCTGATAAAGATTCAAAGCAATTAACTTTTTGTAACACTTTTCTTTCTGAGATAAGGTTAATTTCTCTCAAAATCTTTTCTATTTTGCCTGAGTCCTACAGCCTGAAGATATTATTTATCTTCCACTACCAGGTTACCATTCAGTGATCATGACTTCTTTGTATAATATTATGACCTAAGAAACTGTATTCTAAATAGGGGGAAAATTGGGTAATACACTAATCCAATACAGGTAAAATATTACGATTTTTAAACATTTTATTATTGATAGTACATAGAAGGTAAAATATAAAATTATGTTTTTCCTATTCAAAATATATTTCATATCTTTTTTAATTTTTTCAGTTTTATTTTCATAACAGCTTAATATAAACTGTAATACATCTTATTTAATTAATTTTAAGTAATTATGCTGTTTGTACTTGTATAATGTTTTACATTCAAATAGCCGACAATTACTAAAAGTTTATTTCGTCCTTTATATTTGTATATTCTAGGTACTATTTATTTATTCTATAAAGAATAAAATATTATTTAAGTTTTTCATAAATTAACTTGTTATTATGCACATATTAAATTAATATTTTAATTACATTTTAATTGATTTCATTAACGCATTTTTATTTGGCATAAACAATTTTCTTATACACACAATTTATTAATACACAAACATATAAGTATTAAATTACAAAAAAGTATGATAATTGCAACAAAATATAAATATTTAAATTTTATGTTTGAGTAATTAAAAAATAACTTAAATAACAGCTGCCATATAGTAAATATCATAGTTAGTTAAACTACTGGTTACTTCTGTTACTTTATGCTGCTGCTACAGAACTAGGTCTCTCACCACATACTGATTCTCTAACTCATCAAAGCCGAACAAAATTGAAAAAGTAAAAAACAATGAATTGAGTAACAAGTTGCAGATGTTTTAATAAAATTTTATAGAAAAATTTAAATGCAATTAAAGCACAGGTCAGACGAGATATTCTAGTTTTTTTTTTTTCATTTCGAATTTTTAATTATTTCTTGCGCACAATTTATTTATTCATTTTCATGGACATAAATTTATGTTAAACGCATTATAATTTAGTCGTACTCTGGTGTGGTACCTTTAAGATCTTTAAGATCGCATGCCATGTATAAGGTGTTAAATATTGTATTGATCGCCTTTTGGGCATAATAAAAATTTAAAGTCTTAAATAAAACACGTAAAGTTTTAATTTTTATTTTGTATACATAAATACATACATTGTATTTTATAAGAATTTAAATTCATTGGAAAAAAGTTTAATTGATTTTTTTTATTTTATTTTTAATTCATGAGTTCTAGGAAGAAATAAATCTTTATGTAGTTTAAAGGCGATCTACATTGTAATATGTTTTTTTTTTTTTTATAAATGACAACATGTCTTATTTGTGTCGGAAATTTTATTACACAAATTTTTTAATTAAGTATATGTTTATTACTACAGATAACAAAGAATATGAGATATGTCTTAGGGATATAAATGCAAACTTCTTAATAATTACACGTTAATTTAGCAATGAATATTTTAAAATTAATAGCAAAATAAAACTGTTATAAACATTATACTAAGTGACTAGAAGTTTAGAAATATATTGAATGTTGCACATATTAGTTCTGAGTTAAATATAGAAAAACTCACTTAAGAAATGATATTTTAAACGTCTAATACACACATGCCTAACATTTTTAATGGTGCCTAAAAATATATTTCTTGGTAGATTTCTCTATTTATGTATCCCCAATTATTTTATATTTTGTTGATTCGGTTTTTATAGATTTAATTAAGTCCTGCTCAAACATTAAAAGCAATGTAACCATTTAAATGTAAAATTTATTTAGTTTTTCAATACATACGTAGTTTAATATTTGAACCTAAATAAAATTTAACAGAGATAGATAAACCTATATTAAAATCGGGGAATTAAAAAACGAAAATTTTTTTGTAAAATTAAAAAAAAAAAACAATACCCTACCCGGAAAAAACGTGTTTTAAAAATTTATTTATTTTTTTTTTTTTTTTTTTCAAATGGTCACCTTGTTACTATAAGAAACGTGTACCAATTTTTGTGTGTTTACCCAACATATGAAGGTATTCAGCATATTTGCTGATGTTTGTAACGTATAGAAAAAATATTCATACCCCCACCTTAAAGTATGCTGGTTTACTCAGAATCACTTCCTGAGTCGATTTAACGATGTCCGTCCGACTGGCTGTCTGTCTATGTAAACCTTGTGAACAAAGGTCGAAATTTTGAGGATATCTTAATAAAATTTGGCATGAATAGTTACTTATTTTGGCACATGGAAGCCTATTAAAATTGGTTGTGATCGTTTTATTATTTCACCTAGCGCCACACAAATATCCAACCGCATTAGGGAATAACGATCGCAAATATCTTTCATGTAGCAAATAACACTGGTCGACAAAAAATTTTTTTGTGCTCCTTTAAACTAAAATATCAGTTTTTTCCCATGAGGTCGATATTTTTTTATGGGCGTGTCTATTATTGCGTTCTTAATTAGCCGATTACTCGAGTATAATTCACTATAACTCGAGAAAGGTAATCACGATTTATATTAATAAAACACCAAAATGTGTGGAATAAAATTGGCTTTAAGTCGAAAAAGATTTATTTTTATACCCTTCACCACAGGTGTAAAGGGTACATATATATAAGTTTGTCATTCCGTTTGTAATTTCCACAAAAATTTTTACATTCTCTTGATCCTTATAAGAAATGATGTAGATAGCTACGAGATCTTTAGTACAAAAACTTTCCTCAAAACTTTTGTTTAATGCCTTAAAATTTAAGAGAATACTTGCAATCCACATTAAGGAGTTTTTCGCATAAAAATAAAAAGTGTATTTTTGTGACAAAGTGTTATTTGAATTAAATTGTTTAAATGGCTTTAAACATGTTTGCTTTTTTGTAATTTCTATAAATATCGAAAAAATCATATCTATAACCTCAAATATAGTAAATTTATATTTTCATTACAAAGAAAAACAATTCAAAAAAATAATCTCCAGTCAACTGTTACCACTAACAACATACCAACTAGAAATTATAAACAATATTTGGTGCGTTTTTTATATATAAAATAGAAAAAAATTTTATCAAAAATACTTAAAAACCCATACAAAACTCAATAATAACATTTATACACATACACAAGCACACCAACAAACACACACATACATTAACTCAAACAATAACGCGCAATTTAATAGTAGTACCTTAACAATATTTTGCGTAAAATACAGTGGGTCGTAAGGAAATAATTGTGATAGGAAAAAAAATATATATTTTAGATTATAGTTTATAGTAAGATTTTATATGTAGCAAGTATTAGCAAGAGTTTGTTTTTGATAATCCATTTTAAGCGTTCGTCAAAAAAAATTGTTTGACCCACAGTATCATTTAATAAAAATTCACTCACACAAAACAATACTCGTATGAGTATTACAAAGTCGTATCTAAATCAACCACCCCCAGGCAAACTGAGGGGTGGTAAAAGTTGTCTATACACAAACTTATTCAAAAATAAACATACACACTCCTACATATGCCCGCACTCCCTCTTAAAAGACAAGTGAAAAATTCAAATCGTTAAAAAAATATGGAAAATTATTTGAAAAGAGCGCAAGAAAGAAATAAACACACATACACAAACAGTAACAACAACTAAATCGAAATGGAAACAAACATGGTTGTACGGAAGTTTGCTTTTCAATGATGGATTTTCAAAAAAAAAAAAAAAAAATTACAAACAGAGAAAAAAAGTTTAATGGTTCCTTGCGGATGAGCAAGTTTTTGAGCATGATTTTTTATAAATTTTTTTCATATATATTTTTTATTTTTTTTTTGTTCTCATAGAGGTAAACATGGGTATAGAAATGTGTGAGTGAAACTTCTAGGTTATGATGAGGTGGGATGAGGTTGGGTTGTAAACTTAAGGGATGTTTTATTGCGGACTAAGTATAGAATAAGAAAAAAATAACAGAACAAACTGTGGGTGGTTGTGGGTAAGAAGAGTGTGTGAGCCCATGTTTTTTTACTGAATTTTTTTTTTTTTGTTAAATTTTGCACTAAGAATATCGATCAGTCAGCCATTCCACAACAAACAATTTAACGAGGGTAAAAATGTTGTGTTAAATGTGAAATTAAATCGAAAAAAAAAATAAAAAAAAAATACTAAAAGCTAAAAATATATGTACACACATTTGCTAACACACTTATTCATACGCTTAACAGGGTAGTGATACTTAAAGCCGAATAACAATTATTATAAAAGGGGGGCGTTTAGTATTTAAGGGCCTTTAAGAGGTGGTCAGATATTTATTATTTTTTGTCACACTTGCAAAAAAATTTCAATCTCATTTATTTCTCTCTTTATTTAAAGAAAATAAATTTTTGGTGTAAAAGCTCCCATTGTTCTTTGCTTATTGTTTATTTCCATGATTTAAACAATTTCAAGAACTTCTAGGTACTATGGGGTGCATGTTAAAGACAAGTCATTGGATTTTTATTTTTTCAAACTTTTGGTGTCTAGGCATTTTCTGCCAATGCAATTTTAAAAATTTTACCTTCTTTAGAGATATGCGGTCTTGTATTAGTTATTTCAAATACAAAATTTCTCCTCTACATCCACTCCTTACTACTAATTATACCCTACACCACCATAGGTTGGGAGGGTATTATGCGTTTGTACTGATGTTTGTAACACCCAAAAATATTGGTCTAATTTATACCAATCGGCTTAAAATCGCTTTCTGAGTCGATTTAACACTTTCCGTCCGTCCGTCTGTCCGTCCATGTAAACCTAAATTAGGCACACAGTCTTTTTATAGTCCAAGGAAAAAGCCTATTGAAATTGGTTATGATCGGTCCATCACTTCACCTAGCCCCCATACAAATGTCCTCCCGGAAAAGGGTTTTAACGATTACAAATCCCTTAAATATAGCAATAAAATAAATAAAATTTGGCGCATATAATTTTGATATGCGTCTAAATCTGTGTGCCAATATAAACCCATATAAACCCCTTTCAGAAATTCACTTTAATGGGCATAAATCCCACTAAAATGTTAATATCAAGTTAATATTCAACGCAAATAAGTATTATAAAAATATAATTGATAGTGTTAAATTTTACGGAGATCGGGCCATAATCTACCATAGCTCCCATATAAGGTCCTCTTTCGGGAATCATCTAAAATTGAATAGATTCATATAAATGTTAGCATTAACGTAATATTCTTTATTCGTATATTTTATTTTACACTTAACATGAGTACCGATCGACAATTGGCCCCAAGTCTAATAATAGATAGCTCCCCGAATTTTGGTGTACACAATGGTGTAGGGTATCATATGGTCGGGTTTGACCGACTATATCATTCTGTTTCTTTTCATGAGGGTTAATTGACAAATTCTGGATTTTTACAACATTAAAGATTTCTAGGGGCTATGTGTGATAAGTTGGAGACTTGACTAGTACTACATTTTTATGACCATCAAAAAGATGGGGGTATATTGATTTCGTCATTTCGTGTGTAACATGTCGAAGGAATCATTTAAGACATAGTTCAAGGACCAATGTAAACTGGGAAACAAAAAATAGGCGTGGTCCGCCCACGGGGGTCGATATAAACTCGGAAGCCAAAAATGGGCGTAGTCTGCCCACTTTACCGCCCACCTCCCATATAAGGTGAAATTGTGTTCAAATAGTTCAAGGACCAATGTAAATTCGGAAACAAAAAATAGGCGTGGTTCGCCCACCTCCCATATAACGTAAAATGTGAAAAAGTTGATGGTGGGTATATAGATTCGGCCGAGCCGAATATAAAATTCGCGCTTGTTTTAAGTATGGATCGTTTCAAGTGTAACATAAGCAGCATTATAATAAAAACGAAAAATATACTGCCTGTTCTCTAAATGCGAACGAAAGTTTCGTTCGAGTAAATATATTAAAAACTACAAATAATTTTAAAATCTATTTTTTGTTTTCACTACATTTAGTCGAACGAAACTTTCGTTCGCATTTAGAGAAACAGGCGGATAGAGCTTAACATTTTTTAATTGTTTATTTTTTTTTTATTGTTTTCGACACATATTTTTTTATATGTCTGAAACTATCGAGCAGATTAAAAAAATATGTGTATCCTACATTTGTTTTCAACGGGACATTCTATTGCGTACTGAAGACTTTAAAGATTATTAAATTGACTTTTGAAGAGATTTTCGTCCCTTTTCAAAGATAATGTAAATGATTTTTTTTAAAGTGAAAAAATATTATTTGTTAGCAATTCAATTTATTACTATTAATTAATCACCCAATATAATAGAAATGGAAAGCCATCAAACAAAATACCGCTTTCATGTAGCTATTTAATAAAATTAATAAAATATTAAAACAATTTAAAACCAAATAGGGAGATAATGATGAAAATCCTTAGTTAGGTTTCATAAGTCAAATTTAGTTACCTAAAAAAAATAAATAATCTCCTATAAAAATGTCAAGGAAACTACTGTTTTGCCCCAAAAATTGTTACAAGAATTTATTTGGATTAAATTTATGATTTACTATTTTTACTAATTATTATTTTGCGAGAAAGACCAAATGATATCCTACACCATTGCGTGCATCAAAATTCGGGGAGCGGTCTCCTTTTTTCTAGACCTGTGTGTTGCCAATTGTGGACCGATAATTCTATTAAGTGTAAAATGAAACAAACGATTACTGAATATTATATCGATACTAACATTTGTATGATTAATTAACCCTTTTCCGGAAGTATATTTGTATGGGGGCTATGTGAAATGATGTACTTAATTTTATTAATTTATGTTCAAAATTGTGATCTGTAGTTTTATTACAAGGTTACATGGACGGAGAGAGGGTCAGACGGACGGACATCGTTAAATCGACTCAGAAAGTGATTCTAAGCTTTTTCGATTTTGTTGAAAATTATTTAAAACAATTTTAAGAATCACAGAATAAATTTTGTTATTACTTTTTATAATTCTATGTAATTTGTAAATACCCAGGAATAATTTTAGAACATGTTCTAAAATCATTAGTTCTAAATCATGTGTAACCAGAACCACTTCAGATTTTTTAATAACATACCCAGAACTAGTGGTATCACAACCAATTCTTGCAGTAATTTAGTAAAACTTTATTCTGATTCTAAATTTCGTTTTAAGGAATGTTTTAGAGAACTAGTACTTAAGAACTAATTCTGTATGACTTCTACATTACTTCTGAGAACAAATTACTAGTTCTCAAATGACTTCCTAGAACTGTTTAAAATACTTGTGTAAACAATTGAAAAAAAAAAATAAAAAAGAGTATATACAAATTTAAATTGATTTAAAAAGTTTGCTTTTGGAAATAGCCCATTAGAATAAAAAAAAAAAAACAGATTCTGAAACCGTTTCCTAACGCTTCTATGGAACTAGTTCCGTATGTGACAATTTCTCACAAAAATCATTCATTAAAGAACTAGTTCTAGAATCGTTCCATAGAATAGGTACTGGCTAGGTAAAACTTCCATAGAACTAGTTCTGTAGGTGACAATTTCAATCAAAAGTCATTGATCGTAACGCCAAAGTAGAACAAGTACTGGCTTTTTTCATCCCAGCAAAAACTTCGCTTACCAAATAACGTGATTTGTAAGCGAAGTCGGTATGAAAAACTGCTTCCATTTTTGGTGCTACACTAAGGGAAAAAATTCGATTCAAAATCAACAACGGTTGTGCTCACATTGGTAATTTACGGTAACAGCTTTTTAATACCTTTCGTTAACAAATTTAATAGAAAACATATGTAATTTAACAATTTGATACCGAAATGGTTTCAACTTGGTGCCAATTAGGTATCGATTTTCAATAAGAATTGAACACGCAGTGTTTAATTTAAACACATACGGTGTAGATTCACTATTGACACAGAATGGTATTGTTTTCAACACGTATGTGATTGATATTTCTCTGTGTGTATAACTGATGAATTTTGTTCGAGATGTCCAAAATTAAATAAGTTTTTATTTGGGTTCCAAAAGAGTTGTTTTGGATGCTGATTTTTTTTTACGTACAAAAAAAAAAAAACATTTGGCTCGGTTGAGATTTGAACCCATGCATCGGCATACTGGTTGTGTTTGTTAGTCTGCCGTCTTACTCGATACACCACAATCGCCTTATATTTTTGTGCGCTAGAAAGTAGTTTTCATATAAGGAAATAAATAAACACAATTTATAAAAAAATGCGTTTACCTTGAGTGGGAGTTGAACTCTCTTTAATTTTAAAAATACGTTTTTTTAGTTAGGCGCTCTAGACAACTGATCCACTTAAAAATCAAATTACTTTCATATTTACCAGTTATTGAAGTAGTATTAAGTAATGCTGCGAGTGGCGAATAAGGCTATAATGTAATGCATACAGGAAGCTGTTGATTTTAAAAATAGAAGCTAAGTTTTTGCTGGGCATGTGTTCTGGAACTAGTTGTAGAACTAATAAAATTTTTCCTGGCTAAACTAATTTGTAAATCAAATCAAAATTTTATCATTGATTTCAATGAAATATTTTTACATTTTGTTTTAAGAAATTGAGCTTTTTTGAGAAAAATGGGCTTAATGTCTCCTTAACTGTTGATCGTATTAAAAAGTAGTGAAAGTATGACTTGAAAGCTATTTTAATTTGAATTTTTTGATATTTTTTTTAATAAAATTTGATAAGCATTAATTTTACAAATCGCGATTTTCGTGAAAACTAGAGTCAATTAAAAAAAGTGTATCAGAGGCTTAGTACTGAATACACTTTTTAAATAAATCATTTATATTTTATCACACTGCCGACAAGCTATATGGCTTAGCGGGGTATTTTTCTTATATTTGACCTTTCAAGACAAATTAATACCGTGTTTCCAAATTAAATGAGAAATTTTGAGCTGCAGAATCAGTATTTCAACCATTCTACTAAAATGGGAAGAATTGACATTCAAAAACTATGTAGCATTTAATATGTTTCCCCCTGTAAAAACCTACTTAAACACCCACATTCATTCACGTTATGTTTATAATAAAATAAAAATCATTCAGGGATGGAATCGATATTTGTTCATTGATTGTTAGTTCTGTTTTTTTATTTTTTTCTTTGAATTTTTATTTTCCTTCCCTAATCTAATGCTAAAAATACGTTACAAAATACACAATACATATTGGATAGGAAAAAAAAAATTCCATAAACTGGGTGGGTGTTTAAGTGTTCGTTTGGTAGGTGGATGGGTGGTTTGTTAGTCGCAGCTTTTAATCGATAAAAACGGTGCTGATATTGATGATGGCAACCATCATCGTCGTCGTCATCAATGTTCTTATCATCATCTATTTCTGCACATAAATGATGTTGTTTATATTGACGATATTAGTTCGATAATAATAATGTTGTCGTCAAACGGCCATTAAAGCTAGAGAGTGAAATGATGTCAATGTTGTTCATAATACAAAAAACGTTGTAAGGATAAATTACTAAAAAGTGTTTTAATAGTGATTATTGTAATTTGAATTTTCTATATTTTTTTTTTCTAAAATCTTTTATGTTTTTTCTACTTATATATTACTATTGGCTATTAAACCCAATTTTAACTCAATTACTTTTGGAATTTCCCTTTAAATCCTAAAAAACGCTTTAATATGTTTAATTACCAACACTGTTGCAGTAGTGGATGGTGTGATACGTTCTAATGGCTTTTTGTTACTGTGTAAATATTATTTTCATTACACACCCACATACTACATAACACAAAATTCATATTTGATTTTTATCAAAATAATAATTTCTAAGCAATTCCTTTTAAAAAGGAAAGAAAAATCATCAAAATAGACAGGTTTCAATTTTGTTGAATTGCTTCTGCTTCTGTTTTTTATTAAATATATTTTATTTTTATTAAAATTTAACATTATTGTAAAATTTAGCAGTTACCAAGCTGATAAAGTACATAATTTCCCAAGCAACGTAAAGACTTTGTTTCAGTTTTCTTGCTAAAGTTACCAAGTTTCATGTTGTTTTGTTTTTCCAATTTAATTTTCTTATCCACATCCAAAGTAATGCTATACATATGCTCCATATATCTTTGTTATTTACCTCAAATTATGGGTGTTTTATGGAAAAGTTTATGCTAGAAACAAGTGAGGGTTGTAGTTGGTTGGTGGTACGTAGTCAAGCTGGGTTTGTATGTATGTACTTATTTTGTTTAAAAGAATTGTATAAATTTATTTCTTATCTCATCTTGGGCGTTTATAATTTTCCTTCTTTTTTTTTTGCAGAAAAAATAACAAAGAAAAAAAGCTAATTGCTTCTTAATACCAAAATTTCATTTTAATTTCTTTTCACGTTGTTGTAGATATATTTTAAGACATACAAACAGACCAACAGCTCGTCTGTCCATCCGTCCGGCCTTTCTGTAGATATACAACCTGTCAATATTGTCTTATTGTGGATTAATTTTACAAGCTAATTTTAAATGTTAATATCGTCCAAAGAAGTGAGCCCTGGCCAATGGGAGGGGGAAATTCAGTCTTATTGTTCTTTATTACTTCTTAAGTGCTGCTTTTACAACGTAACTACAAGTCTTTGTTCTACACCTTTAAAAAATATTTATAATTATTGTTACGGGTGGGTGGTTGTATTGGCTAATAGTGGGCGTTTAAATGTTTAACCTATTTCACATCACTCCCATATAGAAACTAATCTTCTTTAGTTCCAATCATTGCTACAAGATTTTCATTTCGTTTGGGTTTTTTTCGAAAAGCAATTAAACTGTAATTTCTGTCCATAAATATTGATAACTTTTTATTATTTTCTCTCGTTGGTTTGTTGTAAAGGAAAAAAAAATTTAAAAAAATCTCTGGATTAATTGTAGACAATCAGACAGTTGTACATGGAAATTAGAAATGCAAAAAAAAGAGAATTTTATAAATTGAAAGATTTACAATGTTGTAACAACGAATTGCATACAAATTGGCTCATTTAATTTCTTAACTTTTTACCTATTAAATATTCTGTTTTATTTTTATAATTTTTCTTGTGTATTTGTTTTCTAACGTTACCACAATTAATGGTTGATAGGATTGGAAAGATTTTTAATACTTATTGAAATATTAGAATAATGGAAATATAGATAGCTTAAACATTTTATTGAGAAATTAAATATTTTTAAGAAATTTTTATTAAAAAGAGCAACTTAAATTTATTACAAAAAAGACACTAGATTAATACTTTAAATTCTAAAGAAAATGAAAATGATCTCAACTAAATTTTAAATAATAAAGATCAAAGCATTAACAAATTTAATAACTTCAAAGAGGCACAAAATCTTTTAAGGAAGGCTGTGCCCGTAGTTCAGAAGATAAATTTATTTGCATGCTCTGTCTTTCAACCAAATCCCCAAACAAATAAAGTTGTATTGGGAGTGACACCTGACACTACACTAAATAATGATGATATAAATGTTGTTAGCCCAGAAGATATTAATACCTGGATATGATTCAATAACATCATCCATGATTAAAAACCTGCCGTGCTTTCAATAATTTTCAATGCGATCTTAAAACTAGGAGTTTTTCAAAAAATGTGAAAAAGGAAAGGATTCTACTATTCCATCATCTTAAAGACCTATTAGCCTGCTATCTTGTTTATCAAAGCTGTTCGAGAAAGTATTTCAAAAGAAAATTATATATAAAAGCAGGTGTCCCAAAGGGAAGTGTTCTTGGACCTACCTTGTACTTAGTTTACACTTCTGACTTACCAGTATACGATGGACTGACTGTTTCCACGTTTGCTGATGATACGGCAATACTCAGTTCCCACGAAAACCCACACATAGCATCTAGCCAACTTGATATTTACCTTCGACGTGTGGAGACATGGTTGAATAACTGGCGTATACGAGTAAATGAATTGAAAAGTTACATTCACCTCAGAAGAGGAAATTGTTCTCCTGTTAAACTTAGTGACATAATTATACCCCAGTCAGAGCATGTTACATACCTTGGTATACATTTAGATAGGCGACTAACGTGGCTTCGTCATATAGAAACCAAGAGACTTCATATGAAGTTAAAAGCTTCTAGCATTCACTGGTTAATAAACAGCCAATCAAGACTAAGCCTTGACAATAAAGTCATCCTGTATAAACCGTTTTAAAACCAATATGGACATATGGTATCCAATTATGGGGTATAGCCAGTAAAACGGGTATCGATATTATACAGAAGGCCCAATCAAAAATTCTTAGAAACATGACGGGTGCATCATGGTATATAAGAAATGAGAATATCCCTAGAGATTTAGAGGTTCCATTTGTAAAAGACAAGTTTAAAGAACACAGTGAAAAATACATTGTAAAAACCCAACCCGCTCGCAAGACTTCTTACTGAAGTTCGATCGGATTCAAGGCTTCGTAGAGCCGATTTTCCAACCCGTTATTAAGAGGACAAATAATTCGCTTGGCCATGCTCTCGTTAGAGATAAAGTAGTCTTTAGTTTTCAGTTTTAAGATTTGAATACATATTGTGAGGCCTTAGAATATATGTATAAGTAAAGAAAACGTTAAAAAAAATAACTTCGAACTGATATGTTAAGTAATATTATTTTGCATATTTTTAGTTGCCCTGATAATTAAGTACTTTAGACGGTTAAGGTGGAGAAGTTGATAATGTAACTTGAACTCAGGTATCAACCTAAAATAAATAATAAATACCATCAGCCTAACTTAAAATAATATTCGGCTTTTTGGTTTAAAATCGACATTTCTGCTTTTATAGTTAGGCTTTTTTCAAACAAAATATTGAAATTTTATTCTAAATTCTAAAATAAGCTTTTTGGTTCATCTTGTATTGAAAGTTGATATATAATTTATTTTTATAATTTTAAATTTCTTTTTGTTATTGCAATCCATTGCACAGTGTCTCATTTGGCAGTTTAAGAACGACAAAAATCCAATTTTGGAGATATTGGTCTGAAATTGTATATTCTGTTAGTAGATAAGGCCGTAAACATTCCCACTAAAAATGGGCGGGTAGAATCACTGCCACTCCCATATTGAAAAAAAATTAATTGATTTGTATGAATTTCCTTCATATTTTATTAAAATAAAGGACACTTTAAAAGTAGGCGTGGCAAGATCTAATCACATCAATCATAGTGTAACACTTGCATAACAAATTTTCAGCCATTACCTAAATGTGTTTAAATAATTCTTAAAAAAATGCTAATATGAGATACCGCACATTTTTTTCTAATATTTTAAAAGATCGCCAAAAGTCGCAGCCAATATTCCCAAATATAATTTTATAGATGTTATTTTATATAATAATCGTATTTTTAAATTGGAACTCGTTGGAACTTTTTTGTTCCAGTCCATTAAAAATCGAATTTTCCAAAAAATATAATTTTTAATATTATGATTTCTTTTAAATGTAAAACAATATTATCAGTACTTATTTTTTAACCTAGAAAATTATAATAGAACAAAAAAAAAAAAAAATCATATCAATATCTGCAGTATTTACTGAGATATATGAAGTTAAAGTTAACATACTTCTTTACAATAGTTTTAAACAAAATTAAAATAATTTTAAAAGTTGCAACTTTGAAAGTCCATAATTCGTGCTATATACACTTACAAATACTTTAAGCACCTTTTCCATAAAATATGATATGTTTACTAATAAATGAATAAATTCAATTAATAAGCTTTTATTTTCTTATTTTTGTCGTTCTAATTTGGATAAATGTGACAGTGTGCATTGAAAACTATTTTAAAATGTTTCGATATATGAGTTTTAGAAAGCTTTTAAAATAGATTTTTAAATATTTCTTATGGTACGGAAAAACAAAACATATATTTTTAAATAAAGATGACTTTAACAAAAATATAATTTTAAATTGAGATAATGTGATTACAAAATGTATTTCAGTAACCACCAGAAGACTGAAAATAATGCATGTAGAAAATCCATCACAGTTTGATCAAATTTTATCCTAAACTTTCTTGCATTTTGTTCCCATTATTAATTTAGGTAGAGGAATGACTTTAAATACGTCTATTATTTTAAAAGCAATAGTATAGCAGAGGTATTTCATGTTCGGACACTATTATTTGCGATAAGTTTACATGAAAACACATGGATTATGTTGTTTTGATTGCCTATGTTCTATTCCTGAAAGAGATAGCTGGACATGCGAGGAAATCTGAAACTCAGGAGAAGTAACATCTATTCGACCATTGCAGGCTCTTCCAGGCGGAAGTGATGGCAATATCGCTCGATTTCTTGTAGGTAGGACATCTCTTATATGGATATTTATTTATACTTGGACGAAGTGCCCATCTACTTAGGATGCACATTAAGGAAATAATTCTTGTTCAAGTCGATATTCAATCATATCGTTTCTCCCGAAAGAAACTCTCTCTATTAGTGACCATCATTTTGTGTCACTGTATTGAGATCAGACATAACGATTTCTAGTGTAGCTGCTATGTATGAAAAAGAGTCTGTCATTCACTTTCTTTTTGGTTTCTGTATTTTGAACGACACCAACGAAAATATCAAAATCTGTTACTTGATATTTTATTTTCGACTAGTTGAATTTTTAAATGAAAAATAAGAAAATTGGACACTGGACACTGGACACTGCAAATATTCCTCAATCTTGTTTATTATTTACTAGGATAATAAAGTGAAAATTTTGCTTCCAAATTCAATTTACAAATAAAAAAATTCCAAGTTTTTGTTTTTATTGTTTTGTTACTTTTTTAATTTTATTTATTTACGTAGTGAAATAATGTATGGTTGTATCTACGTTTAAACAATTTAGTAGTGTTTTTAATATTTTACTACAAAAAGAAAATCAATGTGAAAAGATGTAACTACATGGGAAAGAAAGCTTAGGAAATAGAGAAGCCCAAAATGATTCGAATTCATTCGACTTGCTTTCGTTCGCTTAGATTTTAGTTCGACATAGAGAGACAGGCTATTACTTAGATCACCAAATTCACTATTCGCTTAGATATTCGTTTCGACATACACAGAAAAAATTATTACCATATAAGTATTTTTAAATTAAAACAGTTGTTCAATTTTGCATCAAAATTTAATAAATATATTCAAATAAAACAAAAATAAGAATAAAATTTAAGTAATATTTTATTTCTCATTTAAATTTTTAATTCATTCAATCATCCACTTAACTGATTTAATTAATTTTTTTAATAGGATTTTTTTTTATTTTTTTTATTTTTTATAGTTCTTAGCAATTGATATAATCATTTTGGTGAGAGGTGCAGATTTAAAAAAAGCTGTTAATTGATTGATTTGATTTTTTTCTGTGTAGAAACAATTGTTTTTTTTTAACAAAAAAATAAATAAATAAATAAAAAATTTGTAATGTCTAAAGAACAATTGAGTAAATTATGATGGGAGAACTTCTTGATGGTTTGGCGTTGTTATAAATATAATGGTATATCTGAGATGACAAAATATTCAGACCCTACCACAAATTCCCTTCGGAGTTTTAGAAGGCTGAGAAAAATGAGGGCATTACACTAGGAAATGATTTAACGTTGCAAGAAAATAGAAGACATGAGCTGAAGAAAATGTAAAAAAAAACTAAGGAGTTTTATATCCATATATATTAATGGACTTTAAGAACAGAAGTGGCTCAATTCCTTGATGTTAATGTTAATAAAACACTCCTCATTCAAATTATATATGTTGGTAGATAAGGTAAGCAAATAGATGTCATTACTTTTCACAATAGTTTTAGGCTTATAGGACACTACTCAGAATTTTTTTTTTTCTTTTAAGTAGCAATTTATAGCTGTTCTTCAATAATTTTAAATTTAGCCTTAAATATATAATAACAAAACAATCCCTAACAACTGTATCTATGTTTTTGCTTTGAAAAAAGGCTTTTTTTTTATTTGCCAAAGTTTATCCTTAAAATTATGAGAAAACAATTTCTTTTATGACCAAAAAAAGCCAAGAAACTTATTATATTTTTCTCTACTTTTTCTCTCATACGCATCAGAAAATTGGTTTTTAAAAATATGTTTTACTTTTATCTACATTCTAATTCCCAAAAGTCGCATTAAAATGTAAAATAAAAACAACTACGTCTACAACAAAATATTTATAAGAACAATTTCGAAATTATTTTTGTGTATTTTAGATAAGTTTTTTGGTAAAAAAAAAAATAAAACAGAAATCTTTAAGAGGGGACTTAAAATATAGATATGAGTATAAAAGTAATAAATTAAAGTTACTTACCTGTTTACAACTGGTAATTTTTTTTTATTATAGGTTGGTATATAGAAAAAACCTAAAAAAGGAAAGGAAGAAAATTCAAAGAAATTTAAGTAAAATATTAAAAAACTTAATACCTAAAAAAATAAAAAAAACTTAAAGCTAGTTCCCAACAAACCAAATGATATCGTAATGATATCATTACGATATCATTTCGGTGATATGGAAGCCCGAGAATGATATCATTTATAATTCTAAAATGATATAGGTTGCTTTCTAAAAGGTACATTCGAAAATGATATCATAATTTTTGAAAATAACGATATTAGTAATGATATCGATAAATTTAAGCAGCGCGATAATTTAGCAATATATTGCAAAATATTTATACATATATGCTAAGATGTAATATTCTAAATATTTTATCAAAAATTAATAAAATAACCATAATAAACTAAAGTTTATACTGCTCCAAATCATTTTACATGTAATACGATACTTTTGTAATCCGAAGATTTTAAATCCTTGCTGATATTGGACTCTTTATCTTATCCTCTTTTATTTTATGTGATTCCAATAAATTTAGCTGTAAAAATTTAATTTCCATATAATGCATAACATAAAATATCCCAACAAACCAAGAAACGATACAGTATCATTTATAATATCATAATTTTAAAATTATATGATAAAATATCGAAATTATATTTTCCTTAGAAAAAAACTTCAAACATTTTCAGAAAAATAAAATTAAATTGAAAATTTTTGTATTAGAAAAATATTTTATGTTATGCTTTATATGAAAATTGAATTTTTACAGCTAAATTTAGTGGAATTGCAAAAAATTAACGCGTATAAGATGAAGAAACCAATATCAGCCCGGATTTAAAGGGAAACTTGTATTCGGATTGCAAAAGTTTCGTATTACATGTAAAATGATTTGTAGCTGGATGAACTTTGGATTATTATGGCTATTTTATTAACTTTTAATAACATATTTAGAATATAATATATTGATCCAATCTTAGCATATATGTACGTATATATTTTGCATTATATTGCTAAATTATCGCGCTGCTTAAATTAAATGATATCATTACTAATATCGTTATTTTCAAAAATTATGATATCATTTTCGAGTGTACCTTTTAGAAAACAACCTATATCATTTTAGAATTATAAATGATATCATTCTCGGGTTTCTTTATCATCGAAATGATATCGTAATGATATCATTACGATATCATTTGGTTTGTTGGGATTCTTCTAATAAAAATATTTTCAATTTAATTTTATTTTCCTGAAAATATTTGAAGTTTTTTTCTAAGGAAAAAATAATTTCGATATTTTATCATATAATTTTTAAATTATGATATCATTAATGATACTGTATCGTTTCTTGGTTTGTTGGGTTAAGATATTAACACTTTCATTACAACAACTAGAAAGTGATGACAAAATCAATGACGACTTTTCAGCAGTAGACTTATTTTCAAAATGATGACTAATTATTCCACAATTATTTATATATTATTTTTTCAAATTCACTGTTTATTAATTACAATATCTTTTAAATAAAACATACAATTTGAACCTTATTTATTCTTTAAATTAACCTAATTATAACAATAAAACTTAATTATTCGTTTGTTAAAACAAACACTTATATTGTTGTAACATTCAACTTTCACTAGCCTTATTGTTGTTATTCTCCAATAACAATTGTAAACAAGCAAAACAAAACCCATAATTTTCAATTGTTTACAAATCGATTTGGCAAAACAATATTGAAAATAAAACACAAATGATTTGAAAATCACTTAATGATTATTTGTGCAAAATATTCTATTTACTCAATTGTAAATGTATTGGCATTGTCATTTGATAACAACAATAACATCGACACCAATTCACAAAGAATGAAGACAAAAACCATCCATCCCTAAATTGATTTTTCACAATTTTACAAAATGAACAAACAATAAACTAAACACCTCAATTATAGACTTACACACAGAGGCATACACACACAAATTTCAGCTTTCTCTTTCTATATTTTATCCTTCAAATTAAAAACATTAAAAGGTAGCAAAGGTAGTGACAACAACCACTAACACATTAGCAGCTATAGAAATAATTATTGATGTATTTATTGATGAAATCCTATAAGTACTAATCATGAGACAATATAAAAGTTCAATAAGTATTATGTACCTTTTATTTGGCACCCCTCCTTGTTATGATAGAATGTGCAAATGATTGTGTGTGTGTATGTATGTGTGTACGTGTTTAATAATGAATTGTTGACTGTGCAGATTAGACACATTTAATAGCGATTAATTCTTTTTTGATTTTTTTTGCAATTGGCAAATTTTTAGGGTCACGTTATTGATGTCAAGAGTGAAATGAGTAAATAATAAAGGAAATGTTTAAATTTCCAATGAAACAACTTGTTGATTAAAAATTTTGCATTTGTTATGAATATAATTAAAGATATAAAAAACTTAATAATACGAATGATTTCATAATTTTTTGATCAAGTTTTTAGTACTAATCTGTGGTCTATAGTTTTAACTAAAACAAAAAAACTTTTAAAAATTAACTATTTATAATTAAGAAATTAAAAACAAAATTATGTGGTGAATATATATTTTTGATAATTTCCGATTTTGAAATCTTTACAAAAGATGGCAAGGGATATATGAAAAATGGCTTAATTTTGCTAGAGAAAACGTTAGAATATGTTGATTAATAACACAAAATTACAAAATGAGGAAAAAAATCTGCGACACAGGATTTCTTAGTCAATTCGGATATACGGTATTAATAAGTACTAAGCCTCTAATCCACTTTCCTTGAATTGACTCTAGTTCTCGCGATAAATCGCGATTAGTAAAATTAAAAATGTTATACTATATATTGAAGCATATATATCTCGAAAACGACTTGTCTGGTTTTGTTAAAAAAATATAAACAAATTTGAAAAATTTTTTAAAAATAATAACAAATTTAAAGTGTAAAAAAAGTAATTTAATAACGCCTTTAATTTTAATTAGAATTTTTTTTTAACAAAATCAGACAAGTCGTTTTCGAGATATGCTTCAACCTCCTTAATTTTACAAATCGCGATTTATCGCCAGAACTAGAGTCAATTCAAAAAAAGTGGGTTAGAGTCTTAGTACTTATTAATACCGTGTATCCGAATTGATTGAGAAACCCCGTGCCGCAGAATCAGTGTTCCCTGTGTAATTTATTAAAAAAAAAGTTAGTGGAATTTAATTTGATCGTAGAATTTCTTGAAGGAGTTAAAATTTAAAATAACTTTAATAAAATTTAAACGAATAATGATATTTTATTAAAATTTTAGTATAATATGTATAAACTTGTCTTAAAATCAAATAATTGAAAAAAAGTCCCAATTTTTTACATGAAAATACCCAAAATACCAATCCGTATAAAACGTGTTAAAAAAAATGAAATATTGCCATTTAAATGTTCTAAACATTTATGTTTAAATATTTTAGTTTCGAACTATATTTATATTATTTTTTTCTGAAACTACTTTGGTGCAAAAATAGAAAAGTTTAAAGGGTCATAAAACAAAAATTTTGCCTACAAGCGAAAAATCCTTTGGAGGGCTTATTGCACATATTAAGAGCTATCAACTGCAGTCGGAGTGATTCCGCCCCCACGCGATGATCATCAATTTGTTTCATAGTGTAATATAATTAAATTCCAATATAAAGTTAGTTAATAATTTTATTAATAAATAATTTTAAATATTTTTTCTGTGTACGATTCAAAAAATCATAAAAGTTCATTTTTTGTCACCGCATAAATTTTACCAGATGATTAACCGGTTACTTGTTGTACGGTGTATAAACTTCCAGAGGATTTTTAGAGATCCCGGGATTTCGGGATTTATATTTCAATTTAAATATAAAAAAAAAATACATTTTGTATACATTTTTCAATTAAAGATAAAATAATAGTAGCGCCATAAGTAACATTTTTACATTTATTAAAATAAAGGTTTTTTGTTCATTTCAAAAAGTTTACAATCTTGGAGTTTATTATATTTTTTTCACATTTTATAAAAAATAAGTAATTCTTAAAATCAAACATCTTAATGCAGGTAAAATACTTAAAATTATTGAATACACTAGAAATCTGCGCAAAGTAATAGTAGTAACGATGAAAAATACCTGTACAAATAAAACTACGTGATTAAGTTTTTCCTTTTTTGGCATATTTTATTTACACACATTAATATTTTGTGTAACAGCCCTCCGCAAATATCCTCTGGACCTCTCGATGGGAATATCTTTTCAAGCTGGCTCACTGGCGTCCACAATTCCTGCACATTTCCCATTTTTTCTTTTTTAAACAGCATCTTCGAGCTGGTAAATTTTACTGTAAGTACAATACACAACTATACAATTTACTTAAAAAACAATTAGAACTAAAGTAATATCAATTAATAACCAACAAGCGCGAATGTTATATTCGGCTCGGTCGAATCTATATTCCCACCATCAAGTTGTTCAAATT
Organism: Protophormia terraenovae; assembly: GCA_951394005.1. NCBI lineage: Eukaryota > Metazoa > Arthropoda > Insecta > Diptera > Calliphoridae > Protophormia > Protophormia terraenovae. The sequence goes on from OX596075.1 coordinate 89,732,559, forward strand.
TGACATTATATGGGAGGTGGGCTGTAAAGTGGGCGGACCAAGTTTACATTGGTCCATGAACTATTTTTACAAAATTTCGTTGGCGTTTCACCTTATATGGAAGGTGGGCCGTAAAGTGGGCGGACCATGCCCATTTTTTGTTTCCTAGTTTATATCGTCCTTCGAACTATTTGTACAAAATTTTGTTATCGTACATCTGCTACATCCTATCCTGCTTTCAACAGAAGGACGTACATAGCTAGATCGACTCAGAATCTAACCAGGACCCATAAAATATATACCTTATGGGGTCTTAAATGATTTTTTTTCGACATGTTACACACAGAATGACAAAATCAATATACCCCCATCTTTATGGTGATAAAAATCCAAAACTAATACTATTTTCCGATATTTTGTTACTATTATTTTTGACATAACGGTAACTCCCGAAGATGGATAGTGTTTAGGTTTCAACGAAACCGAAATGGATAAGACACCACGAATTCTGATGAAGTGTGTAGCGGCACAGAAAATACGTATTCCATTCTGCTGGTCTGTATTAAATATTTTCTGTTTTAATATTTTGTCTTGCCTTAAGATAATTTTTTGGATTGTATTTTTGTCAATAAAAAAAATCCCGGGATTTTCGGGTTCAGGATTGTCATATGCAAACTTGGTTCTTACTTTTCTAAAAATAGAACTAACATATCCATTGCAGCTTCCAAATTCAATGACAAAACGAGAGAAAAAAGATATAGTCGGTCAAGCCCGAAAAAAGATATAGTCGGTCAAGCCCGACCATATGATACCCTACACCATTATGTAGAGTATAATCCGGAGAGGGGTCTTTTATTAGACTTGCAGTCAAATGTGGACCGATACTCATAAGTGTAAAATAAAGCATACAAATACAGAATATTACGTTGATGCTGACATTTATATAAATTTTCACTTTTGAGGTAATTCCCGAAAGGGGGCCTTATATGGGAGCTATGGTAAATTATGGACCAATCTTTATAAAATTTGGTACTATCATTTATGTTTATATAAAACTTATTTGTGTCGAATCTTAACTTGATACTAACATTTTAATAGGATTTATGGTCGTTAAAGTGATTTTCTGAAAAGGGGTTTATATGGAAGCTATGGGTAATTATGGAGCGATCTTTTTAAAAATCGGCACACTTATTTAGACTTATATGAAACTTATTTATGATCATTAAACCCTTTTCCGGGAGGACATTTGTATGGCGGCTAGGTGAAATAATAAACCGATCATAACCAATTTCAACAGACTTCGTCCCTGGACTAAAAGAAACCTTTGTACCAAGTTTCATAAATTTTGGTTCAAAATTGCGACCTGTAGTTTGATTACAAGGTTTACATGGAGTGACAGACCGTCAGACGGACGGACATCGTTAAATCGACTCAGAAAGTGATTCTAAGCTGATTGGTATAAATTAAGGTGGGTCTTAGACCAATATTTTTGGGTGTTACAAACATCAGCACAAACGCATAATACCCTCCCCATCTATGGTGGTGTAGGGTATAAAATGAGAAACAACTGTACTTTAAAAGCAATCAAAATATACATACATAGATACAAATATTTAAATAAACATGTAAAATATTCAATAAACAACATCAAATCATCAGGAGTAAAAAAAAATATCTATTACCTACCTCAGGGTGCTTTTGCAGATGCTGCTGTTATATATATAAAAAATACAATTTTTCAATTTATTTCTCGAAAAAAAGTATCACTGTCATGACGGCAGCTAATAACTCAAGCGTTCATGATTGAAAATCTCCACCTTAACTAAACAGAAAAAAACTTCTAAACGAAATGGAAATTAAATAAAAATTAAATGCAAATTACTTTGGGTTTTGTACCAAAAAAATCAAAAATATAAAATGATTAGAAAAAAAAAAGAGATGAAATAAACGGAAATAAATTAACCCTTGTTAAGAAAATACTAAACGTATTTTGTTACTTTATGATTTGAAATTTAACAAAAACAACAACAGCTACTATTAACATCTACAATATGTTCAAACATTTTCCTAAACACAACATGTCACTTGTCATGTAAAGCACGTACGTAGTTTATCATTAAATCAAACGAAACAGAAACTGTTAGACAGCCATTTCAGTCAATATTTCAATGCGGAGTTCAAGCATTCAACTATAAATTTAATTTGAAAATAATTTCGTTCTTTTTTCTGTAATAAATAGAAATTGTTATAACTTGTCAGGCATTAATAAGCTGCATTTTGTTAGATGTTAAAAGTTAAATTGTTTCATTTTCTTAATTCCTTGTAATTCCTTATAGCAAACAACCCTTTTTTCTAAATTACTCCTTTTTTTTTCTTAAGGATTAAGACACAAATTTGTTTCGTGTTACAACAAACAAAATGTTGCCTGTTTTTTTATTTTCAAGTAAAAGAACCTCTGTATCAATTATAATTCTAATTAAAATTAACATTCACGCAATTTGCATACCTAAGAAATCGAACTAATTTGCATATGATTGTCTCCGTAGGATATTTTTACTTTTATTTTCTTTTTGGGTTTATGGTTTTTTACCTTTAACCCAACATCCTGTCGCCCATAAACAACGGTAATGTTAAACAAAACTGTTTACAATCATAATTTTAACACCAGAGTTCCTTTATTTTATATCCTTTCTATAACGTCATGTTTCCTTTTTATTTTTTTGAGAATTTCATTATTTAATGCCAGCTTGTTCAAGAAACTGAAAGCTTTTGTTATGCAGTTTATTTTTTATTTAATTTATTTATGTTGCTGTTGTTAGAGAATCCTTTCGAAAAAATATTGTAGTTTATTATTTTTTCAATATACAGATGCAGGACGGAAGGAAGTTTTTGTGTTGTCCTCCTCTTTTTTTTTTTCAAAACATATGTCTTTGTTGTTTGTTGAACGAGTATCATGAAAATTGTCAAAGGATAACACTTGTATTTGAATTGGAATTAAAATGCAAAGGAATCTTATTCTCTTATAATTCAAAAGAGAAGCATATTCATATACGTAGTATAAAAACGTGCTTTAAAGGACTTGTCATGAATTTATATGTTTTTTTTTTTCTTCATCATATTCACATCAGATATTTATCAATGGATGTTACAAAAAACGTGAGAAATGCATAAAATTATAGCATCTTTTAATGTAGCATATTAAACGAAAGTGTCTTTTGAATAATATCAGCATTATTTTAGTATTACTTGTCTGCGAAGAAAGCAGCTATTATGAGAAACAGAATCTATTTCTAATTGAATTCTTCGTTCGTGGGAAAATTAATATTATATATAATTTTCTTGAACTTGAACTATTTTTGTTCAAATTTAGTTTAAGCTGAGTTCATAATGGCTGCTAGTTTAGTTCTAGTTCCGTTTTAGCACAGTTCTAGTTCATTTTTCAGTTCTATTTCAGTTCTAGTTCAGATCTAGTTCAGTCCTAGTTCAGTTCTAGTTCGAGTTTCAGTTCAGTTCTAGTTCAGTTCTAGTTCAGTTCTTGTTCAGTTCTAGTTTAGTTCTAGTTCACTTCTAGTTCAGTTCTAGTTCGGTTCAAGTTCAGTTCTTGTTCAGTTCTAGTTTAGTTCTAGTTCACTTCTAGTTCAGTTCTAGTTCGGTTCTAGTTCAGTTCTAGTTCAGTTGTAGTTAGGGCTGCCAAACGGGACTGGATTTTTTTTCACTTGAAATTCTAGTAAAACTAGTAAAAAAGAGAAATTTAAAACAGATTCTAAGAAACAGGCTTTCACTTGAAAAAGTAAGAAAACGGAAAATAATAAAATAAATTTTAGTGTCAATAACAAATACAATGTTTATTTAATTTTTTTTACTTATATTAAATGGATTCCTGGAAACATCTCCCAAATACGGGAATATGTTCCTTTGGAGATAATTTTTCATATATTTCTTAAAAAAGTTCTTTTATCTAAACATTTGTATGATTTTAAGCCTTGTTGAATATCATCAATAGTTAATGGCCATCTATGTAAACCCAACATCCTGTCGCCCATAAACAACGGTAATGTTAAACAAAACTGTTTACAATCATAATTTTAACACCAGAGTTCCTTTATTTTATATCCTTTTTATAACGTCATGTTTCCTTTTTATTTTTTTGAGAATTTCATTATTTAATGCCAGCTTGTTCAAGAAACTGAAAGCTTTTGTTATGCAGTTTATTTTTTATTTAATTTATTTATGTTGCTGTTGTTAGAGAATCCTTTCGAAAAAATATTGTAGTTTATTATTTTTTCAATATACAGATGCAGGACGGAAGGAAGTTTTTGTGTTGTCCTCCTCTTTTTTTTTCAAAACATATGTCTTTGTTGTTTGTTGAACGAGTATCATGAAAATTGTCAAAGGATAACACTTGTATTTGAATTGGAATTAAAATGCAAAGGAATCTTATTCTCTTATAATTCAAAAGAGAAGCATATTCATATACGTAGTATAAAAACGTGCTTTAAAGGACTTGTCATGAATTTATATGTTTTTTTTTTTTCTTCATCATATTCACATCAGATATTTATCAATGGATGTTACAAAAAACGTGAGAAATGCATAAAATTATAGCATCTTTTAATGTAGCATATTAAACGAAAGTGTCTTTTGAATAATATCAGCATTATTTTAGTATTACTTGTCTGCGAAGAAAGCAGCTATTATGAGAAACAGAATCTATTTCTAATTGAATTCTTCGTTCGTGGGAAAATTAATATTATATATAATTTTCTTGAACTTGAACTATTTTTGTTCAAATTTAGTTTAAGCTGAGTTCATAATGGCTGCTAGTTTAGTTCTAGTTCCGTTTTAGCACAGTTCTAGTTCATTTTTCAGTTCTATTTCAGTTCTAGTTCAGATCTAGTTCAGTCCTAGTTCAGTTCTAGTTCGAGTTTCAGTTCAGTTCTAGTTCAGTTCTAGTTCAGTTCTAGTTCAGTTCTTGTTCAGTTCTAGTTTAGTTCTAGTTCACTTCTAGTTCAGTTCTAGTTCGGTTCAAGTTCAGTTCTTGTTCAGTTCTAGTTTAGTTCTAGTTCACTTCTAGTTCAGTTCTAGTTCGGTTCTAGTTCAGTTCTAGTTCAGTTGTAGTTAGGGCTGCCAAACGGGACTGGATTTTTTTTCACTTGAAATTCTAGTAAAACTAGTAAAAAAGAGAAATTTAAAACAGATTCTAAGAAACAGGCTTTCACTTGAAAAAGTAAGAAAACGGAAAATAATAAAATAAATTTTAGTGTCAATAACAAATACAATGTTTATTTAATTTTTTTTACTTATATTAAATGGATTCCTGGAAACATCTCCCAAATACGGGAATATGTTCCTTTGGAGATAATTTTTCATATATTTCTTAAAAAAGTTCTTTTATCTAAACATTTGTATGATTTTAAGCCTTGTTGAATATCATCAATAGTTAATGGCCATCTATGTAAACTACAGATTGATTTTGAAGATGTCTTTCCTGAATAGAGGTAGTATTCAATACAAATAAAATCGTTTGTAACCTTAAACGACCAAATCAGTATTTTTAATATTGGACTATAATTAATCATAAGCCTCACACAAGGACCTCTCCTAATTTACTTCAACATGCATTAATCTGGCAAATATATCAATGTGTAGAGGAATTGGTACATATTATACATTTATTTGTATTAAATGTACCAATTTTTAAAATGATCAGTCATAACTGACCACAGCTCCCATAAACCGGCCGTTTTCAACGATCTTTTAAAGGTGTATAAATTACTTAGTATATTCATTTTCTCATTCCGTGTGTAACATGTAGAAAAAAAATCATTTAAAACCCCATAAAGTACATATTTTCTGTGTCCTGGTTACATTCTAATTCGATCTTGCGATGTCCGTCCGTCTATCCGTCGGTCCGTCTGTTAAAAGCAGGATAGGGCTCGAACGAGACAATCTAGGGGAACCAAATTTAGTTCATATATTTGTCATAAAAGCAAAATCGGTTAATAAACAAAAAAGTTATGGGCAAAATACTAGAAACACATGGTGTCCGTTGCAGCTATATTTCATACTTTACTGCTGATATCTCTTCAACCAAAATATGTACGATAACAAAATTTTGTAAATATAAAAAAATGGGCGTGATCCACCCACTTTACCGCCCACCTCCCATATAAGGTGAAACATCAACGAAATTTTGTACAAATTTTTCAACGACCAATGTAAACTCGGAAACAATAAATGGACGTGGTCCGCCCACCTGCGATATAAAGTAGTCGATGGTGGGCCGAGCAGAATATAACATTCGCTCTTGTTACTAGTTCTATTTTCATAATCGTAAACGATATTTTTAAACGTAAACTATCCCGGCCCTGTGAAATTTAATAGTAGTTATTCACAAAGGTGATTAGGGTATTATATGTTTGTACTGATGTTTGTAAAGCAAGGAAAAAATTCATATCTTTCTGAATCAATTTAACCATGTTCCTCTGGCTGTTCAGCTGTCTGTCTTTATGAACATTGTGACCAATATGAAGTTCGCATATAGATGTTAGTACCAAGTTAATATTTGACAAAAATAAGTCTTATGTTAATAGAAACCACAGAGATAATTCTTATCAGAATCGATCCATAATAAACATTAAATCCCCTATAAGTCACACTTCCGAGAATCAGCTATAAGTACATAAATTGCATATTAATGCTAGTATACTGAACGAAAAAGGTACATAAATACAATGAAAAAGTTCATTGCTACAATGAATTTCTACACAAATTTGCCCGTATGCACAGAATCATTGAAACAATGTATTACCATACATTAATATTAAAGTTCAATATACAAGTTCATTGAATAAATTTATTCCTACATTGAATAAATGAACACGTCCATTAAATAACTAATTCCAGTGAAAACACACTGACTTCAATGAACTAATATTTTGTGCCAAAGAAAATATACATTGAAAATGTATTATAATAGGCTTGTACTGCATTTTTGGTTTTTATTTTATTTCAAATGAAATTATTAAATTGTATTATACTGAGTTAATTAACTTATTTACTTTTTAATTATTTTCGTTTTTAACACAACACGGTTTAAAACGCGTCTTTTCTTATTGAGAGGTAAAAAAAAATGTGTTGTTTTTAGCCCGTAACTTTTTTGTTTATTAACCGATTTTGCAAAAACAAACAAACCTTATATAAGACAAACATTTGTGCCAGATTTCGCCTCCCTACGTTGTCCCGTTCGAGCCCTATTCTGCTCTCAACAGACAGACAGACGGACGGACATAACTAAATCGACTCAGAATCTAACCAGGACCCAGAAAATATATACTTTGTGGGATCTTAAATGATTCCTTCGGCATGTTACACACGGAATGACAAAATCAATATACCCCTCATCTTTTTGATGGTGGGTATAAACAAATTTTAATGACTCGTTTCAATTTAATATATTATTAATATTCATTGAATTATTATTTTAATATACAATGAATTCGTATATTAAATTAATAATTTCTTGGAATAAATTAATGAATTTCATTTAATTACTTCATTCTTTAAAATTACTTTTTTCAGTGTATCAACATAATGTAATTCATATATATGTTCTATAGAAATATGCATTATTTTTAATTCAAGGGTCCACTATTGGCTACATGTCCCATATAGGATCTCTCTCCGAATTTTTAAGCACATGTGGGGTATCATATGGTAGGGTTTGTATGCACGCTAGTTTGGGGGAGTCACCAATATTAATTTTTTCACAATATTAGTGAATTTAATTAAACACATATTTTAAAGGAATTTCCTTAACCTCAAAAAATATGTACTCTCTTATAGCTCTGACAACTCAGCAAAGACACATTAGGTGAAAAAGACATAAAAAAAAAACTAAAAAACAAAAACACACCATAATCATGATTTTAATTCATGCTGACAATGAAAAATCATCATTTCGTTTTTAATTCACTTAAATACAGTCAAAAAAGATTAACACGTATTGCACATTAAACAAAAACGAAAAAAAACTAAAGAATATAAAAAATTGAAATAAAACCATGTATTACAAAAACACATAAAGCACAAAAATTATAAAAAATATAGAATTTTTTTTAATAAAAAAAAACTTAAAACTACGTCTGTTTTAAATGCATCATTAATCAAAATGTTGTAGAGTATAGAAAAAAATAACGAAAAAAATGCAAAAAAATACAAATTCATCACAAGGATTTTTTGAAGGATTTATTCAAACAAACGAAAAAAAAAACGAACCAACTTTTGTTGTAGTTGTCGTGAGAAACAAAAGATTTTGTTAAGCAAAAAAAGAGAAAAAAAGTAGGAAATATATTTTTAATATAATTTTTTTTTTTTTTTTTATCAAAGGTAAAAGAAAAAAAGCCTAGTGTTATTTTTTTTTATGTAAAACTTTTTACCCTCCCTCCCAGGGGGATTAAAAAATGTTACTACCCTAATGAACAATATCAATTTTAAGCTGGGTAGTAGAAGCTTTAGTTGTTGTTGAGGAAAAAAAAAAATAATAATAAAATAAAAAATTTATTAAAGATTGTGGCCATGTTTTATGAACTGAATAATGTTGTGAGGTAGATTTTTAAGTAGAATATAGAAGCAGGACAAAAAAACATGTTTGCCGAGTAGTTAAAGTTTATGAAACATTATTTTTTATTTAGTAATTGTTGAAAACATTTATCAGGATTATATTTCAATGAATCATCATCACACCATTCATTCATTACATTTCATTTGCAAAACAACGAACCATCCATCCATCCATGTTTTAAATTACATTGAAGTAAAGCCAAAACAACAGTGTTGATGTCATTTACTAAATAAGATGAAACTTATTTATTTTTCTTTTTTTAATAATAAAAATATCTAATCCAAGTCATAAATTTTCTTTGAAAAAGTTGTTTAGTTAAAACTTTTTTTGGATTTTTTTCTTATAAATATTTTATCAAACCAGAAAATGTAATAAAGAAATTATGGTCAATCAAGTATAAAGGAAAATATGGATATTTTAAATTGTGTAGAAATTACTATTTCTGATTCCGTGTCCTCTTCGATTCTCTTTTCACAAAAGTCCAAGTCTTAGCTCCGGACAATTTAGAACATTGACCTATCTTGGTATAAAAACTATGCCATTGCTTTGGCAACACTCCAGAGTTTTCTTACGTAGTGCCATGATGCCAAATCGGGCCAAAAATATGTGAACACATTGTGTTCTCTTATGAAAGGGAAATGATTTTTCTGCAAACATTCTTTGATGTAGTTTTAGGTATTAATAGAGCCCACTGTAACAAATGACTTGCTTTTTTTACCACAACTGCATAAATCTTGCCACACCACGAATTCTTTAGGAAATTTCGTCAGCCTTTCATTCCTAAACTTATCTTCAATATTTCCTTGAGCATCAGCAGTACTAAAATTTTGACTTGGAAGCTGCGAAAAATATGACAGTACATACGTTTCATCATTCTTTATACAACGTGAGTATTTTTGTATGAAATTTGATTTTAATTTCCGTGATCTGTTCTTGGCTTCTAAATTTTTTGCAGCGTTCCAGCCTGGAACTTTTTGGACTTTATATGTTTTCAACTCTGCATTAGCTTTAACTTTTCGCACCAAATAGTCTCAGCTATGAGCTAACCGGGCTTCTTTTCTACCAGATGTGTTTGGAGTTCTTTTCAATATGCTTTCAATTTTCTTGGCCTTCCCAATATCATTTGGACCTTTTTTCTTCCCGAACCATGTCAATGGTTAAATTCTCCTGATACTGTTTCATAACTTTGGAAACAGTTTGACAGCATATATTTAATTTTTTGACCAATTACACTGGTCGACAAAAAATTTTTTTTGAGCTCCTTCAAAAAAAAAAAATATATGTAGACTAGATGGAATTCCACATGCTAAACTCGAATCTGCTTTCAGTTTTTTTCCATCAGGTCGGGATTTTTTTATGGACGTGTCTAATATTGCTCCCTAAATAAGCCGATTACTCGAGTATATTTCACTATAACTCGAGAACGGTATGTGCGATTTATATAAATAATACACAAAAATATTTGGAATGACATTGGCTTTAAGTCGCTTTACTATTAAATTTTTATCCGCTTAAAATTTTTTTCAAGCTAAATTCAAGATTTCTTTTTTTACTAAAACTTCTTTTTAAAAGTGAAAGCATCAAAAATATTTAAGTTTATCACCTTTATCTCAAAGCTGGCAAAACTGCGAGTACATAAAGCTACATATTGTAAAAATTGATGCACAAATCTTGAATGGACTCACAGTTAAGTTTGGATACCCATTAGGGTTTGGGGTTTCCCGTGATATTTTGTTTCCCGGGAAACGGGAATGAAAAATTCCATTTCCCGGGAATCCCAGGAAACTTAAAATATAAGAAAAAAGCAATGATTTTTTATAAAGAATGTTATTTTTTCTATTCAATATTATAATACAACATTATAAATCACATTCATGATTAATTAATAGAAAATAAAACAATATTAAAGTATTACTTCCAATTTAAAAAAATTTTAATATTTCATGCAAATAAAATAAGTGCCTATTGTAAGCAAAGGTTCCAAAGATTTAATTCTTTAATTCACTTTTCAAAATCGAGTTATATTTATTATCTCAGTCATTTCTTTGATGCATTCACAACAGTTCAATTCATAGACTTAAATTCTTTGACTTCGCAATAATTAATTGCTTAAAGAATGCGCTACCAATTATAAAATTCAAGCTTTAAAAAATTTTTAAATCATTAAGATTTTCTTCTATTTAAATCTTTTACGAATTAAAGAAAAAATATTTAAAAGATATAAATATTTCCATTAAATTTGCAGAAGATTTGATTTAACAAAAATTCAATGATTTCTTTATAAAATGATTCAGTAGAACTATGATTAGATTAGATTAGAATAGCGTTATGGAATAAAAAACTAGTATTTCTAATATTTAATTAAAAACTGTATACTTCAGATTTTTAACTTAAATAGATTTTCATGCTAAAAAATTCAAAAAAGATCATCATCTGTGACATAAATTTCAGTATAGTTTTTCTTATCGTTCTAAAACATAAATCTAAAAACTTTTGAAGTTGGTTCTCAACAATATTTTGTGGTCAATTGATATAGTGTTATTGTTAATAATAATGTAAAGACGGATATTTTTGAAAAATAAAATACATTCGTAGTTACATGTTTTAAATTTAAATTTTGAAAAAGTAGCGGTATGTATTTCTGATATTAAAAGAAAAGTTGTTGTCGATTTTTCATTTGAACATTTTTACATATTTCAAATTTATGTTTATTATTGCCGAAAATATTCTAAAGTCGTACTTTTAAGTTAGTATAAAATCATGTGATACAAACTGAACTTTAAAATGTCGAAAAAATCTAAAGATATTGGCAAAAAAATATGTAAAAACCTTTCAGAGCCAAGAGATTTAAATGGAGTTTGAAAATGGTACATCATCACTAAAATGTTTAAAAGATTATAGCAATATGTAGTTAAAAACTCGTGTACTTGAAATGTGAATTGACAAAATAAATCGTCTTTTTCCTAATGAAAAGTCGTCAAATAGGAATTTTCATCAGCGCACCGATGAAATGTTTTTGAATAATATAAAATATCACTTGACACTTAACATCAAAAATTGCTTTAGTAAGTAATATGTTTATAATATAAACATTATATTAATGTAAAATTTTCACTGAGGCGATACTAACATTAACATTTTTGCTATAGAATTGTAAAACTACGTGAATATTAAATTTCCCGTTTTCCCGGGAAAATTGAAAAAAATTCCCGGGAATTCCCGATGAAAAATTTACGGGAATTCCCGGGATTTCCCGCCCGGGAATTCCCGGACCCCAAACCCTATACCCATGCATACCTATAGCTAAGTGGAAATACACTAGTGGATTTTTTTCGTCTTAAATAAAAAAAATAGGTGGATTAGATGGAATTCAACGTGTTAAAAAATAATCAGCTTTTTCTTTTTTTCTATCACGCATTGATTTTTTTTATGGGCATGACTACTTTAGGTAGTCACACTTGTATAACTCGAGAACAGTTTGTCCAATTAAGATAAATTTAACTTTATTATATAGCGACCTAAATTGTCATTGAGCTGAAGTTTTATAATATTTTGTCCAGTTAATATTTTCATAGTTATTTAGTAATTAGTTGCGAAAATTTTTTGAAAAATGGTGAAAATTTTGACCCATAACTCTGAAGTTCTTCAGAGAATAAAAAATATTGTGAACGCACTTTGAAGACAATTTTCGTATGCATCTTTTGATGTATCACTTATCAAAATCGAGTAAAGTTATAGCCTAAGTTTGACAAACCATTCTCGAATTTTATAGTGTGACCGCTGAATAAGGTGATGATATTAGTCATGCACATAAAAAAAATCAGTGCCCGATAGAAAAAAAGTGAATGCAGATTCTTGTTTAACTCGCCAGTATCCACCTAGTTCACCTATTTTTGTTTCAAGAAAAAATAAAAAAAAATTTTTATTTCTACTCAATTGTATGTAACATGGGTATTTTTACTTAACTGTGAATAGAATTCTGCATCAATTTTGAAGATATATGCCTTATTTTTTTCGCAGCTTTAAGACAAAGATGATAAACTGTTACATTTTAGATGTTTTCATTTATTAAACGAAATTTTAGTAAAATTTTGCATGGAAATGATTTTTTTCGGACACTTATTTCAAAATAACTCCGAAACTATTGAGCACATAAAAATATTATGTTAGGTGAATTTGAAGATATTTTTAATCCGCATCTTTTGGTGTATCACTTTGATGAATCGTACACACCGTTCTTGAGTTATGAGGAAATATACTAAAGTAATGGCCTTACTATGGGCGAAATATTAGACACGCCCATAAAAAAAAGCCAGACCTGATGGGAAAAAAATGAAAGCATATTCCTGTTTAGCACATCAAAATACATCAAGTCCAACTATTCGTCTATGGGGGAGGATTTTTTTTGTTGACCAGTGTTATTTGTAGGACTAATTTGGATTTTTTTTTTTTTTTTTTTTTTAATTTTTAATAATTATAGCACGTACATCATTTTGGTTACTCATTTTGATCAAACTCACAACAAATCAACATGGTTGTCATTAAAAATAATAACTGACATATTTTTCAAAGATAACTAGTTCAAAAAAGAATTTAAATATTGCTTCGGAAAATAGTTATGAGGCAAAACGTGTGTTAAGATTTCTTCGATCGTACTCCTTAATAACATTTGAATTTAATAATTTAAATGTTTTTTGTATCTCAATATAATTGAAAAGGAGGCTCCGAAAAATTCAAACATCAAGAGGCCATAAATCCGAAATTCGAAATAACTTTGAAAAACTCATTGGGGGTTTTACTATACTATTGGTACGCTTTCGTTTTGCATTGAAATTATTGATTCAATTTATTCTTGTTGCACTGTGTTGTTTCCTATTTATTGTAGATTTAATACTTACCACAATTAAAGAAAATATTTAAAATACATATTAAGTAACTTAGTTGGACATACATGCAAAGAAAATAAAAAACGGAATTAATTTTTAAATTAAAAAATAAATTTATTGTTACAAATAAATACCAAGAAAAAACTTCAATAATTACACTAGTCGGCAAAGAAACTCTCCCTTAAACAAAACATTTTTAAATAAATTCCATTTGTCTGTTAACTTATCTTCACTTCTCTTAATTGTATTATTTGGTGTTTTAAATGTTACCTGTGTCGACATGGATCCGGATACACGAATTTATGAATTATATCTCAAAATCGATAAAGCCCTTGTATTATTTTACTGCAGTATTTAAATAAATTTTTACCTCACCCCTCCAGTTTATGGAGGGGAAAATAAATCCCAGAAATAAATTTTATTACGAAAGAAAATATAAATTAAATCTAACCAAGTAATGAGGTGTACTAAATAAAATTACAGCTAGCGGAAACATAATTTTCTTTTCAAAGCTGTTGCTGTATTTCTTGGAATTTAAAATGCAAAGGCTCAATGAATGTTTAAGAAAATCAAAGTATATATTTAAGAGTTGCCAATAACATTAAAAAAAATATTTACAAATATTAAAGAAATTTAATGTGCTTTTAATAGTAAACCTGAATGTCATCTTTTAGCCACTATGGAACAATGTTGCTAAAATATTATGTTCCTTGAAAAGGTAACTCTGTCTCTTAACAGTATAGCCTTATCAATAAAATTTCCTTTTACTTTTTTTCTCATAGTTTTTTTCATCTCCTACTTTTTATTGTCGATTTCATACCCATAAAGTTAGTAAACGTAATTTAAATTTGTTTGGTTCGGCAAAATATAACAGAAAATAAATAAATAAATGAATAAGAAAAGAAATATAATTTTATATGCTTGATTTGAATTTCTGACTTTCTTTTCCTCGCGCTTTTTCCCTCTTTATGTGTTCAGAACTTTTACTTTATTTGTTGATTTTAATATAAATCAAATTTCCCTTTAATTTTATATTCCGCAAGACAAATGACAAACTCTCTTCATCAACATTATAGTCAACAGCAGCAACAATGGCGACATTTAAGGATATGAAATATGAACACAAATACATACATATATAGAGGCATTTGTAGAAGTAAGACAGGGTGTATTCGAAAAGCTGTAAAACTTTAGATCGAACGAGGAAAAATTTATTTTCCATTCGATTCTTGCAATAGTTCTCCTAAACTCTACTAAAAATTGGATTCCATATTTTAAAAATTGGTGTAATTTTTATATTTGTTTTGCTTATTAAAATTAATTGGTAAATAACACCTTCAGCTATTAAAACTCTATAACAAATCTTTACCACGAAAACAAATACTGATTGCTTAAATAAAATGGCAGAAAAACGAGAACACAAACACAAAATTTAATCTTTATCTGATTAAATAAGTAGAAGAATAATTTAAATTGTACAAAACGTAATTCTTTTTTAGTTTTTATGTACGGGAGACATCAAATAAACCTATGAAAGCTGAAGGAAATTATGATCATTCTTTTTTAAATTTAAAACCCTCTTGTTTTTGACAACAAGTAAAATTTTATAATTTTTATACCAAAGTCTAATCAATCTGATTGATAACACAAGAATATGAAAGAAAATTAAAAAAAAGGGAAATAATGAACTAAAGAAAACTTAAGCTGAAATGCATCATTACATTAGTATGAATAACTTATGAATATAATAGGCATATAAATACCTTTCAATAAGTTATAAACGTCATTCAATGTTCTGTCAATTATTCGACATTTAAAATTGTGTGAACAATTAACTTGTCATTTATGTGTCATATGAGTTAAATATTTAATAAAATTTTTCTTGTACATATTGCAAAAAAAAAAAAAAAATTAAGTCATTAGAAAAACACTGCTAAAAATACGAAAACTGTAATTAATTGTTGGTTTAAGTATATTTTCATATTCCTTTTATTTAGCTCAGTTCTAATTCAATTTAAGTTTAGTTCTATGTCAATTCAAATTGAGTTCTTGTTCAGTTCTAGTTCAATACTAATTCATTTCCAGTTCAAGTTCAGTATTATAAATAAAGAATTTTATTATGAAAAAAAAAAAAAAAAAAAAGTTCTAGTTCAGTTCCAGTTTAGTTCTAGTCTAGTTCTAGTTCAGTTTTAGTTCAGTTCTAGTTCAGTTCTAGTTCAGTTCTAGTTCAGTTCTAGTTCAGTTCTAGTTCAGTTCTAGTTCAGTTCTAGTTCAGTACCAGTTCAGTTCTAGTTCAGTACCAGTTCAGTTCTAGTTCAGTTCTAGTTCAGTTCTAGTTCAGTTCTAGTTCAGTTTTAGTTCAGTTCTAGTTCAGTTCTAGTTCAGTTCTAGTTCAGTTCTAGTTCAGTTCTAGTTCAGTTCTAGTTCAGTTCTAGTTCAGTTCTAGTTCAGTTCTAGTTCAGTTCTAGTTCATTTCTAGTTCAGTTCTAGTTCAGTTCTAGTTCAGTTCTAGTTCAGTTCTAGTTCAGTTCTAGTTCAGTTCTAGTTCAGTTCTAGTTCAGTTCTAGTTCAGTTCTAGTTCAGTTCTAGTTCAGTTCTAGTTCAGTTCTAGTTCAGTTCTAGTTCAGTTCTAGTTCAGTTCTAGTTCAGTTCTAGTTCAGTTCTAGTTCAGTTCTAGTTCAGTTCTAGTTCAGTTCTAGTTCAGTTCTAGTTCAGTTCTAGTTCAGTTCTAGTTCAGTTCTAGTTCAGTTCTAGTTCAGTTCTAGTTCAGTTCTAGTTCAGTTCTAGTTCAGTTCTAGTTCAGTTCTAGTTCAGTTCTAGTTCAGTTCTAGTTCAGTTCTAGTTCAGTTCTAGTTCAGTTCTAGTTCAGTTCTAGTTCAGTTCTAGTTCAGTTCTAGTTCAGTTCTAGTTCAGTTCAGTTCAGTTCTAGTTCTAGTTCTAGTTCTAGTTCAGTTCTAGTTCAGTTCTAGTTCACTTCTAGTTCAGTTCTAGTTCAGTTCTAGTTCAGTTCTACTTCAGTTCTAGTTCAGTTCTAGTTCAGTTCTAGTTCAGTTCTAGTTCAGTTCTAGTTCAGTTCTAGTTCAGTTCTAGTTCAGTTCTAGTTCAGTTCTAGTTCAGTTCTAGTTCAGTTCTAGTTCAGTTCTAGTTCAGTTCTAGTTCAGTTCTAGTTCAGTTCTAGTTCAGTTCTAGTTCAGTTCTAGTTCAGTTCTAGTTCAGTTCTAGTTCAGTTCTAGTTCGGTTCTAGTTCAGTTCTAGTTCAGTTCTAGTTCAGTTCTAGTTAGTTCTAGTTCAGTTCTAGTTCATTTCTAGTTCAGTTCTAGTTCAGTTTTAGTTCAGTTTTAGTTCAGTTTTAGTTCAGTTTTAGTTCAGTTTTAGTTCAGTTCTAGTTCAGTTCTAGTTCAGTTCAAGTTCAGTTCAAGTTCAGTTCAAGTTCAGTTCAAGTTCAGTTCAAGTTCAGTTCAAGTTCAGTTCAAGTTCAGTTCAAGTTCAGTTCTAGTTCTGTTCTAGATCAGTTTTGATATAAACTCTAAAAGTTTCTGAGTCAACAAATCATTTCAAGGTATTAAAATTGTGAAAATATTTTTTAAAACATTTTTCACAGTGTAATATCATTCGGTACCTAAAACGTTATAAAACCTCATGCTTTAAGTTGAATCTCTATTAGTGTAATTCCTGCATTATATTGAAATCCAATTTCAAGAAATGGCTAAAACTTGTTTTGATCGTTATAATAAAATCACAAAAATTACATTAACAATGGCAGCAGTATGTGGTGCTGATGTGCTTAGATTGGACTATAAAATGTCCGTGTTAACTTGGATTGTGATAATTGCCATCAATGCATTTTTCTGCTGTACTATTTATACTATTTACGTAGGAGTAGTGGTGGATGGAGATTGGAAAGTGATTTTACAGTCACTCAGTTTAGTGGGAAGTGCCGTGCAGGTAGGACTAAATTATATTTTTTGAATGTGACATTTTGCAACAAACTTTTATTTCAGGGTTATGTCAAATTGATTTCGTGCATCTATCGACGCACTGTTATGATTTCTTTAAATCAAAATCTTTACAATATTTACATGAACTATGAAAATGATAAAGCATATCATAAGATAATGCGTTATCGCATTGATTTGACTGCAAAAATGTTAAAAATTGTCATGTGGATTTATATTTTTACCGTGGGTAGCATTGTTGGATATCCTCTATTATATGGTTTGTTGCACAATAAGAAAATGTTTGTTATGCAATTTATATTGCCTGGCATAGATCCATCAACAGAAATGGGTCATATAATGTGTAATATTGTTCATAGTTTTCTTATGTTTTTGGGCGGTTTTGGCAATTTTGCCGGTGATATGTTTATTTTTATATTTATTATAAATATTCCCTTGTTGAAAGATATACTGAGAGTGAAGTGTCAGAAATTGAATCAAGTGACTCTTGAAACACATGATCCAAAAAAGACTATGCCAATTTTAAAGGAAATTATAGAATGGCATAAAAACTATAATAAGTGAGTAATAGAATAATATTACAGCTGCAGATTGAAACCATAATCTTTTTTAAGGTTCGTTCAACAAGTTGAAGAAGTCTATTATTTCGTCATATTTGTTCAAGTTTTTACTTCGGTGGTTAGCATTTGTTGCACATTATTTTCCATTGTCATTGGCAGTTGGCCAGCTGCATTTGCTTATTTGATTTATAGCACAACCATGTTGTATGCTTATTGTGGCCTTGGTCATTTAGTAGAAATATCGGTGAGTATAAACCATTTTTAAATATTTTCTGTGTTTATGTAAATTTTTCAATGTTACAGAATGATGAAGTTACTGATATAATCTATTCAGATTTATTCTGGTATACACTGTCTGTTGCTGAACAAAAATTAACTCTCTTGATGATCTCAAAATCTCAAAAACCTATAACATTGACTATAGGTCAAATAATGTCCTTGTCCATGAGTACGGCTTTACAGTTAACCAAGGCTATTTATAGTTATATGATGATGCTATTGAATTTTTTGGAAATGGAAGATATGTAAAATAATTTGAAATTAATTAAAATATTTTTATATTATTATAAAATGTAGCCGGAGTTTCACATACATACATATTTATATGGAATATTAAAAAATATTTAAATAGAATATAGAAATTATATGCTTATTAAAGTGGATTTAAATTAATCAAAATACTTTTTGTAGTATAATAATATGTAGCTGTAGTTTCACATACATATTTACATGGAATATTAAAAAATATTTAAATAAAATATAGAAATTATATTCTTATATTAATCGCTGGGATATGTTTTTATTATAGCACGATTTCCCTCAAAGTTTAGTGCAACTAAAGATCAGTTACAATTCAACTTAAGTCGCTTACAGTTGATTCATGTTCGATTCCAGTTAAGTTTTACTTCATTTCTAATTCAGTTCCAGTTCAGTTCTAGTTAAGTTCTAGTTCAGTTCTAGTTAGGTCCCAGTTCAGTTCCAGTTCAGTTCTAGTTTAGTTCTAGTTCAGTTCTAGTTCAGCTCTAGTTCAGTTATAGTTCAGTTCTAGTTCAGTTCTAGTTCAGTTCTAGTTCAGTTCTAGTTCAGTTCTAGTTCAGTTCTAGTTCATTCTGTAACGTATAGTTACAAATATTACACCACCAACATATTTACATATTGTAACTATTGTAGTAGTTACAATACAATAGGAGAATTTACAATTCTCATTTAGTTTATGTTAATTTAAACATAAATAATCGAGATTAGGACACAGATTGGAGCAAGAACCGAAGTACCGATCTTGTTATACTTTGCTCTTAGGGAACATCACCAGACACGACCGAAGTTCTTTCTTCTGAACCGTAGCAGGAAGAAAAAATGTCAGATGGTAGTAGTACCGTAGTTGACCGATTGAGAGCTGAAGAATTTATCTCATCGGATTGTATTTTGAAGGCCGAACCTTGTAGTTAGCCGACAGAGAGCCGAAGCGTTTATCTTATCGGATTGTGTTTAGTCCATAAAATAGCTCATACGATCTTAGTTAGCCGACAGAGATCCGAAGCATTTATCTTGTCGGATTGTATTTAGTTCGTAAAGTTGCTCATATGATCTTAGTTAGCCGACAGGGTGCCGATGTATTTATCTTGTCAGATTGTATTTAGTTCATAAAA
The DNA here is from genome assembly GCA_951394005.1 of Protophormia terraenovae. Lineage (NCBI taxonomy): Eukaryota > Metazoa > Arthropoda > Insecta > Diptera > Calliphoridae > Protophormia > Protophormia terraenovae. The sequence continues at coordinate 89,752,212 of OX596075.1, forward strand.
TAGCTCATACGATCTTAATCAGCCGACAGAGAGCCGAAGCATTTATCTCGTCGGATTGTATTTAGTTCGAAAAGTTGCTCATATGATCTTAGTTAGCCGACAGGGTGCCGAATAATTTATCTTGTCGGATTGTAGCGTAGCTAATACGATCCTAGCTAGCCGATTGAGAGCCGATTGAGACTGAGACGAAACACGTAGTAAGCCGACCGAGAGCTGAAAAATTTTTCTCGTCGGATTTTATTTTGTTAACTGACCTCTAGTTCAATTGTAGTTCAGTTTGAGTTCAGTTTAAGTATTTTCCTGTTCAGCTTATGTCCATGCTTTAAATTTTTCTTAAATATCTTTAAAATTACACAAAATTAAATCATACTGGCTGTTTCTCTATGTCGAACGAAAAATTCGTTTCGAATAAATGTATAAAAAACAAAAACAAAATTTTAAATTTATTTGTTGTTTTCCATACATTTATTCGAAACGAATTTTTCGTTCGACATAGAGAAACAGGCAGATAGAAAAATTTTTCAAAATAATAAACAAATAACATTATATAAAGTCTAAAAAGGAAATCGAATCAAAAATTATCATCTTATACAGCCCGTTAAAATATTTCAAATTCATTCATGTGAATATTTTTTCATTTTCATGCATTTTAGCAATTTTTTTCTGGTAATTTTTTTTTTTTTTTTATTTAGTTTCTTTTGAAGTTTTTGACATTTTTGATAAAGAAGGAGATTTTCTTTAAATTTAAATATGTTTATGATAAAAGAAATTATAATAATGCAGAAAAAAAATAAACAAACGAAAAATATAAAAAAGAAATCAAATAAATGATGAAATCACCCCAATCTATAAAGAACAAACGCTAGAATAAACAAACAATAATACAAACAAAAATATGTAGAAAAGCACTAAAATTGTTTGCCTGGTAAGGTAGACTAAATGGTGCTCTATGATGATAAATATTCATATACAAAGATTTGACAGAATTCTGATCATATTCCTTATTTTACTTTTAAAATTGCAAGTACATATTTGAAGGTAATTACTTATATCAGTATATAAATTTATTATACCCTATATAGGGTACTCCCAATTACATATACGTTTATAATATTTTTTCCAAACAAAACGTTCTTCTCTATATATTTTAAGTACAACAAAATTAGGGAAAATATTATAGAAAATAACAAGAAAACAGTTCTTTTATTTGATTTCAAACAAATATGTAAAAATAAAAGTATAAAAAACAGCAACAAAGAAACACACATTTACTAAGGATAAAGTTCAGAGAGGCTGACAAGTAAGAAAAAAAAAAAAAAAAAAAAACATGGACAAAAAAACTCACCCCTGAAAGGTGTGGCTATAAAAAAATAAGGTATTGTAAGACATAAATAAAACCCTCATTTTTTTCGTTATTTTATTACTAATATTTTGACTACTCAAAGACACAGATACACGCACACACACAATGGCGCATACAGGATAAAGCAACAACTACTACAAATATCAATAATTTTTTGTTCGCATATTTGAATTTCAAATATTCTAACATACGCACAGTAATATGGAAAAACATTACCCTCAAGTAGTTAAAAATTTGAAAAACAAAAAAAAATCAACGAAACATTGGAAGTCTATTTTAAGGATTCAATATAACAACAACAAAAACAACTGAAATGGAAAGTTATACAGAGAGTACACTCATACATACATACTTACATCAGTAGGAATTTTAGAGTGAGAATATTATAATAAAATTTCATTAATAATAGAGAAAAAATAAATAAAAATAAATTTCATCATATATAACAAGGGTCAGGTAGTTACAATCGTTCAGGATCTATATTCAGTTGTTGAACATACACTCACTTTCCTTCTCTTTCTTTCCACTTCACACAATTGTTCAGAATGAAGAGTGTGACATGTATTATGGCATACAATTCCAATAGATTAGAAATACATAAAATTGGAATTATATTAATTTGTATATGTTGCTACTCAGTAATAGAGGGCGCAATACATGTAAGTTTAACACTTTACCTTTAGTTTTTTGTAATGTCATGACGTCATAGTATTCTAATGAACGCACTACATTTTAAAATTTTGTTGAGAATTAACTAAAACAATAACTATTTTTTTTAATTTTATGGGAAAGTATGGGGTGTTTGCTTGAAGATATTATTTTTGTAATGTTTTACCGTGGGGCCAAATGCAGAATTTTTGGCAAAAAAATTTATCTCCTAAACTACTGGTCGGATCAAATTGAAATGTATGGAAGGAAGTATCTTAGAGGAGCACCTAATCTTTCAGAAAATTCATCTTGTAGTCATCCTGCAATAACAAGAGATAAGCTACAGGGAGTCAAAGTTGGCTATTTCGATTATGGTAAAAGTTCAAAAAATCGAAACTAATACAAATCAAGTGCGATTTTTTATATTTTTGTAAGTCACTTGGCAAGGTAAGAAAAAATACTCATAATCACCTAAGTTATCTCTTACAGTTAAACAAAATATTTATGCTTGAATTTGGATTTTTTATATTTTACTTCGACTTTATTTCGTTTTTCGGGAATAAGTCCTGTGGTATATGAGGGATTTTTTTTAATATTCTACATTTTGTAATTTATTTCGAAATTATATACTGAAAAAAAATATGGTTACCTCAATTCGTCTAGACGTGAAAAATGTTCAATATTTGTATTTATCCCCATTTTTTTCCTTACATATTTCAAAAGATAAAACTTTAAAAAAGGTTAATAAAGAAATAATAAAGAAATTTTAAATGGATTTAGGTTTCGTACCCTACATCCAACATTAGTCGAAAATGATGAATTTGATAAAAAGTTTAATTTTTATTGATTAATAAAACATAGTCACGCGAGTTGTTTTAAATTTGTTTTAAGACACTATTCCGGAAGGACAATTTTATGTCATGGACCGATCATGACCAATTTCAATAGTTTTGTCATTATGCCGAAATAAATTTCATCAACTTATCTTCAAAATTGCGACCTGTACTTTGTGCACAAGGTTTACATGGACAACCAGCCAGCCAACCAGCCAACCAGCCGATCAGCCAGACGGACGGACATCGTTAAATCAACTCACAAAGTGATTCTAAGTCGACTGGAATTCTTTAAGGTGTTGAAATATTTTTTCTTTGCGTTGAAAGCATCACACATTGGGGTAAAAGGGGTCGAAAATAGCGCTTAATTCAGGGAAAGGTTATATCAACGGTAAAGTCTGTCCTTCCGTCTATACATTAGAGTTAAATGGGTCGAAAATTATGCATAATTTAGGAAAAGGTGATATCAACACTTTAATAGTCACATTTTCTATTTATTAGTAAGTAAAAAAAAATAATTTTTAGAATTATAAGATGTTTTTTGGCTGAATGATAATGTATGTCCGTCTATACATTTGGGTTAAATGGGACGAAAATGACGCTTAATTCAGAAAAAGGTTATATCCAAATTTTTATAATCACGTTCTATTTTTTCTATTTTTTAGTTAGTAAAAAAATGCATTTTTAGAATTCCAAAATATTTTTTGGCTGCATAGCAATGTCCGTCCGTCTATACATTTGGGTTAAATGGGTCGTAAATTCCACTTAAATCTGGGAAAGGTGATATCAAAATTCTAGTACCTTCATTTGATTTTCATATTAATCGAAAAGTGTAAATAAAATATTTTTCCAATTTCAAAATTTTTTTGAAAGAATTCTAATGTCCGTCCATCCGTCCTCCTCTTTGTTAATTTTTGAAAACTTTCCAATTCAAAATCGTTTAACTTTTGACTCAGTAAAGATAATGACTAACAATTTTCTTGGTTCGATAGATAATTTTGTTTTTTAACCAACTAAATATAATAAAATCGGTTGAAAATATTCAGCTATATATGGAAAAGTCTTAACCAAGATCCAGTAAAATTTAGATTACTGAAATTTCAAATATATATAACTCCAAAAATATTTAAATGTTTTCTAAAGGACTTATCAAGGGCTTTAAGGACATATACAAATTTTGGAAATCGGGTAAGGAACAAAAATTTACAAGTGGTTAAACCTTTTCAATGACACTAGTACCCTATATTGAATCCCCATAGCTCCTGAAGCGTGTATTGGATCCTGCTTCTAAACTAAAAATGATACCGTCCTTTGCTACGCCTATGTGAAATTTCAGGCAAATCCGTCTATCCGATTAGAAGTTACGGATTTATTTCGACTCTTCCCCATTGTTTAATGTTTGATAAAGCAAAGAAAATGTCTGGCACTTAAGCTATTTATACCCTACACCAGCACAGGTGGTTGGGGTATTATGTGTTTGTGCTGATGTTTGTAACACATAGAATAAGTTATCCAACACCCACCTTAAAGTATACCAATCGACTCAGAATCACTTTTTAAATCGATCTAACGATGTCAGTCCGTCCGTCTGGCTGGACGGCTGGCTGTCCATGTAAACCTTGTGCACAAAGTGCAAATTTGAAGATAATTGAATGAAATTTGGCAGGTGGGACTTTTATGCTACAAGGAAGAAGCCTATTGAAATTGGTTATGATCGGTCAATTATTTCATTTACCCCCATACAAATGTTCCCCCTAAATAGAGTTTCCACACTTAAAAATGTCTTGATAATAAGAATATTTATCGTTTTTGTATGAAATTTACTGGAGTTTTAAAAAAAAAAAAAAAAATTGTTTTCTCAAATCGGGCTACATATGCGCACGATTTTTTCATAGTATTAGAGTGGACAATATGTGCTATTTTTCAGAAAATTTTCAGAACAAACATCTGTAACATTTTAAGTTGCATTCCATGAAAGTTGAAAATTAGAGTATTTTAGGACAATTTTAAAAAAATATCAAAAATATTAGGACAAAATATAATTTACAAATACTTGAAGAAAAGTACACTTAAATATCTGAAGTTGATGGTTTCATTTTAAAATTTTATCTTAGAAGACTTTTTATTTAAAATATATACACTGAAATCTGATGAAAATTTAATTTTTTACTATTTTTCAAAAATGTAAAAAAATTCTTAACTTTGACAGCTCCTTATAAGAAAACAACATAATCTAGCTTAAAGATTTTAATTGATGTTGAAACATAATTTTGTCTATCTTTATTCGGTGCCCAATTTTATTACAAAATTTAAAATTTTCAAATTCAATTAAGCGCCACTTTTGATACATTTTACCCCAACGTGCATCAAACGTACAAACGAATAATACCCCAACCACTTTTGGTGGCGTAGGGTATAAATACACGCAAAGAAAAAATATGGTTCTACTGACCATAAACTAAGAGCAACATACTATGATTGTAATAAATGATTACAGTTAAAAATAAGTATTTTTGTATGTGATTATTATGATTCCATTTTATAATTTTTTTTTTTACTAATAATTACTAATAATTTTCAGTAAGGTTTATAACCCTTTCTTAAATATTGCTTCCCATTACATCATGTTTTTATCATTTAATAATCCCATTTTATCATATATATATTTTTATCATATATATATAACCAAATTTGTATAATTAACTGAATGGTTGTAGAATTAATTAAATAGATTTAGAATTGACTAATTGTTTGGATTTATCATAAATATGATTTCATATAAAAATATTTAAATACATATTATAATTGCAGTCAACCATATTAAAAGTTTGATTGTGGGTATTCATTAAATTATCAAACAGAAACATAAATGTTTCTACCATGAACACGGTATTCTTCAAATCAATGAAAAACGGCTATACAAACATTGAATAGTTATAGTGATCGTGCTTTAACCATGTTTTTTTTTCAGCTTGACACTAAATTGTTTTCCGACTGGCTAAAACGAATTCAGTAGTGCAGATTTTATGAAAAAAAGTGATTTTTTTTTTTTTCAACTTTTTCTAATTTTTTTTAAATTGCACAAATATTTTACTATTATTTCTTATGTTATGATTAAAATGAATATCATTCTTTCATTTCTGAAAAAATTATTTAAAAAGTTTAAAAAAATAATTTTTGGCATTTTTTTTTTAATTTTAAAATTTTTCACGTTTTTGGGTTATATTATAAATTAAAAAAATATCCTTAAAAAATGTTCTCTTATATACCTCCGGACATATTCACGAAAAATTAAATAAAGTCGAGGCAAAAAATCAAAAAATTCGGGCTTAAATATTTGTTTATCTCTAAGAGATAACTAAGGTGAGTAAGCTTATTATATCAAGCACTTTACAGAAATAAAAAAATCTGTGAAATCAGACGTAAATTGTAGAAGTCCTCTTTAACACCCTTTAGCTTCTCTCGTATTATCAAAGGGTGACTACGAGATACATTTTCTGAAAGATTAGCTCCTCCTCTACAATTCCTCTATATATTTCAATTCGATCCGACCACTCGTTTAGGAGACATAGATTTATAACCAAAAATTTTGCGTTTGGACCCCCTTTGCGATGTGCTTTTTATGACTGAAAACCTTAAGATGTTTTGTTAATAATCCATAGATATAATTTTTAAAGCATCCTGTCATTATTGCTTATCCTAAGAGTGTGTGTTTTGCCTGTGTCCCAATTTTTCCTTTAATTTGTTTGCTAGTTATTTGTTTAGAAAATTAAATTTGCTAAAATTTTTTATCCCCATTTTTTTGTATAAACCTTTTTAATATTTTTCTTTATTTTTATTTCTTTTCTGTTCCCCTTCCCTTCTTATTAAAAATTTGAACATGTTTCTCATCTGGTAATTACTTTGTAAATCAAAGGAAATTGAGCGAATGAACATGTTATGAATTTTAAATAGTCACGTCGAAAAACTCCAGGTGAAAGAAGATGTTGATGGCTTTTATGAAAGTCGAGAAAAAAAGTCAAAATTATTTAAGAGGAAAAACTCTTTCTTAAAGTTTGTGCATTTTTATGAAATTAATTGTTCTTGTTTGATGTAAAAGTTTAGACAAAAAAAAAAAAAAAGGACATTAACCTTTTTAAAGTAAGGGTTTAAGCAAAAATATGTTTACAAATATTTCACTTAAATTAAAGCAATCCTTAAAATACAGTTTTATTTAATATAATTTAATTTCAATATCTACAAAATATATTTCCTAGTTTAATTTATTTGCAGGTCCTAAAAACAGTTTTTTATATTTATTTTTCTTTCTTTTCGTTATAAAAAAACATACATATTTATAAATATAATTCGTGTTGTAAATAAACAATTATTACACTAAATTAATATAATTATTACAGGCAGTTAGTGAAAATCAAACAGAAACCTTAAGGAAACCATTAAAATGAAATAAAACAAAATATAAATTAAAAAAAAAAAAAAAAAAAAAAAAAAAACAAGAAAGAAATATGTACTTATAAACACGTCCAACAAAAGTATTTTGGGAAAATCTACAATAAAAACAATTATGAAAATCAAATAATAAAACAACAATAATAATAACGAAAACAAGAACAGAAGAAGCAAATGTTTTTTATTTCGAAGCCCACAAGTATTAACATGTAGTCACCAAGCAATTTAACACCAATTACAATATCCGTTACATCTAATTACAGTAAAATGCCCAGGACAAAAAAGAAAACATCCTCATACTCATACACAACTACAACAACATGGTCGAACATGGACATAATCATCAACAGCAGAATTATCATCTCCACCTCTACTTTTTCATCAGTTAATTGTACAATAAGGAAAATTATGAGTAACAAAAACAAAAAAACAAAACAGATGAAAACTAAGATCTAAGGGAAAAGAACATTAAATATAAACATGGTAACGAGCAAATTTATGGCCGTAAAACCAAAAGGAAATCAACCCACATTTATCTATACAACCCCCCAAATATTAAATACGCAAACACATTGAGAAATATGTATTTATACTAAAAATTGTATGTGTGTGAGTAGATGTCCTGTTTTTTGGTTTTGAGCCATACAAAAACACTAACGTCATTAACGGTACCATTTAAAAATGCTATAAAACAACAAATACTATATAAAGTTATAGTTGGTGATGCCGGATTTAAAATTTGTTTTTATAGTATTTTAAAGTAAATATCAAACTAAAAAAAAGTGGTCTATAGTCTTAAATTACGGAAATTTTAAAAACTCTAAAAAAAAGTGTTTTGTATCTGGACTCAGAATATATATTGAATTTAAATTATTGATCGAATATAAAGAATATTATCGATACCCTAAGCCATGGGTTCCCAAATGGGGGTCCACGAAGAGGTCTAAATTAAGTTATAAATACGACCAAGAGATCGTAAACGACCAAAAAACGAACAGGTGACTAATTGGATTATGTCAAGGCTGAAACAGAGGCAAGTCACTGTTGAATTAGGCGGATCTTCTTTACATGCGAACGTAACAAGAGGAACGCCTCAGGGTGGTATTATATCGCCACTAATTTAGTTACTTGTTGTAGATGAAATTTTAAGGTCTTTGGATGCTACAGGCATAAAAGTGATAGCTTATGCGGATGACTTAGTAATACTATTATCGGGAAGATTCCTTGATACTATATCTGATATTTTGGGGAATTCATTAAAGATGATCTCGGTGTGGGCTACAAAAAGTGGTCTTAATGTGAATCCTTGCAAACCGAATTGATACTTTTCACGAGAGAATTAAAAATACGCCGCTTTAATCTCCCTAAATGGAATAGAGTCATCCTTTCGCTGTTTAGTTCTGCGAAATTTCTGGGGATTTATCTAGATAGTAAATTAAATTGAACGTACGAATTAAAAAAGCATATGCTGCGCTTTATTCATGTCGAAAACTTATTGGCATGAAAGGAGGGATAGAACCGAAATTATTATATTGGCTTTATACTGCGGTGGTACGGCCTGTAGCCACATATGCCTGCCATGTATGGTGGCCTATTATTGACAAAAAGGTTTATGGTGATGCACTGAACAAAATTAATAGGTTAGCACTGTTGAGTATCACGGGTGCGATGAAAATTACGCCAACAGCAGCTGATTCATTGAAAACTGAATTGGTGCGTCACTCGGAGATAATAAGGGATGTGACTGGAGGTTGTATAACATACTATTTAACACCATACAATGTAATGGAAGAGGAATTAAATAACACTTTTACATCACTGGATGATTGGTTAAAGGAAATGCCAAGTTTTCAGAATTAAATTTTTACACTGATGGTTCTAAGATGACTGATGGAACCGGTTGTGGGGTTTATTGCAACGAACTGAATTTGTAGACTTTTTATCGTTTAAAAACCGATTGTAGTATCTTCCAAGACGAAATTGACGAGATAGCCATGGCAGCAAGACAAATATCAATGTTACGAATATCCAAGTGTAATATTAGCGTTTTCATTAAAAGTCAAGCTGCTATAAAGGCAGCTGTCACAAAGACCTTATAGCTATTCGGGAACAGCATAACATTAATATTTGCTGGGTGCTAGGCCATAAGAATATTCTAGGCAATAAGAAAGCGGACGAATTGGCAAAAAGAGGAACGCACCAACCACAGGAGAAAGCAATAATGGAAGTTTTTCCACCCGTATCCACGGCCATTCAAAAAGTTAAGCAAGAATCGAGAACTGTATGGTCAAGTCGATAACAAGAATCTGACAGATATATACAGACAAAGAAATTACGAGAGGAAGAAAAAATTAAATACAGTAATATTCTTCTGGAAATGAATAGGACGCAATTGAGAATGATAACTAATCTAATTACTGGTCACAATACTCTCGGTAAACATATGGTAAGATTAGGAATTAAAGAGGATGATATATGTAGGAAGCTGTTGAAGACAGCTATCACTTCTTATGTCAATGCCCTGCCCTATCCAATAGGCGATTTAATGTTTATTGAAGTTTTTTCTTTCAGATACTGACTGATATTAGAGGTACAAATGCTTGGATTTTCCTAGAATAAATCAAGGCAACGAAATGGAAGGCGTAGAATGCACTACAACACGAAGAAGAGTAATATAACTTTTAAGGAATCATAATGGACTACCTTGGTGTCTATGGGCATCGACTTTAAATTAGTCGGTGTCATTTTTACAACCTAACCTAATGGGATTAAACGAGAGATCTGTGCTGAATTAAGTATGAAGAGTTTTGAACGGAAAAATATAGATATATATTTTTAACCCATTGAGGACCAAAAAGATGTGCCTCCTTGAAAAGTTTTTAGGTTATAAAATTTACCAGGTAATAGGTAGAGGAAACTAATTACATATCGTCACTGAAAATGCAAAATAACGTAACATCACTTTTCACAACTTTACAGGAGACACAAAAAACATTATAAAATCTAAACAAATTGTCATACAAACAAGATTTTTGGGTTGTTACATCCTTAAATATTGCCTAATATATTGATAATGAATAATTCAATTTTTATTAAATATTTTTTAAGTTATGTGGTTTAAGTTTTTCAAGATTTCAATTTTGTGATTTCGTAAAAAAAAGACAAAAATTTTTTTTTTTTTTAACAAATGTGATGTTACGTTGTTTTGACTTAAGAAAATTATTGCCTTCGTTAATATAATCGTTATTTTTTGAGCTACAAGTCTGAAAATTTGTGATCACAAGTATTTTGGAAAAATTAACTATATTTCATCAAAAACACAAATTTTAAAATTTTGATGTTACGTTGTTTTGCATTTTCGGTGACAATATATTTTATAGGCAAGACATGAGGTTATAAAAATATAGTCAAGACTCTAACTTGTCATACATAGCCCCAAGAAGTCGTTAAAATTGTAAAAATTGAGAATTTCTCAATTAACACTTATAAAACCATGGAAAAATAAGGGAATATACATACAACGACTTATGTCTCTGCAAATAATATCGTCTTAATTGTAATGTCTATTAAATATATACATACATATGTATGTATATACTTCATTGGATGAATATGTGATTTCTTGAAAATGTACAGCTTTCCGAACAAAGCATTTGATTTCTCCAAAACTGCATTTTTTTGTAAATTTTTTCAATAATTTGTATTTTCTTAATTTCGAATAAAAATTATTTAAAAAAATGTCAGTATAAGTTAACGTATATTTGAGAGGACCATATAAATTTGGTAATTTCAATCGAAAAATTCGGTTGCCACAATTAAAATTGATTAGCTAGCTATTTTAGAAAAATAAAAAATTGGTATATTTTTCTTTAGCTATCGTTTGATGTATAAATCATTAAAATTGGTGATAAACAAGTTTTAAGATTGGCTCTAGAATTATCAATGTAAATGGTCGTGTAGCATTCAGTTCCAATCATCGTAGGAAGTTGAAATTTGGTAAGTGTAATCTAAAAGACATCGCACTTTATAATTTTAGGTACGTTTAAATGAAGTTCGCAAAAAGGAATTTTGGATCACCATACTATACATACATACTAATTAGGCCTGTCACAGAAAACCATTCCGATCGAAAATGGAATTAATTCCGTACTTTGCTTCTTCAAAAAACATGAAACGAAAAAATTTTTCGGAATGAAACCATAAATCAATTCCACTAAGAAAATTTAAAGTGGTTTAATTCCGAAAAATTCTTTGTTTTATGTGTTTTGAAGAAGCAAGGTACGGAATTAAATCCACTTTCGATCGGAGTGATTTTCTGTGACAGGCCTGAATAATACGTCTACTAAACCTCTTACATAAAAATAATTCTTTTAAGCCCATTATTCGCGAAGTTATGGTAGATAATACTTTATTTTTAAATTTTCAATATTTGTTTTAAAATGTTCAAATAGCCCGATTTGTTTATCGAAAATACTTAAAAGCTGTAAGATATAAATTTTTATTAATTAAGTTTATGATATTTTACAAATTAAGAGATAAAAAAAGCGAATAAGATGGATAATTTTCAAATATTTTCGTTACAAATTTAAATTATTTTTGAAAAAAAATTTTATACTGATTTAAATTCTATTAAATTACTAATCAACAACTAACATATAACTAAAAATTATAACACTGTTTATAGAGATTTTTCATTACATTGCTTTGAAAATCGTATACAAATAAGCAGATAGCCCGTTTTTCCCTAATAAAAATTGTATGTGTTGTAGTTAGTCCAAAAATTAAAATATAAAAAAAATGTTTTTTAGTTAGTTTTTTCTTTTCAAAATTTATACCACAAATACAAGACAGAAAAACAGAGTGTTTGACATCAAAAAAATATTTTTGAAAATCTGCAGATAGTCCTTTTTGAATATAAGCCCTCCCTTATGTATATCCAAAATGTTATTAATGTAAAAAAAGAAATCATGTTATTGTAAATTTCTAACCATCTTTTCAATTTTAATATAAAATCCATTTATTTCTCAGTCTGGCATCATAAATTTTTATCCACACATAAAATAAGTCTGAGTGATTCCGCAAATGGTCTGTTTTCGTTTTTCCCCTCATTCTTCAAACATTAAAAATACAATTCTTTATATTTTTATGAAAAAAAAAGAGAAGACGTAAAAAATTAAGATGAAGAAAAAAAAAATAATAATATTAAACTGTCGTAAGACAAGTCGTTATTTAAACAAAACGCCCTCGAAGCCATCTGCAATTGAAGACAATCAAAAACAGAAAGAACAGCATTTTCTTAATTTTTCACAATTTTTGTGAAGCAACACAGGAGCAACAGCAATGGCTCAAGAGACGAAATTAAATAAAAATGCTTTTAGCACCAAGCAACACATTAAATGGCGTTTAAAAAATAGTATTAAAATAGAAAAAAAAACTTTAGAACACATGTATAACGAATACAGGAGTATTAAATATTAAAGAAAATGTATGTAAAATCAAAAAATGTATGTAAAAAAAGTTTCCTAAAAATTTAAATTCCAATGAAGGTTTTTCTAAAGGTCTATTCTAAATGTTCAATTAAACCCAGATTATATCATTTATATAAATTAATTGATTTAACCTAAACTAACTACTATTCAACTATTGTTTTCAATTGTTATCCAACAATAGGGAAATCTTAACTTTTTATAAACAAAAATTAAAATCCAAAGTGTTACAAAATATCAACACCTTTATTCACAAATTTATTTGCAACAATGAAAAACCAACACCCTGATTTGCCAAAATAAAGGGGATATAAAAAAACTGATAACAACATCATACATACAAGCAAAATTCACACTTTCATTATAACCGATTCATATGAAATTTTTTGCAATAAAAGTCAGCCACAGTGTGTGGTTGCTTCATCACAATGGAATACACAAAATACTGTGCGAAAAAGGATAATAGATTTAATGTAAATGCGATACAATTTACAATGAAAACATTAATGTTACAATAGAAAAAAAAAAAACAAATAAACAATAACTCCATGTATGCAAATTTTTGCAACTTTTTATGCAAATTGTTTAAATATTTTTCCAGAGAGACAGAGAGAGAAAGAGAAAAAACACTTATACAGGATATTTAAATAAAAGTGAAAGTGTTTATTAAATTTACATAACAAATACAACTATTTATATATGTATATGTTTGTGTATAAATAAGTTTATAAAAGAGTGTATGCAAAATAATTTTGGCCCAACTGTTGCTAATTTGATTAGGGAATAAATTGACTGCTTTGTTAATCCTTGAAAGGATTTGATATAAAAACAATAAATGACTGTATGTTTAGCATGAGTTTTTCTTTTTCAAGGGTTTGGTTTTTTTATTTTAATGCCAAATTTATGCAAATGAAGTAAGTACATTCTTCTTTGATTTATAGGTGTTAAAAACTTGTTTATTGGTAAAAATAAAGGTGTTGTAAATTGTTTTATTTATAATTGTTTGTAATATTTATTAATGAGGGTAAGTTTTTAGTTCATTTTCGGTATGTATTTTTCTATCAAGGAATAAAATGATGGAGAATTTAAGGATGGCTACCAGAGTTTAATTAGTACTTCTAATAAATTGATAACACTTTGCTGAAACTTATACACAAAAAAAAAAAACATAGATTATATTTCCTTAACACTTGGTATAAAATTATCTAAGCGTTAGGGTAGAACGAAAAATTTTAGTGGATTTTCATGTTTGAAAAATTACCATACATTTTTGGTGATATTTCTCAAATTGTTAAGAAAATTTTCTATTTTACTTATTTATTTTTTAGAAACATTTTCATACAGATGACCCATAATAAAAGCTAAAATTTCTTTTATGTATTTAAATTAGTTGAGCACAGATACATATTTACTTTCAATTTTTTATTAGGGAAATAAATGCACATTCACATAAAATTGTATTAAATACAATTTTTGTTGTGTTAATTTTGAGACCTTCGTACCTTCGAAGGTAACATATCAGTTGTCATCTTTTAGAAGTTGCTGATCTATAAGCCTGACTTATAAGAAGGCACAGGATCAAACGTAAATTTTACAGATTTATTACCAAAAATTTTGCATTTGACCCCACTGTGGAACATCGCATTACTTCACCAAAAGTAGATCTTTATAGAAATTTAATAATACAAAAATTATAGATATTACAAATGAACGTTACTTTCCTCCAAATCTATAATATTATTTCTTAATACATGTGGTAAGGTGGTATAACTGAAATATTAAATATTTATAAAGTTTATAGCCTGCTTCTCCACGTCGCACATTGGGGTAAAAGGGGTCAAAAATGGCGCTTAATTAAGGAGAATATTTTAATGATCAAGTTTTATTTCTTTATTGATTATTAGTTAAAAAAAATCATTTTGAGAATTTTAAGATTTTTTTTTTTTTTTTAGCAGAACGGTAATGTCTGTTCGTCCATCTATACATTAGAGTTAAATGGGTTGAAAACTTTAATAACCACATTTAATTTTTCTATTTATTAGTAAGTGAAAAAATAAATTTTTATAGCCGAGCATGTTTTCTAAAGGACTTATCAAGGGCTTTAAGGATATATAAACATTTTAGAAATCGGGTAAATAAGAAAAATTCGCTAGTGGTTAAACCTTTTCAATGACACTAGTACCCTGTTTTGAACCTCTATAATTCCGCTCCTGAAGCGTGTATTAGATCCTGCTTCTAAAGTTAAAATGGTATTATCCTCTGCTACGTCTATGTGAAAATCATGCAAATCCATCCAGACGATTAGAAGTTACAGATTTATTTCGTTACTTCCAGACTGTTTAATGTTTGATAAAGCAAAGAAAATGTCTGGCACTTAAGCTATTTTTTTTTATGAAATCTACTAGTTTTTTTTTTTTTAATTATTATATCAAATCGGGCTATATGCGCACGATTTTTTTTTTCTTAATATTAAAGTGGACAATATAGACTATTTTTCAGAAAATTTTCAGAACAAACATCATGCAACATTTTAAGTTGCATTCTATGAAAGTTGAAAATTAGTGTATTTTAGTATAATTTTCAAAAAAATAACAAAACTATTAGGACAAAATATAATTTACAAATACTTGAAGAAAAGTACACATAAACATCTGTTGTTGATGGTTTCATTTTAAATTTTTACCATAAAAGACTTTTTATTTAAATTAAATACACTGAAATTTGATGAAAATTGAATTCTTTACTATTTTTTAAAAATGTAAAAAAATTCTTGACTGACAGCTCCTTATAAGAAAACAACACAACATAGCTTAAACCCAGCAAAAACTTTGCTTTCCTGGTAAGTTAGCAGGTATAATTGGAAATAAAAATAAACTACTTATTTTTTGTCTCAATAACTAGTTATTTTTGTTCGAGTTGTCCATGAATTCTAGTAGTTATTTTTAGACTCTAGTGATACTAAACAATATGTACCTAAACATTTGTTAAAAAAAACGAATAGCATCAGAATGGGATTGAACAGGCAACCTTCTGGTTGTAAATCCTGCGCTCTAGACAACTGATCCATGTGATTGTAACTTACTTTTCAATTATACTATTGAGAACTTATTTATGTAATGTAGAGAAGGCAAATAATAATGACGCCTACTTTCCTCGAAAGTACTTTAATAAGTAGTTGTCATTACCGAAAACCAAAAAGTTTTTGCTGGGAAGGTTTTAATTGATATTGATACATATTTTTGTCTATTTTTATTTGGTGCCCAACTTTATTACAAAACTTTAAATTTTAAAATTCAATTAAGCGCCATTTTTGACACATTTTGCCCCAACGTGCAATAAAATAAAATATTTTTTTATAATGTCTAGCCTGCTTCTCCACGTCGAACGAAAATATCAGCGAACGAAAGCAAGTTTCACTATTTCCTTATCGTTCGTTCGCATAGGCATGTAAAATTTTGTTTCAAAAAAGTATTAAAAATACTACTAAATAGTTCGAACATAAATACAATCACGATGAAAAGCAAATAAAGAAAAAAAAGTAAACAACAAAAATAAAAAAGGAAGACATATAAAACAATACAAAATTTTTATTTTTTACTTCGTATTATAAATTGTTTTATTAAAGAAAATTCTTTTAAAGGAATACAAAACAAAATTGAGGACTATTTGTAATGTCTTACGTTTTCGAGCGACTTGTCGTTCGACTCATTGTTCGCATAGAAGTGAATTAGAGAAACCCAAATCACTTTTCGTTCGCTTGGATGTAGAAGCATTCGTTCAACATAGAGAAACAATCTATTAATTTCATTAGGTACCTTTTTCACAATTTTTATGCCCACCATCGAAAAAATCATTTAAGACTCCATAAAGTATATATTTTCTGAATCCTGTAGTGCGATTCAGTAACTTATTTTAACGATAATCTAATCGTTTAAAAAAATAGTCGATATTCTGTAACACTTAACATTTTTTAACAATATTCGTTGTCTGTATTTCTGTCGTTAACTAAACAACAATATTTTTTGTCCTGTTTATTTTATCAACAAAAACAAATGTTTAACATACAAAGTATACATGTGCACAGTTTACAAATAATTCCCAAATTCTTTTTTATTTCTAATCCTATTTAAGTCTTCTGTTTGTTTTGACAGAATTGCCAGATGAAAACAAAAGTTAACTAATATTGTTTAAATGTACATAGTAAATCACATAATTGTTATTGCAAACAACAAAAGCCATCGACATATTTGTCGATTGTCGAATCGTTAAAAGTTACTGAATTGCACTACTGGTTAGCTTCTGAGTCGATTTTTCGATGTCTGTCCGTTCGTCTGGCTGTCTGTCCATGTAAAAATTGTGAACAAAGTACAGGTCGCAATTTTAAAGATATCTTGATGAAATTTGGCACGAATAATTATTTTTACACAAGGGCGAAGCCTATTGAAATTGGTTATGATCGGTTCATTATTTCACCTAGCCCCCATACAAATGTCCTCCCGGAATAGGGTTTTAACGATCATGAATGCCTTAAATATAGTAATATTTCAATGAAACTCGGTACAAAAGAGTTTTGTATAAATGTCAATCTTTGTGCAAAATTTCATCAAGATCGGTCCATAATAGACCATACCTCCCATATAAATCCCCTCTTCCGATCATCACTTTAACGTGCATAAATCCCATACGAATGATAGTATCAAGTTAATATTCGACACAAATAAGTTTTATATAAGTAGAAATGACATTGCCAAAATTTATGAGAATCGGTCCATAATTTACCATAGCTCCCATATAAACCCACTTTCGGAATCGGCCTAAATGTCGATGCTAACATGCATTGAGATGTTAGTATCAATGCATTGTTCTGTAGTAATTTATTATATTTATTTATTTTATATTTAATAAGTGTTTGTCTACATGCTCATACACAATGGTGTAGGGTATCATATAGTCGGTCTTGACCGACTATATTTCTCTTGTTTTTTAATTGATTTAGTATATAGCATTTAAACTATAATTAAAAGTATAGCTTTAAGACTTATAACGTTTAGCTTACATAAACAAAATTAGTACCTTTAACTTGTTTTCATTTATTATTGCTAAATTTTGTAACAATAGCACAAATAGTTTTTCTAAAAACCTAATTTAATTAAAATTTATAACGTTAACTTATATATTTTTTTTACCTTATCTTACACCTTTAAAATATAAATGAAACACTTCGTTTTATTAATTTCGGTTTAAGGTCATATTTGTGCATTTTAAAGTTTTCTTTATTTATTCATTAGAATATTTGTAATTTTCCAGATGAAGATCAATTTAAATTATTCCCAATGAACGTTATTTTATTAATTTTTTTAATTGGGATTTATTTCATTTTATTTAGCACTTTTTGTAACCTATACCACTATAGGTGGTTGAGGTATTATGCGTTTGTGCTGATGTTTGTAACGCACAGAAAAAATAATTAGACCCCCACCTTAAAGTATACCGTTCGACTCAGAATCACTTTCTGAGTCGATTTAACGACGTCTTGCCGTCCGTCCGTCTGGTCGGCTGGCTGGCTGTCTGTCCATGTAAACATTGTGAACAAAGTACAGGTCGCAATTTTAGAGATATTTTTATGAAATTTGACACGAATAATTATTTTGGCACAAGGACAAAGTCTATTGAAATTGGCTATGATCGGTCCATTATTTCACTTATTATTAATTATTTATTAATTATTTGATAATTCTGTATTGGGATTTATTTCATTTGTGTGGGGACCTATTTCATTTATTTTGGGACTTATTTCATTAGGAGTTACTTCACTAAATGTGGCTCTTAATTCCTTTGTTGTGATAAAAGTCGCAATTGTTGGGAATTATTTCATTTATCCCCTTGGAAGTTATTTCATTTTTTTGATTTGGGAGTTTCTTCATTTTTGTTGGGACTTATTTCATTGGGAGTTATTTCATGGGACTATTTTCATTTGGGTTATTTCATGGTACCGAAAACATCGTCGTAGCTATGTAAATTCGTTTTTATTTTCCTTAACACTAAATTAAATATTTATTTAATATTTAAAAGTTTTCAAATTACTATATCACGACAATCCCCGTCGTATGACAAACTTTTCTTTATATCCTACACCACTATAGTGGGAAAAATATTTTCTGAATTGTTTCGATTCAGAAAAACTTTCTGACACGATTTAACGATGACCGTCCATCTGTCTGAACGTAAACTTCTAAATATTTTTTTATTTTTTTTTTATGGAATTGACTTTTATGTTCTAAGTCGAACTGTATTGAATTATTTTGATTATTTCACCTACCCACCCTACAATTGTTCTCCTGCAATAGAATTTTGATAAATAACAATTTGTATTAATACAAAAAAAAAAAAAGTTTAGCAAAAAATTCAATATGCTTCTAATGTCTTGCTATGGTATAACTAACGTACAAAATGCTATTAAATATATAAATTTTATAAACACTGAAAATTCCTTTATTATAAATTCCTTCCACTAAATCCTTATTAATATTCCTTAATTCATAATTTGTATATTTCCAAAAAATTATAATTTCTTTTATAAACATTTATTTTCTCACACATTTTTTAAAAGCTGCTCTTTTTTCCTTTTGCTGAATACAAAGCAAACAAGAACTATAATAATAAAATATGTTTTTTAAACGGGACATTTGTTTTCTTATCCTGTCACATCCTTTTTTATTTAAATAAATATTCAAAAATATTATTCTTTGACTGCTGTTTTATGTCATGTTCAAAATTGTTTAAAAAAATACCACTTTTATCATTTGATGATGAAACTAGACAATACATCCAAAAAAACCCTTTTGCTGTTTTTTTTTATTAGTGTGAGAGTGTGTGTTTATTAAAAATACATTTCCTTTCTTTGTTCAAAACGACAAACCAAGCAGCAGAAATTATAAAAGAAAACAATCCACCAAACATCTTCATGCTAAATCGTTTATTAATGATAATGCAAATGTCCTTTTTTGTTGTTGAAGTTAAAGAATCCTTTTCTATTGTTATTTTAATTAGACATACAAATATTCTTACTTTTCCGTTTCCAGTTTAAATAATAATGGGAAGCAACAAAACAAAAACTTTCTTTAAAGTTTTATGGGAAAATATTTATTCGTTTAAAGTTTGTTGTCTCAGGTAAATGAAAATATTTGTGTTATGAGAAATTCAAGAAGAGCGTAAGGATCAGTTTCTTTTAAACTTTCATTTAGTAAGGAGGTTGCTGTGAGGAATAACAGTTTTGTTGGAAAAAAATTAAGTTTTTACAAACTCAAATTTTTTCTTATTTTTTTAAAAACCTTATCACTTTGTTTTGAGTAAAAACTATAACTTATTGAAGATTAAGAACAAGATTTATGAAATCAATGGAATAATAAAACTACGAAATCGAAAATTCAATATATTTTGATTGTAGCCTTTTCAGATTACAGTTTATATCTATGTTTACGGCCGTTACGAAGAGATTTAAAGATATAACATTAATAAATCTCGTACATATAAATATCAGTTAATATTTTTTTTATAAAAAATCACATGTCGGAAATACCCATAAACATTTTATAAAGATGGCAAGTTCCCGTTCGATACTATTCAAGAGTTCCTCTGCGTTGTCTGTTGGCATAAAACAACGACAAAAAGTAAAAAATCCGACGACATTAATTTGCCACAATTTCTCATGATTAAATGATTCAAAAGTTCCGGCATTTAAAATAATCAAGTGCCTTTAGTTCTTGCATTAATATGATCTTCTATGTGTGTTGATCTTTATAAAAAAAATGGACGCAATGTAAATCTTGCACAACGAGATGGAAATAATACCATAGAAAAAAAAGGTGGCTTTCTTTTATTTTGACCAATGGAATTTCTGTTTTACTGACCTAAGATTGATGAAGAAACTGGATAGAAAATATTTTTAGATGATTTTGTGCTCTCATATCTCTAAGGTTCTCATGAAAACATACGCAGAATTCCAGTAAGTCAACACTCCTATAGATATTTTGTAACGAATAATATAAAATCTTACCGAAAGGTCGAGTTTTATTATGGATACCCAATTCGTACCTTATGATGTCGAGATGAATGTTTAGATGCGTTTTTCTAAACAGGGATTACATCAGCTGGACACAAAGCGGCTAGAAAGTGTCAGAGTAATGGATCGGCAATATAAGACGAAACAGATTCACATTTCTTCATTTAACTGTTAAATGTAAACGGACTAGCCAGAGAAGATTCTTTAGAAAATGGGTTCCAAAATACAAAGAAAATACTAATAATTTTTAGTGGCTATATTACAAATCGAAGTATCTTGTGTGTTTTCATTGAAAGAAATGGAAGCCAAAACAAAAAGCGATCATTATTGTTTAGGTTTAAATTAAAAAATTTTAGAAAAAAAATATTTCATCTTGAAACTTCGTATCTGAAAAATACTATTTTAATATGTATACTAAATACATATATATACAGTAAAAACACTATAACCCGGATTATTCGGAAAACTGTAAGTTGAGCGGTATCCGTTTTGTCGTTAAATAAAATGAAGCCATACTTTCCGCGTGTAACATGTTGAAGCAATCGTTTAAGACCCCACAAAGTATATATTTTCTAGGTCCTGGTTAGATTCTGAGTCGATGTAGCTATGTCCGTCCTTCTGTTGAAATCAGGATAGGGCTCGAACGGGAAAACGTAGGGGAAGAAACATTTATCTTATACTGTGAGAGTCAAAAAAAAAAGTAAACAGCTCATTCCCTTTTAAACGAAGCCTTATGAAATGTAGATAAATAATAAATAAATAATGATATAAGAAAAGTGAAATTGAACTCATAAAAATAATTTCCGAAAATAAATCGGAATAACGATATAATTGAATTTTTAAGAAAATTCACCAATTTTTACGCGTCAAACAAAAGTTAACAATTACACCATTCTTTATAAAAAGATCATTAAAATGTAAAAGTTCTTATATTTTTTTAGTTTAGGTTTCAGGAAAGGACCAATTTAATATCTTAAATATGTTTTTTTGCTTTAAAATTAAGTAAAATAGTGATTGTTTAACAATAGAAAAACAAACTTCAATTCAAACTCGAAAATAATATCAGATTTATATGAAAAAGGTAAAATCCTTGCTTTAAATTGCAAAAATTGTTTCAAGGAATTATTGCGGAATAATATATAAATATACCAAACATCATACTGCAGATAAATTTTCTCGGGAAAGGTGGTCAAATCATTTACAGACACAAAGAAAAAAGCTATAGTTTGCGAAGTCAAAGAAAGTCCTTCTTTTAGTACCTTAAAAAAAAGGCTGAAAAAGTTACGCTAAGTTCCGCTTATTATTTTAGGGCAAGTACCATTTTAGGAACACTACACAAAAAAGGCTTCCATGGAATGCACTACGTAAGAACCCTATATATAAGCCAGCCAAAGTAAATGTATGAATCTCGCCCAAAACTATAAAAATTAGTGTTAAAACTTTGAGGAAACCGTTTTACTCAATAACGAAAGTAAATTTAAATATTTGACGCCAAAAACTAAAAAAAAAAAATATTGCAAAGATGGAATGAAGGCGTCAGTGTCACATGTGTGCAGTGTTGCCAGTTTAGCCTTTTTAAGGCTAAATCTAGCCTTTTTATTTTGCTTTTAGCCTCAAAATTTTCGTTTTAGCTTCTAGCTTTTTTGTTAGCCTTTTTTATTCTTAACATTGCCTTAAAAAGGATAATCATCAATTACAGCACTTTTGTGTATTAATTCGCAGAAAAATATGGAAATTATTTATATTTAATGAAAATCTTAGTCTGCGGCGCTTCATTTTAGAAAAATATTACAATTATTTTTTGACAAACTTTACTACCCATAGAAACTAATTACAGTTTATTAAATTTTATTTAAAAATTTACTAAAATAACTTTAAGAAATACCGAAATCTAATGAAGAAAAAAAAATTAATGCTTTTTTAAATAAAACAATATGTTAGCTTTTTTCTGACTTTATTTTTTATGCCATTTAGCCTTTTCTGACCTTTTTTTGAGTCCAATTTAGCTTCTTTTTCTCTCAAGTCCTGGCAACACTGCATGTGTGGTTGAGATAGTTGAACATGATCGAGACTCGGTAATGATCTGAGGACGTTTGGAGGCTTCTGGAATCAGAAATTTCATATAAATATAAATAGTTTTAAACATATTATGGATCCTAGTGTGCGAAAATTTAGCATATTGCAAAATAGCTTATTTCAAAATAACAAAGATCCCAATAATAATGGTTGCTTTATCGTACTCCCAAACCTATTTTTAATGCTCTGAAACCCCCAGATTTTAATCCAATCGGGCATCTGTTGGAACATATTGGCAAAAAATTAGAAAAAGAACCATTATTTGCAGTGATCATCTCTAGCTGGCATTATAGAAAGAGTAATCCAAAATATCACCGAATTTCGCCAAAAAACTTATCGACTCGTTGCCTAGGATATTAAAGGATACAATAAAGTCAAATGGAAAATATACAAAGTGTTAAATACAATTTTTTACATTTAATTATAAAACTGTTTATTTATTATTATTATTATTTTTATTTTATTTTTTTTTTTTGACTCGTAAAAAATGATATTTATTCACAAAAATTGCCATATTTTTTAATGTGCTGCTGTTTTCTTATGAAATTACCATTTAGTTACCCACCAAAAAACGAACAAGAGCTTCAAAAAAATAACATTTTTACCACTTAAAAAGTAAAACAAAGTGAATATATTAAACTTTTTTAGAAGTCCTTAATTATTGATTCCAAAAAAGTGAAAATAAATGAAATTTAAGCTGCAATAATTTCTTAGGAAATTAAAATTTAATGCAATTTTATTATCTTTTAATAAGGCTAAAACTGAATTTTTGTTAAAAAATTGCATAAATATTGTTTTAAAGGAAGTACTTCAAAAGAAATGAATAAGAAGCATAAAAGAAGAACATCCCACCAATTTAACAACCATGAGTTAAAAAAAGAACTTCTGCAGCTCTTTTGCACCAGTAAGTACTTCCTTCCAATGCCAACAATGTCAAACTCATGACTTTTTCAGGTCCTTTTTTGCGCTGGGTAGTTACCAAACAAATGTAGATTAATCTTAAAAAAAAGCGATAAACAGCTTCCAAAAAACAAATTTTCGCCACTTCAAAAGTAGAAAAAAGTGAATATTCTTAATAACAACTCCAAAAAAGTGAAAATAAATAAATTTTAAGCGGGAAGAAAGGTTAATAATTTCAAAAAAAAAAAAAATGTTGCAAATTTTATATTACATTTTAATAAGGCAAAAACTGAATTGTTGTTAAAAAATTTTATAAACATTATTTTAAGGGAAGTACTTCAAAAGAAATGAACAAGAAGTATAAAAGAAGAATATTCTACCAATGACAACCATGTGTTAAAAAAGGAACTTATGCAGCTCTTTTTCACCACTAAGTTCTTCCTTAAAATGAAAACACAATGTTAAATTTATTACTTTTTCAGTTCTTTTTCAGTTCCTTCTTTTTTGTTTTCAAAAATGACTTGAAGACAAAAAAGATACAGTCGGTGAAGACCGACTATATGATAAATGAGCATAAAAATTTGGGAAGAGGATTTATATTAGACCTGTGGCTAAATGTGGACCAACACTTTTACTCAATACAAAATAAATATATATAATAATGCGTTGATACTAACATGTAGATTATTTTATGCACTTTAGGGCGATTTCCGGAAGTGAATTTATATGGGACCATTTCTCAAAATATTTGGAAAGTTGTTTCTTCTCGTCCTTGTAACATAGAAGTCCAATGAGCCAAATTTCATTGAATTATTTTCAAAATTGCAACCTTTACTTTGTACAGGTTTACGTAGACTGACATCTAGCTGTCGAGCCAGACGTACGGACGGACATCATTAGGTCAATTTAAAAAGTGATTCTAAGTCATTTGATATACTTACTTTAATAATCTAAGGAAACCATAGATTATTACATATATATGAAGCTCAAAAAAAAAAAAAAAAAAATCAATTGAAAAAAATTACTCAAAGAGGCACACGTCCCAATAAACCAAAAAATATTATAACGTTATCGAAACGATATCATCTAGGTGATAAAAACTATCACTAGTGATAATCATTTTCGAATCTATAACTATAGTTGTTACGGACTAAAGTGTACCTTTCCTTATGATATCGTTTTTCCATAAAATTATGATATCGTTTATTTCCAAAAATAACGATAGTAAAATCGTCAAGAACCAAATTTTGTTCTGAACGCTATTCAATACTAAAAATTATGTTTATTTGCATTTAAATATACTAAATATAATTATAAAGAACCATAATTAGCTAAAGTGAGAAAAAAAATCCTAAATAAATATATTAAAAGATATAAAAAGATAAAAAAAAAAATACATGACATATTTTATGAAAATACTATCAACAACATTTGCAAACATAATTCCTTGGGGACATACATATTTCTGCAATTACATACCTAAAAAACTTGGTCTTACCACTAAAGATCTGAAACTATTGAATTTTTTGTATTTGATTCCCAGCTTCTTTTTGTATGTTGAAAAATTTTTATTTGTATTTGAAGTTTTTTCCAAATGATAATTTTTAAATTTTATTAAAACGAAATATTTCGAAATCTCAATATCGTAATAATATCGTTTTCTGTATTATAATCGGCACCTAATATGATGTCGTTTTCACTATCATATCGTTCTAATGTTTATTGGGGTACTACAATTGTTTTTATTTTCAATGAAAAAGTTATAATCTATGGTGGAAACTTTTTCTATGCTTTACAAACTTCAGCATAAACGCATAATGCCCCAACTATGCAAATTATAACTACAATTGTGTTATGAGTACATTTATAAATAAATTTACCTCCAAATTGTTGCTTTTAAAGAGTTTTCAGTTGGCCTCCACTAGAATCTTAAACCATTAAAGTACATATGCATTACAAATTAAAGTCGTGAGTAATTCCGAAATTGGAAAAAGTAATAATGAAGAATGCTATACCGTATATACGAAATATAAATAAAATACATAAAAAAAATTAAAATTTTTTAAAAATCTATCGTAAAATGAGTGATTCTTCTAGACAAAAATCGACAAAATACGTATTGAAAACAATACCATTCAGTGTCAATAATGTAAGTAAGTGTTCAAATTTAACACTGCAGGTTTAAATCATTAATGAAAATGTATACAAATTGTATTAAAATTTGTAAACAAACGGTATCAATACCGACTCCTTTAATTGTTAATGTAACCAACAAAAGTCGTGGTGGATTTTTAATCGAATTTTTAGTATATATGTATCCAATTCCTATCAACTATCTCTAAAGAATAAACTTAATTCCCATTTTAAATCTTTAAATAAAAGTTTCAATAAAAACTGAAGTCTATAGTATAATTTATGATTGAAATTGATAAATGCAAATACTGCAATTTAACATCACATTTATAATAAAGTAAAAAATCATCCCATTATCAATTACATAAACTTCACTAATGACAAAACAACATTAAGTCATTAATAATGATTTTACACAAAAAACAACTAAAATTCATTACAACCCTTAATAATATTCACACAGTTTATTAATATTAAAAACGTATACATTTAATAAAAATATACAGACATTTTTTCTTTTAGTAATTTTTACATAAAAACTTTATATTTCAACTATAAAGCCAGTAATAAAACTAACAACTCAGCATTTTATACCATACGAATTGCTACTAACAGGATAAAAACAATAGTTATAAATATTTTCTAAGTTTTTTTTTTTTTGGTTCTGCTTTAAAACGGGTCACGTTTTATTGTTATATTTTTTTCCTTTATTTCTGTTGTTGAAAACAATGCTCGTTTATGCCGGTAGCCATCATGAGCCACAGGCTCAGGATTTGTTTTTGTAAAAATATAAAAAACAGGAATACATAGCAACAAACTAAAGTAAAAAATGTGTACTACAGGCTCTGAGGAGGGCAGATGAAAAGAGTGAGAAAAAAATTAATTTGCATACAAACCCTGTTGGTATGCAATGATTTTATAACACTTTGTAGTTTCATTTCAATGTAGTAGTTTCATATGCACTATGTAGAATGTAAACAAACACTGTGACAGATTTGAATAAATACGAAATGCGATAAATGTAAAGCACTTATTGCCTTACCTTACTCTTAATATCTCTTAGTGTTTTAAGTTTTTTTTTATGTTTTTAATATTATTTTAGTAGTTGTTGCAATATACATTGCACGCGAATCATCAGTGTAAAACAAAACTGTATAGACAGACGGACGGACAAACCTACAGAAGGACAGACATATACATAGATATCCAGACATTCAGTGTTGAACTATAAAAACACATATTAAAAAATCGTCAGTAAAACAAAAAAAAAAAATAAATAAATAAAAATAAAAAAAAAATTGTTATAAAAAAATAAAACAAAAATAACAAAAAATAATAACCGAGACTATCAAGGAAAACCAACAACAGCGAATAAAAAAAAAGGATCTGCGTCTGAGGTGCTTGGGAATGTGAAAGTGTAGACAGACAATACGTAGCGTTACGATATTAAACGGAAAGGATATTCACCCTGTCGCATATTGTTCCATAATTTAACCAGAATATATGTATATCTATTTATGCATTGGTGTATGTATGCCTCTGTGTAAATGTGTGTGATTTATTATGATAACAAAACAACAACATAATAACAAATGTTCTTATACTGTAGCTGTGTAAGATATAATGAAAATTTAAAGACTTTTCCTTTGTTTTCTAAACGTGTTATTTTAGTAAAATACAGAGATATATATTTTTTTTCTTTTGTTTATATTACCCGTGTTTCCACTAAAATATTGAATATAAAGAGTGAGATCGAAAAACTCTTAACACACATTTTGCCTCATAACTTTTTTCGGAATCAATATTCAAATTTTTTTTTAGAAAAATACTTCAGTTATTATTTTTAATAATAACCATGTTAATTTGTCCTTATTTTCATCACAATAAGTGACGAAAAAGACTTACATCCTACAAGTTATTAAAAAATTTCGAAAAATCCAAATAGGTCATACAAATAATTGGACACAGAATTAAATGTCGTCCGTAAAACCGCTTCTAATGTTATTAAACAGTATCAGGAGAATTTGACTATTGATGTGAAACCTAGTTCGGTAAGAAAAAAGGACCACATGATATTGGGAAGGCCAGAAAATTGAAGGCATATTGAAAGGAACTCCAAACACATCTGGTAGAAAATCAGCTCAGTTTTCTCAGTGCTTCGACTATTTGGTGCGAAAATTCAAAGCTAATGGGAAAGTTGATAACATATAAAGTTCAAAAAATTCCAAACTGGAATTCTGCAAAAAAAATTACAATCCAAAAATAGGACTCGGAATTTAAAACCAAATTTCATACAAAAATACTCAAGCTGTCTAATTGACGAAGAAACGTAGGTGCTGGCAGAATCTTCGCAGTTTGTGTCTCAAAAATTTTTATTGCTAATGCTCGAAGCAATGTTGGAGATAAGTTTAAGACCCAAAAGCAGCAAAAATTGTTTACAAAATTCATGGTATGACAAGCTTTTTGGAGTTGCATCAATACAGGAAAGTCATTTGATACATTCGGATCTATAAATACCAAAATATGCATAAAGGAATATTTGCAAAAAAGACTTCTTCTTTTCTTAAGAAAGCACAACGTGTCCACATATTTTTGGACCCATTTGGTATCATGTCACTACGGTAAGAAAGCTCAGGAGTGGTACCAAATCAATAACATAGTTTTAGTACCAAGAGAGGTCAATTTTCAAAATTGTCCATAGCTTAGACCAGTGGAAAGATATTGAGCTCTTGTGAAAAGTGAATTCAAGAGCACAAAAAAGGTGTCCCAAAATACCGAAGATTTTAACAGAAGATGTGCACACTGTTCCAAAAAAGTGACTGAAGCAACTATCAAATCTCCAAAGAAAGGGTTTTCAAAATTTTATAATTAGTGGTTAGAACCATAAAAATTATATATTTCTGTGATCTGTGCTAAATTATCAAATGATTAAAAAATAATGAAAACTCTAAGATCAACTGTTTCTATGTTATTGAATATTATGTATGTTAAGAATTTTTCGATCTCACTTCTTATTCTCTTTATTAAAATATCTTGTATGGCGTAAAACATTAAAGGCTAAAATAAGAATTATTGTAAATATTTTATGATCATAAAGAAATTAGATTTTAACTTATATTTAAGTTAAAATGTTTAACATTAACAAACCGTTTTTTTATACGATTTAAATTCAAAGGTGGAAACGTATTGTAACCATATTAAATAAAGACTATGAATTAACAAAAAGCGTGTGGTTGTTAATCTTTTCTATATTACACATCTTGAAAATATGTGTGTGAGTAAAAAAATTGTCAAATAGATTTATTAACATTCATTACAGAATTAGCGATAATCATTGAGTACTTGTTTTAAAGCACTTGTCATTATTATAAAAATTTATATTTGAAGTCCATTGAATTTCAGTGATCTATAGCTTTTGAAACAAAAATAAATTTATTCTTATTATTAGATTAACAATTTTATGGTTGCCATAGAAAATACGTACCATTCTCTTTATACCTAATTATATTCTACAAACTACTTTTGTATCGCCACCAGATTCCGAATTCCAAAATTAGTTACTTTTGCCAATATATAAATGGAAAAATAATAGAATTTACAAAGAAATATTCTAGAAAATTCAAATATGCTAAGGGCTCACAGTGGTTCCAAAAGGCTTTTTTTTTAATAATTCTGTAAATTTGTGAACCGTTGGAGTTGATGAATTGCAAAAACTCCTACTTTTTTTTTATCAAAATTCCAAACCCGGGAAAAGCATCTTTCAAAAATTGACTTCTTTAATTGAAATTCTTTGACTTCTTTCTCGTTATAAGGGGCGTCCTTCAGAAAATACTTTATGGGTGTTTACCTTATATATAAAGGTATTTAACTTAAATAATTTTATTTTTATCCCAGCTTTACAATTTGATAATTTAACAAAAACATTTAATTTATTTATTTTTTTTTTTTTTTAATTGACAAATTTAAATCCTCCGGATTTACTTTTGACTTGTTTTCTTTTTAATTTTTGGGTTATTTTTTGCGTTTAAAAGATTTTTTTTAATTTTAATTAAGTTTTTGAAAAAAGTAATTATAGCAATGCAAATATATTTTTTGGGCAAAGGTATAGCTAATGTGGCATTAAATAAACCGCGGTATTTTACCATAAGTGATTGGCATCGTTGAAAAGATAATTTTCTCTAGATTTTAAATATGTTTTAACATTATAATGCATCGAAAAATTATAATGTTAATGAAAAAATAATGAAGTAAACACATATAGATTTTTTTATTTTATCTTTGGCGAATATGAAATTTATAAATACTATTTTATTATTCAATAATTAAAAAAAATGTGTAAATATGTACATGACAAAAATTGTACCATTCTGAATTTTATTCAACATAAAAGGAAATTAAAAATTTGAGATAAATTTATTTTTTCCATCCATACCACTGTGTTGCCCCCGTTACTGATTCCCCTAAAATTGTAGAATCTTTTAAATAAAACTTAACGTTTATTCACTTTAAGTGAATTTCGGGAAGTACTTTATTATGTTTACATGGACTGCCAACCAGCCGTCCAGCTAGACGAACGGACGGACATCGTTAGATCAATTTAAAAAGTCATTCTGTATCGATTGGTATATTTTAAGGTTGGATAACTTTTTCTATGCCTTATAAACATCAGCACAAACACATAATACCCCAACCACCTATACTGATGAAGGGTATAATTCTTAATTTAAAAGTATTAAATTTTTCTTTGAATTTGGACTTCAGTCACAACAACGCATTCGCGTTGACGAAAAATGTTTGGAACAAATATGGTGTAAAAAAATGTCCTCTTTAAAGTAATATATAAATTTTATCATAAAACGGACAAAGGTCTCCTTATAGCTACCCTTACATGTAATGCATTAAGTAAGTCCATCAAATGAGATAAGTTATATTTGATTTGCAAAATGAAGCGCCGCGGACGAAAATTTTATTTAAATATGAATAATATCAAGTTTTTTGTGCGAATTAATAAACAAAAATGCTTAAATATGTGATTCTGTAAAAATAAAATTGGTAAAAGAATATAAGGAATTATTTTCTTCTTTGTTTAAATACTGAAGCTAAAACGAAAATTTTGAGGCTAAGAGCTAAATTAAAAGGCTAGATTTAGCTTTAAAATGGCTAAACTGGCAACACTGGTGATATTATTTAGAATTTTGTAAAGAATCTGGTGCATAAAGAAAATAAAAAATAAAATAGGGGCAATATTAAGCCCGCCAAGTTAAAAAAAAAACTATAAAAAAGGAGGCTAAAAATTAAATATATATTTTTTTTTTACCTGAATATCTCCTGTACCAAAAGAGATAACACACACATGTATTTTTTGTAGACATTTACAAGGACTATCTATATATAAAATTTCTTTTCTGTCATATCATAAATGAATTTTTGACGATTTTTTAAAAATGGCATACCCGAGTTGGTCAACTTTGGGCAGCCACCCACTAACCTGACCCGTTGAGAAACTGTACTCTTTCAAATCAACTCATAAGCACCTTAATTCTGAATTATTTCAAAAAAAAAAAAAAAGCATTTTGGGACGACTGTGGGCTGTTAACTTATCGAATTTTAAACCAGATTTAAAGTCTGAACATTTTTTTCATTCAAAATAATTTTGACTTCAGTTAAGCTTTAACTTTGAATAAAAATTTAAACTATTTGAAACTATTAAAAGTCATGCAAATTGGAAAATTAAAAGAATTGCGTGTTGGCAAACAATTAGTTTCTACACTGGTAAGAAAGTTGAAAAACGACCTTATAATTGAACGGAAACCTTGATCCGGAAAACATAAAAGACCACGAAAGGAACAACTTTGCGAACTTAATATTTGTAAAACAAGATTTTTATTGTTTTACATATTATGCAAAAAGGATTCAAGATTTTTTTTTTTGTAGTTATCTGTGAGAACATGAGATAAGTAAAAGTTTAAAAAAATTCTACAAGTCAAGTCGGACTTCAAAGATTTTTAGAGTTCTTTAAAGTTCTTGGCAAGACAAAAAAAAAAAATAGCTTACTCCCCTATGTTAGCTCTTAGCTCTAAAATTTTCAAAATTAGCACTCTGAAATTAATATGAAAAATGGCAATTTTTTACAACAATATTGTACTATTCTTTCACTTTTTTCTCAAAGTCTTCCCAGCAAAAACTTGGTAATGACATGGAGTTACGGATGCAATTACTTTGTAATGACAACAACATACTGTCTGCATTACATAGAAGTTGTTTAGTAAATAATTATTTATAACCCGAGTGTAAATATTTATTTATGATAAAATTTTTGAAAATAAAAATTTTTATTGATTTTTATAATGCAGTTACCAATTCATATATTTAAAGAAGGGATGCATAAATGAAAGGCAATATTTGCGTATGAATTAATTTGTAATCTAAAATTGTTTATTTTTATTAGATTTATTTAAATTGCATTTTTGATTGTTCTTAAGTTTTTTAAATTAAAATTTATAAAATCTTTTAACAAAAAAAAAAAACTATTTTATGTCCTGACATTTTATTACTTAATTACAACCTAAAATGTAACCATCTCCTATTGTTATTACTAATCATGACTCCAGTAATACTTTAAAATCAATACGCTATTTAACAGCTTGGAAGTAATAAGTTATTGTAACGACATGCAAGTAATGTATAGGGTAAGTAGTTGCCTCTAATGTCATCACCATGTTAAAGTAATGAGTTATTCAGCTAATGTGTAAGTAGTGAAGAGCCATTATATTAGCTTCTTAACTTATTACATGGCAACCAAAGTTTTTGCTGAGTTTTTAATAAAAAAAATGTTTATTTACATATTTCAAAAGACATGGCTTTATAAATGGTTAATAAAGAAATTTTAAATTGAATTAGAATCTAGCATTTGTCAAATATGGTGAATTTTGGGAAAAATATTTCATTTAGTTATTAATATTATAATTTTGATGTTTGGAGCAAAATCAAACAAAAATTAATTACTTAACTAATATAAGCAATTTCGTAATTGAAGTCCATTTTTACTTTTTTTTTTCTGTGTAGAATAAGCAAACAAAAAATTACAGGAAATTAAAATTCATTTTAAATATTTTTGATTATATATTTCGAAAATTTCTCGGAGATAATAATTAGGTACAAAAAAAAAAAAAAAAAAAAAATACATTACCTTGTTATTTTTTTTTTTTTTTTTTCTAAATGAAAAAGTGGTGCCATTGCCATATTATCATCCTTTAAGATATCTTTCTATTTTTTGCAGGGAAATGTATTAACATATTTGAGACAAAGGTGATGGCCTTAATTACAAACATTTTTAAGTTTAATTTGCGGATGAAATCATTGTTCATCTTATGGCATTAATGGTGAATTGTTTGCATTTTCTTTAAGAAAACCCTTTCAAAGTTTAACCAAGCAAATAATTAATACAAACTTAGATAGATTTACAACCTAAGTGTGGAAATCACTTAAATTAACTTCCTAAGCCATAAATTATACTCTCATCATTAAAGTTATTAATATTATTTTGCATTTAAATTAATGTATTTAGAATTCAAAATTAAAAACTATAAATTTACTACACTATTATCTACACTTTGTTTTTTCAGTTTTACCTTCACGGCCAGAACAAGTGAATGTTATACATACATATGAATATTTGCGGTATCTTTAAAGTTGAAACATTTTGCTATTTCGCAAAAACCAACATGGTTGTGTTTAAGGGTGGGTGTTGACTGCATTCCCTTTTTTTACAATATTTTGTTTTGCAAACAAATTTTTTTATTAAAACTATATAGTTTTCTGTTACCACCAGCCATAAATAAAACAAAACAAAACAACACATATGAAGACAACGATACCACACCAGCAAAAATTCAGATGCATGTAAGTTTAGGGCGTTTAAATCCACCACATGCGCGAATTCTTTCTTCCATTCCAAAATGTAATAACAAAGATAGGGAAACAACAATCAACATGGTTGTTAAGATTGTCAGCCAGCCATGTTATGAACTAAATATTGAAATTTAATAAACGAAAAGTGTATAAAAACACATGTGGAATTTATAATGTTTATATGTAATATTTTGATATAAAAATATTTGCACGAGTTTTGTTATGATAATAAGAAAAAAATAATGGCGAAAATGTATTTATTTTTTTTAATATTAAAAAATGTATTACAAAATAGAAGACACTATGGAAACGTGACAAAATGGTTGCAAGTTTATTTAACTTAGGAATTGTAAAAGTTCTTTAGAAAATTTGAAGAGTGG
This sequence comes from Protophormia terraenovae, assembly GCA_951394005.1. Taxonomy (NCBI): domain Eukaryota; kingdom Metazoa; phylum Arthropoda; class Insecta; order Diptera; family Calliphoridae; genus Protophormia; species Protophormia terraenovae. The sequence continues at coordinate 89,786,453 of OX596075.1, forward strand.
GATAGAAATAAAAATAATAGAATGTTATAACTCAAAAAACAAGGGTTTTTGAAAAAGTAAAATTTAAAAAAATTCTTTAAGCAAAAATTATGTAGAGTGCAAAATATGCAAAATTTTGATTTTAGGTGGAAAAATACGAAAAATTGGTGTAACATATGCTCTTAAGTATAAAATATGCACCTTAAAGTGTTAAAATATTTTGTTAGATAACGATTTTCTTCGTAAATATGACATAATATAGTGGTAATCTCAAAATATGCTATTAGGACCAAAATATGCAAATATATGTTGTAACAATTGAAATTGTTTGAAACGTATTAATAACTAAGATTATGGTTAATTTGAAGACCAAGAAAAAAATATGAATGTGCAGTGTTTTGGTTGCCCAGATTATTGTAGATTTTAAACGGTGCGGAGATATAAACTCAATTCTTTGTACTTGTGGATTCATCTTTTTATTAATTTACTTTGCAACTTAATTTTCACGATTTCGTCAATTTTCAATGTCTAACATGTCTGTTCGTAAAGAGATGTATATGAATTATTAGCAGGGAAACCACAAATATGTAATTGCATGTTTTTTTCCGGACGCTTAATGAAATCATCGATAAAATATTTATTCGTTTCAGAACAAATAAATTATTTTGGCATCGATTTTTTAGTGCAAATTTTTGTATATTTACCCCTAATGGCAATTTTTTTTATTTGGCGATTTTAAGTGCATATTTATTAGGGATGCCAATCCCGATCCTGAAAATCCCGGGATTTTTCAGGATTACAAAATCCCGAATCCCAGGATTGGACGAAAAAAATCCCGGGATTTCATTTTCGGGATTTATTGACATAAATTCAATCCAAAAATTAACAAAAGACAAGACAGAACATAAAAAAAAATATTAACAGAACATTAAAATATTAACAGAACATTTTCAAAAATATTTTAAAACTAAATTACGTAGATAAGAACATTAGAGGTCTGTTCGTTTGTATGCTCTTCTTACAAGTTTTACTATTTTTGCAAGTATTTTACTCAAAAAGCGTTTTTGTGCACATAAAAATAGTAAACATTTCAAGAGAAAATAATTTTCTTTTTTGGTATTTTTTTAGTTGAATATTTTATTTTATTAAATAAACATTTTATTTTATTTTTTATTGACACTAAAATTTATTTCACTATCCAGCAAAAACTTTGGTTGCCATGTAATGAGAAGAAGCTAATATAATAGTTCTCCACTACTTACACATTAGCTGAATAACTCATTATTTAAATACGGTGATGACATTAGAGGCAACTACTTACCCTATGCAATACTTAGGTGTCATTACAATAACTAATTACTTCCAAGCAGTTAAACAGCGCATTGATTTTAAAGCATTACTAAAGTCATGATTAGTAATATAGGAACTAGTAGGAACTAGTTATATATAAATGTCAGGATATATAATATTTTTTTGTTGTTGTAAAGACCAAAAATTTAATTAATATAAATGTAATAAAAATAAACTATTTTAGATTACAAATTAATTCATACGCAAATTTTGCAAATTTTTCTATGTAATGCAGACATTATGTTGTTGTCATTACAAAATAACTACATCCGTAACTACATGTCATTACCAAGTTTTTGTTGGGTATTTTCCATTTTCTTACTTTTTCAAGTAAAAGCTTGTTTCTTAAATTTCTCTTTTTTACTAGTTTTATTAGAATTTCAAACGAACAAACCTTATGTTTTGTTTTTAAGAATAGGAATGAATTTGTTTAATTGAAATATGTATTAAAAAAAATATTTTTTCCTTATATTTAAAATGTGTTTTCATGTGAAATATTAATCCCGAATCCCGAAATCCCGGGATCCCGAAAAATCCTGAAAATTTGAAATTACAAAATCCAGAATCCCGGGATTTGCAAACCCAGTCCCGTTTGGCATCCCTAATATTTATAGCATATGTTGTTAATTTTAGGGCACATTTAACCCTTGTAGAGCATATTTTGACATCATAAAATATTTTTCAAATATGATTTAAGAAAAAAAGAAAGCAAAAAAATAATAATAAATAAATTTCAAAATTAACTACACACAGAAAAAGAATTAGTTAGAAAACAGTTACAAATACTTATATTTGATGAAAGGTGTTAAAATTTAATTACAATAGTTAATGTTTTATTGGTTCAATAATTTGTCATATTTAATACCTAAAAAATCGTAATTATATTAGAAACATTTTACTTATAACTTTTAATTCAGTTGAAGTAACTAAATAAACTTTGCTGAAATAAAATAAACAAATTCAGTAGAAGCAACCGAACTAAATTTATATAATTGTTAAGTTAAGGTACTTTGCAAAATAATGCTCTGGTCTTAATATAATATTATATAATAAAACCAAATTTTAAAATAAAAAAATGTATTCTTTTAATTAAGCTAGCCTAATATACATAAGTATATTATGAAGTAATTTCAACCGAATTATTATTTTTAAGTAGTTTCGGTAGCCGAAATATAGAGTTATCCGAACCGAATTATAGGATAGTACATGCAACCGAACAAATTCGATTGGCAAAAAATTCGGTTGCCATAACAAAAGTTTTTTCTCTGTGTAATGAATGCCATTTTATCGTTGAGAATCCTGTCTTGTAGCAACAAGATTATGATTGAAGTTAATTTTGTAAAAATAATATTTTTTTAATGAAAGCATATCGAGCTCTAACCGCAAAAATGTCGTAAGTGCAGTAAACATTTTTGTTTTATGTATGAAAAATCTGAAAATCTGAAATGACACTTGATACGTCGTTGAAATTTTGACAGATGACCTAAATGATTCTAAATTATAGATAATATCGATTTCAAAATGTTGTCGGTTACGATATTTTGGCGGTCAGTGATCGATATGAAAATAATAACAAATAATAATGTCTAGAATTAGATGGGTAAAAAAATAGAAGATCAATAACGTTTTTATAAGATACAATAAAAAATGGGGAATCAAATTTCGACACGGTTGGTCAATTTTAGTTTTTCTTATTCTATAACGTTGAAATAGTAATAAGACCCTTTGTTTTAAAAAAAGACATAATTTTGTTAAAAAATTTTAAAAAATCTTTGTTTTTTAAGTGCATGTTTTCGCGTTTTTAGAACATATTTTTAGTTTTTTACTGCATATTGTGGTTTCCCTGATTATTAGTTAACCAAACGGGCGAAATTTCACGGATCTAGAATTCTCGTTATTGATAATAAAATATTATTTAAACCCATTCATTCGAGAAAGTGCTAGGTAGTCCACAATCATTTGGCACCTCTACAGATAAGAGAATTGCTTTATGAAAGCAGAAGTCGTCCGCCTCTAAGTCCGACGACTTAGAACTTTTAAGTTAGAAGTAGCTTTTGCTGATTATATCTTAATAGGTGTAAAATGTACATATTTTCTAGTATTAGCCTTAAAAACGTTTTACATCTCTATGCGGTCTATATACTTGGGTCTATATAATCTGATCCCTTTTTGTTATTCAGTGGCGGCTCTTGGAGTTTATTCTGATGTACCAAATGATCACATACCAGTAAAGGAAATTAACTGTGACCTTAACATAGAAAAAATATTTTTTAATAAAATTATTAACTAATTTTATATCGGTATTTAATTATATTACACAGGGAAACACTGATTCTGCAGCACGGGATTTCTCAATCAATTTGGATACACGGATACACTCTAGTTCTCGCGATAAATCGCGATTTGTAAAATTAAGAAGGTTGCACAATATGCATATTGAAGCGTAACTCGAAAATTACTTGTACGGTTTTGTTTAAAAAATATCAAACAATTTTAATGAAAATTGCCTTCAAGGCGTTCTTACATTATTTTTTAATACGGTCAACAGTAATGGAGATACTGAGAAAAAATTAAATTTTATACGAAATTTTAAGAATTTTTTTTTTCGAAAAATCATAAAAACTCGAAAGTGTCAAAATTCAAATTTTTATTCTTTAATTATAAATATAAATTTTTTACAAATAAAACAAGACGTATTTCATTAAAATTAATTCATAAGTTTTGATTTTATTCACAAATTAGTGAAAATACTCATACTAGCGTCAATTCAAAAAAGTGGATTAGAGGGTAAGTACTAGAGTATTAATTTTACTCGACTTTTTCATTGTTCGATTAATCAAATAACTCGAAAATGCAGTTTTTTAATTACTCGATTAATCGAGTAGATTTTTTAAATTACTCGAGTTATTGGAGAAAGTTATACCTTAAAGTAGTACTCATACTCTTAATGTTTCATCGAAGTCATCAGCGTCATTATTCTATAATTGCACTTATCGCCTGAACTATTATTCGTAGAACCAACAATATTTATTTCTAAATCAAGTTAAAAATCTTACAATTTTTTTCTTATGAAACATTTAATTGAAAAGTGAATATTTCTTAATTAAATTTTACATTATAATTTTTTGCTGCCGCTAATAATTTTTTCATTTTTGCAATTGGAAGGCAACCTTTAACTACGCATTGCAGTTGGTACCGTGAAATAACTCCCAATGAAATTAGTCCCAACAAAAATGAAGAAACTCTCATAATGAAATAAAACCCAATTTGTATTAAACAAATTGTTGGGAGTTATTCCAAGGTACCGTTTCAATTTAGGCATAGGGGCGAAATATATATTCTCTTCACCAAATAAAGTTTTTTTTTAATAAAATTCCAGTTTGGGACACCAAAATTATATTCCAAACATTCCATAAAAATTTGTAACATTTGTTTTCAAGCAAATTAAAGAAAAACTAAATTTCAAACATCTTTTAAACAAGTAAAGAAGAAAATTCTTTAAAATCGAATTCTTAGATTAATCGACATAATTTATTCGAATAAATTTTTATTCGAAATTCTTGATTTTAATTTAATCGGACAATTATTTGAATTTAATTTGTCGATTAATCGAATAAACAACATTCGAGTGAATACCCTAGTAAGTACTTATTAATACCGTGTATCCGTATTGACTGAGAAACCCGGTGCCGCAGAAATTTGTTCTAATTTTTTACTCTGTGTTATTTATTAATATAATTGACTTTCTAATTGGTTTACAATTTTTTTTTAAAATAAATTGATAGCTCTGAAAAAATATAAAGAAAAAATAAATGTTTATCTATTAAAATATAGAAATGAATTAAATTTTTTGATCATTATCTATTAAAAAAGCATTAAAAATAAAATCAATTATTCAAGTTAATTAATATTATCATTTTCATGATTGGAGCAAAATAAAAAAAAATAAAAAAAAGTAATTTCGAAATTGAAGTCCATTTTTATTTTTTGTTTCAGGGCTTAATGTCTTGGTCTTCATACATCATCTAGATTCCACAATATTATCTTTTCCTCATCATAATACCAACTTTTACAAAAGTAGTTGGTAAAGTTACACATCTATTCCGGGAGGACATTTGGCTAGGTGAAATAATAGACGGATCATAACCAACTTCAATAGGCTTCGTCTTTGTCTCAAAATAATTATTCGTGCCAAATTTCATCAAGATATCTTTAAAATTGCCACCTGTACTTTATTCACAAAGTTTACATGGACAGAGAGCCAGCCGACCAGATGGACGGACGGATATCGTTAAATCTACTCACAAAATGATTCTGAATCGAACGGTGTACTTTAAGGTGGGACATTATTTCTGTGCGTTACAAACATCAGCACAAACGAATAATACCCTAACCACCTATGGTAATGTAGGGTATAACAATATACAGTGGTAACTACAGCTTATGAACTTACAATTGGTCAGTAAGAAACCAGCAAAAAAGTGTTGCTAGAAAATTCTCTAAGTTTTCTTCAGTTAAAATAATATATTCCATTTGACTTATGAATGGAAACTATTATATTTTAAATTGATCAAAAAAACATACATTAAATTTCTTTTCATAAGCAAAACCTTAAATTCATATGATTTAAACTACAAACAAAATCATTTTAAAATGTCATTAACACACGTTTTCACGTCTTAATCAGCAGGATAAAAATAAAATATTCCTCAAATTTCCTCAGAAAAGTTTTATATTTGTCTTTAATCAACAAACAAATATAAATCAACCACTTTTTATATATCAAATCCTGCCCATCTTTGAAGCAAAATCGTATAAAATACATAAGAAAAAATATTTATAACAACTATTTAAAATAATAAAGTAGCAGCTTAAAATGTACATTTATCCGTTTTGATATGCATATATTTTACTTAAAAATACATACAACTCCTATTGTCCTTTCGCCAGACATTTATTTTGGGGCAAAATTACATTGTCTCAGGATTTTAAAGTAAGTAAAAGATGAAACATTCACTCCTGTAGTGTAATTGTGGTTGTTGCTGCGTATTTTCAACGTTTCGTTTCGACTTTTTTTTTGTTTTTGTAAAATCGGCATAAAATGTTAAGTAAGCTCAGTTGGAAATGACGTGTGCCTCATCAGCATTTTTCAAGTCTTTCATACAATCAAACGCACACATATACACACACTTTTCTTGTACAAGGGTAATGATGCTGTAGTTCTTATGAAATATGGTGAGAGAAGGAGGACATTGGTCGTTATTTTATATTGTAAGTGGGTAATATTTGTATTTATATGTATTTTTTTTTTTTTTTTTTGGGCTATATTTGTATACTTATTGCCAGCCACTATAGACAAGCTATAATCGTGGTCGTTGTTAAAAATGACAGTAAAAGCTGGTTATTGATAGTGTCCATTTAGCTGTTTTTTTTTTTTTTTTTTAACGATGTTAAGTTAAAGAAATCGAGAAAAAATAATGTAATTTTCCGACCAATAAATGTAATAAGTTGAAAATATTATCATTAAAGCCAACAAAATTTCGAAACATTCTTAAAATTTGTATGTTATGTGTGCTCTAATTTTGGACTCTACCACGCTCCTGAAGTGTTCGTGGACTTCACCTGTAGAACTATTTATGGAGTGCTCCTATATAATTGTGTGAATTTTTATGTAATTCGGACCAGTCAATTAAGAAATTATAGATTTATTTACAAAATATGTTGATGCGGTCTCACTATGTGGTGGAAAATAAATATTATTCTTAACAGTTATTAGACTGAAGTTGAATCACTACAATTTCCTTTAAATGTCTCTTACTCATAACAATTAAAGTCAAACTAAGATGACTGCAATATGATAAAAGGAAACGAGTTTATGTTGCCACAAATAATAAGCATTTTCTAATTATAGCTGAAATTTATTAGCATAATTAATAAACAAATTAGGTCTTTAGAAAATTCTATTTCTACTCAACAGCTTTGTCATCTTTAAACTTTAATTCTATCTATCCTCTAACTTTTCTATAATAATGTTAATAAAAGAATTTGTGAATTTTGTAGCCAGAACACACAGAAAAAAATTATGACAAGTCCTTTGTTCTATTAATTACCAATTTCGTTAATGCAATTATTTTTTTAATTAAAAAGGCAATAAATTTTGTTACAAACTACAAATATCTAACAATACATTTGTCCTATTAAAAAATTATGTCGTTTATATTTATTGTTTTTATACCCACCAGCAAAAAGATGGGGGGTATATTGATTTTGTCATTCCGTGTGTAACATGTCGAAGGAATCATTTAAGACCCCATAAAGTATATATTTTCTGGGTCCTGATTAGATTCTGAGTCGATCTAGCTATGTCTGTCTGTCTGTTGAAAGCAGGATAGGGCTCGAACGAGAAAACTTAGGGGGACGAAATCTTATATAAAGTTTATTTGGGATTGAAAATGGGAAAAATCGGTTAATAAACAAAAAAGTTATGGGCTAAAACTAGAAACACAGCGTGTCCGTTTCATACTTTTCGGCTGATGTCTCTTAAAAAAAGACATGTATGACAACGAAATTTTGTATAAATAGTTTGTGTAAATAGTTTGGAAACCAAAAATTGGCGTGGTAATCCCACTTTACCGCCCACCTCCCATATTAGGAGAAACTTCATCGAAATTGTGTTCAAATAGTTAAAGGACCAATGCAAACTCTGAAAAAATGGGCGTGGTTCACCCAATTTACCGCCCACCTCCTATATAACGTAAAATTTGGAAAAGTTGATGGTGGTATATAGATTCGGCCGAGCCGAATATAAGATTAGCGCTTGTTTTTTTTTACAATTAAACATGAATTTGGAACATTTAAGAGTAAATATTCAAAAAAAATCATAAAAATGTACCTTAGTATCTGATTTACAAGATATTTCAAAATAAAAATTAGAGATGAATGTTTTGTTTTCCTTACGACTGAAGGTTTATTTTTCAATCAATTCTACAAGTAATTATCGAATAAGTTTCTTTAATTTAATCTCCAATCTCATTATTACCTGAGAACAACCAAATCCCAAAGAATCACTTAAATTGCACAGATTTTTTCGAATATAAGGCAAACTATAGCCGAACTTCTAAAAAACAAATTTTATAAAAATTTTTTAAATAACATAAATATTTTGTTACAAACCTCTAATGTTTTAGCTACTAATATGTATTCAATAAATTATTCGCCGTCCATATACATGTATGTGTTTTAATTTTATTTTCTTAATATGAATTTTTAATAAAAATTTTGAAAACAGAAATAGTTTATAATTATGTTTGTAAATATGACATCCTATAAACAAACGAATAAAAAATATTGTTAACACTTTAGGGCATAGAATAGAACTAGAAGTTTATGTGAGAGCCACCCTATACTAAATTTTCAAAAAATTTACTCATTTTTTTGAAAATACAAAAACAAAATATATGTGACTACATGTATTTTGTTGTTGTATGAATTAGGTTTCTGACAATTGAATTAGGTTTTTTTCTCTCACATAAATATCTAGTTGTTAATCTATGCTTTAGGGTGTGAGCTAAATGTACTTTTCAATTACTTCATAACTTTTGAAAATTGTTTCCTTGTAAATATAAGAAAAAAATCATGTTTGATGCTTGACTATATTCAAAGAGTTTATAGAGACCTTTAATAAGGAAATAATTAAGCATGTGCATGGAAATGTGGTCAATATCTATCTTCCTTTTATCTATCTTCCAAACGGAGGAGAATCAGCGAACAAATGAATGTCAGTTGATTTAAACAATTTTAAAGGCTCCTTTACTCTACCGTAAATGTAAATGTAAAAACGTAAATGTAAATTGAACGGAAGTAGATGGTTACTCAAAAACCGTAAATGTATCCAATACTTTGTTGTTGTTTTGTACACATCAACATTAGTGATGTTAATTACACATATTTCCAGTAAGTCTCAATTAGTTTGAAAATCGCTAGATTTATTAGTTTGTATTTTAGCGATTTGTATACAAAACAAAATTTGTGCTTTTATGAAAAAAAATTTTAATTTTAAATTATTAACACTTTATTTAAATTATTTTAAACATTTTTTTAGTGAAGATAACAGCAAAATAAATTATACAATTTATAAACTTTTTATAGCGATTTTTACTCAGATTTAGTATATTGAAATAAAAAGCTGTCAACACTGTTCTTACAGCTGTCACGTAAAAACGTAGAGCGACCTAATTTAATTAGGTTACTACCAGGGTACTCTAAACAGGTATAATCGTCGGGACAACAAATTCAACAACCCAACTTTTTGTTTCTCTTTCGTGTAGTTTATGTGTCAAAAACAACCGATTAAAATACGTTGCAAAACATACAATTTTATTATACCCACCGTCAAAAAGATGGAGGGTATATTGATTTTGTCATTCCGTATGTAACATGTCGAAGGAATCATCTAAGACCCCACAAAGTATATATTTTCTGGGTCCTGGTTAGATTCTGAGTCGATCTAGCTATGTCCGTACGTCTGTCCGTCTGTTGAAAGCAGGATAGGGCTCGAACGGGAAAACGTAGGGGAACGAAATTTGGCACAAATATTTGTCATATATAAGGTTTGTTTGGGCAAAATCGGTTAATAAACAAAAAAGTTATGGGCTAAAAAACAGAAACACAGGGTGTCCGTTTCATACTTTCCTGCTGATATTTCTTCAACACAAGCACGTACGACAACGAAATTTTGTACGTATAAAAAAAAAATTGAAAAAGTTGATGGTGGGTATATAGATTCGGCCGGGCAGAATATAAATTCGCGCTTGTTTTTTTGTTTCTTTATGTAAACAATAAAACGTGAACAAACTTCGACAGATCTTCTACACAAAAACAAAATCAGCTGGGCCGACGATTATACATGTTTAGTGTACCCTGGTTACTACGTTACATTTACGTTTTTGAGTACACATACACACATAGCTCTCATAAGCAAAACGTGTCAGCTGATTCGCTTCATTTACATTCACTGTTGAGTAACAGAGCCTTAAGTTGTCAAAATGATGGCTCGGTCGTGGCTAAACTGATGGTTCTTTTAATGAATAATGCGTTTGACACATCGATCATACACCTTCGGAGATTTCGGACAGGATGTAGTCGCTTGTATATTTTATTATACCCTACAACACCATAGGTGGGGAGGGTATTATGCGTATGTGCAGATGGTCTAAAACCCACCTTAATTTATACTAATCGGCTTAGAATCACTTTCTGAGTTAATTTAACGATATCCGTCCGTCGGTCCATGTAATCCTTGTAATCAAACGAGAGATCGCAATAAATCCCTTAAATATATCAATATTTTAATGAAATTTGGAACATGTTAGTTATATAAGTTTAATCAGTGTGCCGAATTTCATGAGATCGGTCCATAATTGAACATAGCTCCCATATAAATCTCTGTTCAGAAAATCACTATAGCGGGCATAAATACCATTAAAATGCTAGTATCATGTTAATATTCGACACAAACGATTTTTATATAAACATAAATGATAGGGCCAAAATTTACGAATATAAGTCCATAATTTAATATAATAATAGCTCACATGTAAGGACCATTTTCGGGAATCACCTAAAAGTGAATAAATTCATATAAATGTTAATATAGGCATAATATTTTATTTTCATATGTTTTATTTTACACTCAATACAATTGACCACAGACTCCTCTATGCATTTTAACCCTTATGTTAACAACCGCATACCCGGGTATGTTTTTCATTTTTAAATTAGCATAATTGGAGTTCTGGTTATCATATTAAATTGGAAATTTAGATGTTTGTCAAGAATATTGTTAGCTATAATATTCTGAAGAGAAAAGTTAAAAAAAAGTTTTTATAGACAAAGTTATAAGCTTTTTAGTGACGATACCCCTTACGTTTACAACCAGTATACCCTGGTATGTACAGATCAATTTATGGAAATATTTTATCGAATACAAGTAAAATATTTATTATGTTTCATTTTTTATAAATAATAGATACATTAGCTTATAAAAAATTAAAAAAAAATTGTATTTTAGGCTGCGCAGTCCTTACATTCCTTAATATCTTCTGAATAATCAGCACATACTGGTTTATGGTATTTCCTACATACCATTTTTTCCTGCGGCGCTTCATTCTACAAAAATATTACAATTATTTTTTGACAAACTTTATTACCCATATAAACTAATTACTTTATATTTACAAATTCACTTAAATATTTTTAACAAATACCAAAATCTAATGAGAACAAAAAAAATTAATGCTTTTTGTAAATAAAATGAAATTGAAAAAAGATTCGGCTATGCCGAATCTTTGATACCCTTCACCATATTACCATATTACCATCTTACTATCTTATCGACATCATATTACCATATTATCGACAAATAATAAAATTTTCGCCTTAACGTATGCTTTCATATTTTCACATATATAAATCAAAATTTTTTTCAAACTACGAAAATTTGAATATAAAAAAAAAACAATCATAGCAGGCTTTGCTTTTACAAAATAAACAACAACAACAATTCCATATTTATTTATTTTTTATGTGTGTATATACAAACTGGCTGCATATACAAAGAACAACAACAACACTGTTATTCATTATATTACTTCTGTTACTAACTAAACTACTTGTCTTATAGGCAAAAACGTCACTAATAGTCATTACAATGCTTAATATACATGTTTGTGTGTGTATTTATACACAGATTTGTTTTTGGGCCATAACTCTGTTGATTATGAACGAATTTGGTTTATTAAAAAAACGAAATTTTGTAAAAACATTTATGACTGATCTATATAAAAATAAAAATCTGTAGCTTGAACAAGGGCTTCAAAAATAAAAAAATCGTTTTCCCCGATATCTCAGTTATTACTGAACCGATTTATTTCATTTTTTCAGAACAAAAATTCAGAAAAAAATGTCCGAGACTTCTTTGTAAAAACGAAGTCTCTAGTATATACAGAGGCTTCAGAAACTGGAAAACCGTTTCTAAAAACTGGTTTTTTTAACATATCTCCGCATTGTATGAACCGATCTTACTGAATTCCAATAGCTAAATTCTCGAAAGCATTTCCGATCGTTTGATATATATATTATATATGTCAGTTATCGGTGGGCTTCATAAACGCCATTTCAACCGACACACGGACGGACGGACGGACGGACATGGTCCTATCGTCATCATTTCTTACAAGGATCCCGAAAATGTAAACTTTTTTGCTCTCCGACGAAAATTGTGGGAATTACAAACAGAACGACAAACTTATATATACCCTTTACACCTGTGGTGAAGGGTATAAAATATGTTAGCTTTTTTCTGGCTTTATTTTTTGGGCATTTAGTCTTTTCTGACATTTTTTTAAGTCCAATTTAGATTCTTTTTGCAACACTGCTGACAAGAGTATATAGCTCAGTAGGCCGCACCAAAATTTACCAACTTTCGAATTTTGACCGTAACTCCCCCTAGAATGGTTCTTCGGATTATTATAACAATCCGAAATATTAATAATACAATATTAATATTAGTGAAATCTAATATCGTTAACCAGTGCCGCATCGGGCCTTGAAGTTTTTAGGGTGCGTTTATGTGGGAAAACGATGGTTTTTTTGCAGTTTTTAGAAAAATGTTACTATTAAATAAGCAGTTTTGCTCCTAAATGTTAAACAATTGTAATCTGCACATAATTATCTAACAAATAGCATTTAAAAAGAGATAATCGGTTAAAAAAATATTTAAGTAATTACAAATTCCCCAGACCTTGAATGTATTTTAGAACACTTGTGTAAGGAGTGTACAAGGAAATTTTTCATTTTTTGATAAATGTTTAAATAAATGTTTCAATTTTAATCATAATTACTGAAAAATACATTTTTGTTTCCGTAGAATAATCCAAACACCTTTCTACGTTCGGTTAAAAAATACATTTTTAAAACTCAATTTTCAAACTTTTAAAAGGTTTATCAAACAAATTTCAAAAAAGTTCAAAATTAGAAAAAGAATTAGATCAACACCTTGTATGACTAAGCCGTACCTGCGATTTGAATTCTGCGAATTTCGGCAAAAAGGCATTTTTTACAGTTTTTAAGATATAAAGTATTTTATTTTTTATTTTTTAACTGATGTTCAAACTAAACAAAATTATTATGTAGTAAGGTAAAAAATATGTCGAGAAATACATTCTGAATTTTTTAAAAAAATTGGACAGGGATAACCTTTAAAATACGGAGGTTAAAGGTCAAAAATAGAAGATTGGGTTTTATGTGGCATCAAAATGCGAAATCTTAAACGGAGAAGTATTTGTAAAATTTTAACAATTGTTAACACTGTTCAAATACTTTTTAAGCATTAAATAATTTTATCTATTTATATGTGTCTGCAACATTTAAATTTACTACCACATAAAATTTGCATCAATGTACTATATACGAGTATCTATACGAAAAATAAAACGTGTATTTATTCAAGCAAAACAAGAAAATTTTGATGTCATTGTAGTTGTACAATGTTCATGCTTATAGGTATGTGTGTATACTTGTTGTCCTGTTTGTTAATACTCATACTAGATTTATAAAATGCGTATGTCTCTTGATATTGTTACACTGTTAAGCTTACCAAAATATCCTTCTTACTTATGACTAGAAGATCTTCTCTGTCTTTTTTTGTTTCCCGGTAAATTCATGCGACAGTCTAGTTCTAATATACATATGTATGTACGTATGGGTGGGTGTTTATATTTTGAATATTATTTGAACATTTTTGTTCGTTTCCGCTACGTTTATTTTCAGTTGTTCGTTTTCCAGTGAAATTTTTATTTCTTTTTTTCATATTTTATTATTATAAATTATAATAATTTTTATGCGCTTGGTTGATGAAAAAATATTAGATTGTCCTCTTGCGTGTCCTCTGTTTTTTCTATTTAGTCCTTTACGCATAATTTTGTGTTATACTCATTGTTGTTGTTATTGGATTTTTTTTATAAATTATTATTCCTTTAAATAATTTTTATATTTCTCTGTGACAAGCATCACTAAACCCTCGCATTTGTTGGCTGAGTGGCTGGCTAGCTTTCGGGCGGTGTTGGCTACATAAAACAGTGGCGTGATAAATATTTAATGGCACATTAAGATTTTGTCTTCTTGTTTTTTTGGTTTATTTATGTAGTTGTAGTTAAGGCTTTTTGTATTGGCCACAAATTGTAATTGTTTTTTCATTATCTAATCAACAAATACTTATTAAACTTAATTTTTGAGTGGTTATATCTGTTACATTAATAACAGAAATTGGAAGAAAAGGATATATTGAAGGACATAATTAGTTAACATAGTCTTAATCAGTACTCTTTTTAATTTAATTCTCTAAAGTGTGTTTTCCTTTAAACCCAAAAAATATTGAGTTGTCTAATACAAACTGCAAGGATGCTTCAACCAAACTTTATATTCATTAGATTTATGTTTCTCAAATATACCAATTCTTACAGATTGACGTGAATGAAGGGCTAATGCTTCAAAAAGTCTTCAAATCATTGACGTTAATAAAGTGGAAATTTGTATGACTCTTAGGAGAACTTCCCTTGGGAAAAATAAATCATCTCGGAATGATGCAAAAGTTCAGACAATAACTTCGAAATATGCACTAGACTGCAACGGCATCTCTTTGTGTCACATTTTCAATCATTCTGCCAAATAGTCTTGTTAAATGTTATCTCTGAGAGCTTCCGAGGCCTCAGGATTATTCTCATAAACTCAAAATATAAAAAAAAATCCATAGAGAAGTTTTAATCGAATTGAGTGCTCTTCCCAGCCAATGAAAATCCTCAAATAGATTGCGAAGAAGGAGAACTTCCCTTGGGAAAAATAAATCATCTCGGAATGATGCAAAAGTTCAGACAATAACTTCGAAATATGCACTAGACTGCAACGGCATCTCTTTGTGTCACATTTTCAATCATTCTGCCAAATAGTCTTGTTAAATGTTATCTCTGAGAGCTTCCGAGGCCTCAGGATTATTCTCATAAACTCAAAATATAAAAAAAAAATCCATAGAGAAGTTTTAATCGAATTGAGTGCTCTTCCCAGCCAATGAAAATCCTCAAATAGATTGCGAAGAAATCTATGCTTCATAAGTTCTTGCGGTTTTTGAAAATATATATTTTTTTTTTTTTATTTTTTTATTTTTAAGTCAAGCTTGTTCAAATAAGCCCATGATTTTTTAAAAGCTAATGGAGAAGTTTGAGTTGAAGTGAATAATCATCCCAGCTACTGGAAATCTTAGTTATTTTGGGGAAATATTATTTTTGAGTGCTTTCCATAGATAAGTTTAAACTGAATTGAGCGATGTTTTCTGCAACTGTAAATCGTAAAAGATATTCTGGTGAAAACTATTGGTAATAAGTTCTGGCACCCTTGTAGAATACTCTTTTTGAAATGTTTTTAATAAAATACCTTCAAATATTTTATCCAAACCATGATACAACATTATATTATGATCCAAACTTTATTATCAGGATTTTCAAATTCTTACTTACATACACACAAATACAAATGTCGTTTAAAATGTCACTTTGTATTAGGGTGATCGACTCGGTTTTCCAACCGGTTTTTTCAGTCAATGTGCTGTCGGTTTTTTCAAAATGTTCATTTTTCGAATGTCGAATAGGCCGGTTTTTTTAAGCACAAAAAACCGGTTTTAAAAATGGCTTTTTACTTCAAAAACATGTACTTATACTGATATTTGAATCGAAATTTATGATTTTTTTTTTTTTAATTCATAATGTGTTATTTGTAATGTTTTAAAAATATTTTTAAATATATTCAAAGATTTTTTTTTTTTTTTTTTTTTTTGTAAATGATGAATATTTTGTTTCACAAAAAGTTTCACATGCAGAATCTTTTTAAATAAAATTGATTCTGGCTTCTTCATATTAACCCATAGTTGTTTATGATAAGTGAAAGCTAATTATCGGTTTTGATGATTATTTTCTTACAACATTTATACCCCACACCACCATAGGTTTGGAAGTGTACTATGCGATTGTGCTGATTTTTGTAAAAATATTGGTCAAAGACCCACCTTAGTTTATATCAATCGGCTTTAAGTCGATTTAACGATGTACGTCCGTCCGTCCGTCTGACCGTCTGTCCGTCCAAGTAAACCTTGAAATAAAAATACAGGTCGCAATTTTAAACATAAATTAGTGAAATTTTCTTATAGACCAAGGACGAACTGTGTTGAAATTGGCTGTGATCAGTCCATCATTTCACCAAGCCTCCATAAAAATATCCTCCTGGAAAAGGGGGTTTAACGATCATAAATCCCATAATGTAAGTTCCATATAAGTTTAAATCTATGTGCGGAATTTCATGAAGATCGGTCCATAATTAACCATAGTATTGGTCCACAATTCCACAGGTCTAGAAAAAAAGACTCCTCCCCGAATTTTGATGCACACAATGGTGTAGATATTGTCGGGCTTGGCCGACTATATCTTTCTTTCTCGTTCTTAATGGTTTAATAGTTATTTCCAAAAATAATTATGTTTAATAAATTTTAACTTGAACAATAAAAGATTTATTGATTTTTCTTTAAGAAATGTAGTCTTTTGATTGAAATATTAACTTCTACAAAAAAAAAAAAAAAACGGTTAACCGGTTTTTTCTGAATTTAAAAAAGTGCAACCGGTTTTTTCAAAATACCAACTATTCGAACTATTCGAAAATCGGTTTCTCCAAAAAGCCGAATAATCGATCACCCTAGTTTGTATTAAAACATAAATAAATATTCCTTCTGTTAACATTACTCAACGGACATTACAATAACAGTATTAATAAAAAATAAAAATAATTATAACAACAATCTACTTATAATAGAGGTATGTTTTATAAAAAATATGAATGAGATTACAATAATATTTTATGGTTGAATTAAACCTGTGTGTAAGTAATTCACTCTAACCATCCATCCTCAGGTAATGACAAAGAATGTTTTTTTTTTATTTATTGTTATTATAAAAATATATTTTTGCTACTTGAAAAATTATCTTCAAATTATGAAACAACAACAGTTCAACAAGAGAGAGAAAATAATGAAACATTTTTAATTTACTACAAACCTTACCAATGCGAAGTGCATCCCCATGGAGCTGCACAAGGTGTAGGTACATATATACTGTAATTGTTGTAATAAGACAAGTAGTGTCCTGTTTATTTATTTTACAGGATTCATTTTTTTTCTATATCTTGCAAATCTTGTTGATGACAAAGTGCCAACACAATGAGTGTAGATGACAATTGTAAGAGTGGATGAAAAAAAATTATGAAATTGTGTGGATCTTTAGATATAACGAGGGTTAAGTGTTAATTGAATGTAAAGTTGGAACAAAAAAAAATTTGAAGAGACTAGAACTAATATTTCCCAACTTATATTGATCATTTGAAAGAACAACTGCTACGGCACACAGTGTGCGATACAAAAAATGAAATGGAAATAATTATGGAACTTCGGAACGGCTGCTCCGATTTCCATGAAATTTCACATGATGATAGTAAGGGTGTAGATGAGTTTAAGTTTTAAGTATATATTATATATCATTGTTTAGGAAATTTTGTCTTCTTTTCAAATATATATAAAAAATTTTACAATACGAAAATTTTTTAAAGACTTTTTGCAAAAAACACTGAGAAAGGATGGATTCATTTTTAATTATGCAATAAAATTCTTGTTAGTGAATATTTTTGAATGAGATTTCACACATAAGTAGGTTTTTCGATGCTTAATTTAAAGCGCTATTCGCTTTTTTAGATTTGTATACAAAAATCCCGTAATTACCAAAAAACTTTAAAAAATTTACAAAAATGGTATTTTTTATTTTTTTTTGCTATATCTTTCCAACCGATAACGGGGAGCAAAAATTTTTATTGCGAAACAAATTAAAACACTTTAGACTAAATAAAAAATATAACTTTTTTTTTGATTCCAGCTTTGCGATTTGAGAAATTTAGGCGAAAATTCGAAATTAGTTGGAAAAATAGGTCAAATTTGGAAAACCCTGGTTCTCGCAAAAAAAAAAAAAAAAAAAAAAACTATTTTTAAAAGCTTTTTTTCCTTTAAAGTATTTTGTGTTTAGTTATCTTTCAGAAAAATATAAATACTATATATGTTACTTAGGAAAATTTTTATATAACAAAAAAAGAATGTTACCACTTATTTGGCAAAAAAACGGGAAAAAATTAACTTTTTTGGAAAGTTTAAATTTAAATGCTTGTAACTTTTGACTCCGTAAATATTTTTTCAAAATTTTTTCTTTACACAACTTTCCTATTTGTTTTTAATGAAATAAAAAAAAAATAAAAAAATGGGGCTAAAATTGGACCCGCTGTAGCAAAAAAACTTCATCAAGACAGGCTAAAAAATAAAAATTTTAATTTTTGAAGCTTAATATCTATTAAACAAATTATCTCTTTTTGTTTAAGAGATATTAATCTGCATACGACGATGTTTTTTGTAGATATCGACTAGCAGAATCCTCCCATATAAAAATCTTTGAAATCGGTTCGGATATAAGGAATCAGGATCGTTTCTAATAAGTTTTATACCCGAATCCAAATTTGGGACCCTATGGACTCGCCCCCTGTAGGTCTATATGGTCCAAGCTCAAAACTTAAACTCGTCTACACCTTTACTATCAGCATGTGAAATTTCATGGAAATCGGAGCAGCCGTTCCGAAGTTCCATAATTATTTCCATTTCATTTTTTGTATCTCACACTGTGCGTTGCCCCGTACGAGCACTATCCTGCTTTCAACAGACGGACAGACGGACGGACATTGCTAGATCGACTCAGAATTTAACCAGGACCCAGGAAATATATTCTTTGTGTGGTTTTAAATGATTTCTTCGATATGTTATACACAGAATGACAAAGTCAATATACCTCCCATCTTTTTGATGGTGGGTATAATAACAGGAAATACAAAATATGTAGAGCAATCTTATTAAGCATGAAACTCTGAGAAAGGTTTTCATTTGGTTCCTGTCCGTCATAAATTTTTAAAGTATCAGCTTCAAAGATAATATTATAAGTCTGGGAAAGAGTTGTTACATTTGAAAACAGTAATCTTGCTTCTGACAAATTTCACCATATCACTCCTTAATATACGACTAATTTCCAATCCACCTACATCTATTTAGTTAAAACACATACCAGCAAGGAAAATGCTGTGAAAATATAAATAATTTTTAATAGAAAGGACACTATGTATGTCTGGAATGAGAAATGTACACTTAAAATACCTAAGTATTCAACTAAGTACAAGCACTTGAAGAAAGAAAAACAGTTGTTAAATTTATTTTCATAAAAAAACAACAAAAACTAAAAATGAAAATAATAAAGATAATAAATGGAATGAAAAGAGGATAAATGAATGGATGAAATCTAAAAGAAATGAGCTCTAAATAAACATTTATTCGCTTACAAAAAAAGGGGAGTAAATATGTTTGGTCACCAAACAAAACTCAAACAGAACATGAATTTTATATGTCCTTAACAATGTTGAAACAATTTAAACAAAAGAAAAAAATTAAAACAACATGTCTCCAAGTAGCAATTATTTCGAGACCAAACCAAGTTTATTCTTGCTACTGCTGCTACTTTTTATAAACAATTAACATGACACTCAACTTGGGAGGCTGTTTTTGGTCGTTTTTTTTTTTTTTTTTTTTCAAAAATGAAAAAATAAATTAACAACAGCGAAATTACAACATGTTTCTGTTTTTTGTTTTATTTTTTTTAATCAATTTAAAATTGTTTGCTTAATTTAAAATTTAAAACATGTGTGTTAAGAAATTTTGTTAAAAACTTTTACTTTCTTTAGGGGACAGAGTCTTGTATTTTAAAAAATTGTTTTAAAATTTTTCTTAATATTTAAGGTGTTGAAATGACTAGTAAACATGCTAGAAAATAATTTACACTAAAATAATTAAATATATTTATCACAACGACACTAAGGGGAGTGATAAAACAAACAAAACCTTTAAATGATCTAATAAAATTTGCTTAAATTTTGCTCTTATAGTCATTTGAATATGATACATTTGCCTTATAATATAAAAGTATTACAGCAATTATTTTGTAAAATTCTTAAAAACTAAATTTTGTTATTAATATTTAGTGCGGTAGTTACTTTTAAAGTACTTTATATGTAAATATAATTAACTCTCACTTGTTTAAACAATATGTTATTAAAAAAAAATTTACTCAACCTTAAATTTTTATTACTGCAGCAACATATTTTTTTATAATATTACTTAAAAGAAAAACAACCAATTGCCCATTGGTGTCATCCATCTACTGAAACCCATAATTATTTAAACATGCAATAACATGACCCTTAAATAAAAATATATGGCCTAATAATTAGTCAGTCAAACAGGCAGACATATATTCAAGCAGAAGGCTGGTCCAAAGGACTACCTCAATATTTTTCATATTGTTATGTAAGTACTTAGGAGTACTCCAAAAACGTTTTTATGTACACATAAGAAGGTACTTTGTAATTAGTGCACGTAGTATTATCATTAAGTTTATATTCAATGATTATGGATGTTAAATTAAAAAGTAAACTTATAACCAAAAAAAAAAAAAAAAATGAAAATATTAATAGTTTTAATAACAATGATTAGCAAAGAGTTGATTATAAAGTTTGTAAAGGAAATAAATTGTAATTGTTTCGCATTGAAGTAGCTTAATTATATTAAGTTTACTTTCAGTTTCAATACCGTTTTTTTTTTACATTTATTTAATCGTTTTTAAGAAAATATTATAGAGACAATATTATACGAGTTGAAGGTGCAAAGTAAGTGTAAAGTAATATAGATCTTCGGAATAACTAAATTGTGGTGACATCACATAACAGAACGAAGAAGTTTTACTGCATTGAACACTTCATAAATACTTACATACCCCAGTAGGCCATGTTTTGTAGAAAATATCTACGATGTCTTGATGATTTGACACATGTACGACAGCTCTAAACAAATGACACTTAAGTCATCAACGATAACCTGAGCGACGCGTTATGCATATTGTCGTCAACCATATTAAGAAAAATAAATAATAAAGGAGTTGGGTTCTGCTGAGATTTAAACCCAGACCACCAATTTTTCTCTTCCTTATTGAATAGTCAAGCGCACTTACCACTTCATCTACAACATTCTGTACTTTTTAATGATTTCATAAATGCCTTTATTTATCTGATAGTTATTGATGACATTGTCATGTAGCATGTCGTGTGTTTGGTTTAACGCACGACATTCTCGGTGGACATTTTACTCATGTTGTCACCGAACTAGATATGTATGACAATTTTGTTATTGAAGTCGACGAAAATGGGGTAATATGACAATATAGGTGACTTTTAGTCAAACTTGTCCTCTACATGCATTTTCATGACGACAAATTTCAGCGACATCATCGATGAAAGTGTCGTTAATGGACATATGGCCTGCTCGGACATTAAACACGTTATACATATTTATTATACATATTTATTATATAAAATACATACGTGACATAATTTTCAAATCAAGCCATTACAGCTAAAATATCTTAAACGACAAAATTTTCGAAATTCAGTTTTTATTAATATGGATATGATGGAACCATACACATCTGTCGAAAAAAGTTGAAAGTACCGTAACACATTTAAAGTAAAAACCAGTTAGAAAAATATATGTAGTAGGTCAAGTCCGACCATATAATACCCTACACCATTGTGTATGTGAACCTAAATTCGTTGAGGGTTCATATAGTAGATCTGTGGCGAATTGTGGACCGATACTTATATTAAGTGTAAATTAAAATATTCGAATACTGAATATTACATAGATAGTAATATTTATATACATTTGTGTACTTTAAGGTGATTCCCGTAAGTGGACTGTTGGGGCTATGGTAAATTATTGACCAATTCTCATAAAATTTGGCATTGAGATTTCTGCTTAAATAAAAAAAAATGTATGGACTTTCTACACTTTAAGGTGATTTTTGGAAAAGCATTTTATATGGGAGCTTTAGTCAATTATGGACCAATTTTCATGAAGTTTAGCACAATGATTGATACTTAAAATATTAATATTCTTAATAATAAATGCCTTATTATCGTTAAACCTCTATTCCGGAAGGACATTGCATGATGGCTAGATAAAATAATAAATAGATCGATCATAACCAATTTCAATAGGTTTCGTCCTTGGGCCACAGTAATTACACAGTGCAACACGAAAAAATATAACCATATACGGATACCACTACGTGATAAAAGAACAAAAAAAGACCAGTGCCTCCCAGTTTTTCCTCGGTGTTATTTTTGCAAAAAAGTGATCATTTTCTCAGGCTCATATCTTGCAAACCGTTCGGAATTTTGATTTACTCTCTGATGCAAAGTTGTAGCTCTTGTCATAAAGAACAAAAATTGTGAACATATAAAATCTTCAAGATCAAAATCGCAAAAACTTTAAAAAAATTCGATTTGTTTACATTTTTTCCCCTGTTCAGGTCCATAGGTAGCAAACCGTTCAAAATTCAAGGAAACAATCAACTACAAAAATGTACCTAAGATCTCAATAAACAACTTTCTATAACATATGAACTTCCTAGGAATGATTCTTAATACCGTTTAGGTAGCGCTAATGTAGCCGCAAAAGTGAAAAATCTCCTAAACATTTTTTAATTTCACACTACCAGTGCTTGCACCTGAAAATTTTGTATCACCAAGGCTGCCAACTTCAGATCATAGAACAGAATTTACAGGAATGACTAGAGCAAGTGGTGTTACTTATGAAGATCCATTTGATACCGATTATGAGCCCCAACAGGGAAGAGATGGACCACAATTAATAACACAAATAGAAATGGATTTCATTGTGGCCATATTGGGACTATAGCAGCGACTTGCCATATTTTGAACAGCGTTTTTAAAACAAAGAAAACTCAGACAAGCTAATTATAACTCTAGGGCGTACCTATAAACGGCAAGCTGAATTTCAGAGCCTCTACACTCTAAATGATGACAATTCCTTCGCTTACTGCAACGATATAAAAGCTTTGGTGTGTAAGAATGGGAATGAACTACATCGCTAGTGAGTAGATACTATTTATTGATGGTACTGTTTCAAGCTTGAAAGCAGTGTTGTTGCATGTGTCGAACCGAAAACCTTCCATTCCGCTAGCAATGGGTATTAACATGAAAGAAAGCTATGAAACATTGAAAGATATAATGAAAAAACTCAAATATTATGAAAATAAATGGAAGATTTGCTGTGATTTGAAGCGGCTTTCCAAAATTCTTTTGTTTTCTCACCTCTGAATCAATTCCAATGTAATTCGTGGAGACCAAGAGGAAGTGTGGAGGAACAAATGAAACAACATAGACTGAAGAATGCACATTTAATTGACAATACTCAAGACATCTTGTTGCCACCGCTCCACATATAATTGGGAATTTTTAAAAAATTCATCGAAGTGGCCGTTGTAAATTGTCCAAACGCATTCGACTATTTGAAAAGCGTTTTCCCAAAGTGCTGCAATGACGAAATTAAAAAAGGTATTGTAGTAAATTTAAAACGATTTTTTGTTCACCTCATTGTACTATTTACACTATGTTAATGTTTTCTGTTCTGTCTTTATTTTTTGCCTTCATTTAACACGCGTACTTAATGGCCCTGATATTAGAAAGCTATTCAAGAGCAACTTTGATTTATCGCTTGATAATAATCATTCAATGGCATGGATTTACCTTCATCGTGTATGCACCAGAGTCTTGGGAGGGGATCGAGACGCGGAACTGGAAGCAAGATTATGGGTGAAAGAAATGCTGTATTATTTTAAGAAAATCGGCACATCGATGACATTAAAGCTGCAATTTCTTCATTTTCATTTTGAGGATTTTATCAAACAACTCCCTACCGAATCCGATTAGCAAGGCGAACGGTTTCACCAAACCACAATGCCCATGAAAAAACGGTACAAAGGCAAAAAACTCGACGCATTGCTTGCGGAGGTAATATCAATTCTATTGATGTATTGTTTTGCATTCCTTTTTTGATTTCTTTTCTAATTAGAATTATAATTCATTTCAGGTATGTTGGTGAAGTCACAAGATCACCCTGTATTATGTTAATGAAGTATTTGAAGAAGAAAAAGCTAATGATGGAGGGCAGTCTGAAAACAACGTGCCTGTGGACACCATACTTCTGAATCAGAGTCAGATTAGGACGATTCGGACGACGATTTGGATCCACAGCTTAAGAGAGTACGATTTGCAATACCAGGGCCATCAACATTATAAACATAAAACGAATATTTTTTTTTATTATTTTTGTAATAGATAGCATAGTATCTCAATGTTGAAGTAAAGAAAAAACAAATGAAATTTAAAAATTTTCGGAAAATTTTTCACTTTTGAAGTTCATATGTTCTAGAAAGTTGTTTATTGAGATCTTAGGTACATTTTTGTATAATTTTTAAATTAATTAAATTTTGATCGGTTTGCTACCTATGGACTTGAACAGGGGAAAAAAGGTAAACAAATCGATTTTTTTAAGTTTTTTGCGATTTTGATCTTGAAGATGAAGTTTTTTAGATTTTATATGTTTAAAATTTTCGTTTTTTATAATAAGAGCTATAACTTTGCCTCAGCGAGTAAATCAAAATTTCGAACGGTTTGCAAGATATGAGCCTGAAAATATGATCACTTTTCTGCAAAAATGACACCGAGGACCAAATATTTGGGGGCCCATAAAAAAAGTGTATGACTGGGCAAAACTGGGTATATGGTTATATTTCCATGACTTAAAAAATTGCACACAGTGTTATCCGTCCGAAATTTCATTAAGATATCTTTAAAATTTTTTGTACTTTGATTTACATGGAGAACCAGACAGACGTAAGGACTAACGGACGTCATTCTGAGTCGCTTGGTATACTCACATATTTTATCAGTTTTACCCAGTGTACCCTACAAATAATAAAATAAAAAAAGAGGTTCTCGTAGCCTCTTGCTTCACGACCTACTTTCAACATTACAATTTGCATTTGGACCCTGCAATTTTAAGATAGAGTAATTCCATATTATATTTAAAAAATTTTGAACCTTGATTAACGATTTAAATAAAATTCGGTGCATATGTAGAGGAGGATTCATGATCATGTAATTTTTTTTTTTATTTCGAAAACTGTGATAGCTTTAAGTGTGATAAACTGATAGAGCTCATTTACATTGGGGATTTTCCCTGGGAAAAATCGGTGCAACTTTTACGTTTGTAGGCAGGAGGTGTAAAGAAGCAGGCGGGGTAAGAAAAGTTGCACGTCGTAGCAAAAGTTTTGGCCATTTTTAAATGGCCAAAACTTTTGTTGTATAAAAGATATCAAAATAATTTTTTTTTTTTTTTTTTTTTTGAAACAAATTTGTCAAAACTTGTTTTTAAGATGTCATATAAAAATTTAATATGAATTGAGATACTTTTTGTCGATTGGAGTCCTATTTACAGATAGGTAAGTAAGCAGCCCAACATCGTATGAATAAAACCATAGAGTATCGTACATTTAAACGTACCTCAAATTATAAAAGCTGACATTATTTAGAACAAATTGTACAAATTTCCAATAATATTTTATCTAAAATTGTTTAATAAAGTTTTATTTCTAGATAATTTTTTATATCTATTAGTTATCTAATAAAATGATATCTATTTCCTTCCTATTAACAATTTTTAAAAACTTGTTTTTCTGTAGCTATCGTCTGTGTATTACTACCCAGCAAAAACTTTTTGGTTTTCGATAATGACGACTACTTATTAAAGTACTTTCCTGGAAAGTAGGCGTCATTATTACTTGCCTTCTTGACATTACATAAATAACTACTCAGTAGTATAATTGCAGAGTAAGTTACAATCACATGGATCAGTTGTCTAGAGCGCAGGATTAGCAATCTGAAGGTTGCCGGTTCAACCCCATTCTGATGCTATTCGTTTTTTTAACAAAATGTTTCAAAAATATATTTTATGCTAAAACAAGTTTTTTAGCTTTGAATATTAAGTGCGAAATGGTGTACTGAGTAAGATGTTAGTCATTAAAAACGACTAGTAATTGGGGTCCCAAGTTCAAACCTCACTGACAGCAAAATTTTTTCGTTTTTTTTTTTTATTTTTATTTTTGTTTAGGTACATATTTTTTAGTATCACTAGAGTCTAAAAATAACTACTAGAATTCATGGACAACTCGAACAAAAATAACTAGTTACTGAGACAAAAAATAAGTAGTTTATTTTTATTTCCAATTATACCTGCTAGCTTACCAGGAAAGCAAAGTTTTTGCTGGGTAATATTGGTGGATAAAAAATTTTTCACATAATAATATGCGTTACATTTTTGTAGAAAACTATACGTGCGGGTACGCAAAATAACTTAATAACTTAATCATATTCAATGAAACGAGAAAAAATTTTAATGATAAGTTATTCAAGTTCAGATTTTCTAAATTTAAATAAACCCAATGGAACTCGTAAATTAACGATATAAATTAAATAGTCTTAATGGAAAATTTTCGCAATATTATTTATTATAAAATAATCATGATAATTTTGAATGCACTATGAATTAAATACTTTTTGTTCTTGGAAACTTTTTGTACACTAAATTGGCTTTAAATGATTTCTATTTGGCCTCTTTGAATCAATAACCTTACCGAACGAATTAAAAGTTAAATATTTCCGATTATTTACATAAAAATCAGTATAAGTAGCCCACTCCAATTCAGGCACATAGGGAGGTATAAAGTAATCATTTATGGTGAAATTTCTTATAAAATAAAAAATATTCTGTAATTAAAAAAAAATAAACTTCCAAAAAAATTCAATTTAATTCATTTGAAATATACCTTTTTTAATGGACACTCTAAGGGTAAATTACTGGTACGTAATATTTCCAAAGAAATCATTTTCAAAATAAAATGTTTATGAGCTGCACTCAAAGCTATACAAATATCAATATTCATATTCAAATAAGTTTCCAACAGTTTAGGTCCACGTTTTATTTTCACCTTAAATTTAGACATAATATTGGTTAAGTCCTCCTTGAATTTAAAACCTGTATTCATCATTAAATAGCCTTTAGCATTTTTAACCAAGGAACAATTATAATCCATAACGATGGGAACATGTGGTTCTGGACACTCCAAATGCGTATACATGGCAAACTATTTTAATTGAATAGATATTTATTTGGCAAAGTTTTATATATATAAATTTAATAATTTTACCTTTTTACCCAAAATGATTTTAATACAAATCAAATATAATAAAATATTTACAAACATTTTCATTATTTTTAATAACGCTGAGTAATTTTAAAAAAACGTTGATATAAATTGTTTCACTTAATTTCATTTTAACCCTACGGTGCATACCATTTTTAACATTAAAGTGCTCGCAATTCTTTATTAATAAAGATATAGCTACGAAACTTCAGATCGTCGTGATTATGGTGTTTATACAGCATAAAAACTGAAAAAAACTAAATTTTGTTAAATTGGTCTATATGTAAAATGGCTTTAAAGTTGATACCTACGGGAGTCAATACCCATGGTACCCCCATATAATTTCTGTATTTTGCACTACAATTAGTATTTTTTTTTACTATTTATTATTGAAAATCTTGTTTCTATTGTCCTTTGATTCATATAAAGTTAAAATTTTACAAATTTTTTGTTTAAACTAGGGAATAAGCATGTCCATGGCAGTCAAAATTTCCAAATTATAAGTAGTGACTCCATTAGGATTTGAAGGAGAACTAGTTTCAAAAATAAGCTTTTTTTATATTTATATTCTTAAGTTATTTTGGAGCTTCAAAAAAAGAAATAAAAGATAATATGTGACAAGTTAAAAATTTTCGAGTTATAGCTGTTTTGAGCCACTATTTATGATTATAACAATGATAACGCACTTTTTAGCCATTTTTACATATTTCACCGCGTTAACTTTGGTTTTTGTGAATTCCTTTCGGTTTCTCAATATCATGTTGTAATGTTAAATTATTTCATATATTCGTGCTATGGAACATAAGCTTTCTATATTGTAGCTCCAAACATGATAAGATGCTATGACAACAC
This sequence comes from Protophormia terraenovae, assembly GCA_951394005.1. Taxonomy (NCBI): domain Eukaryota; kingdom Metazoa; phylum Arthropoda; class Insecta; order Diptera; family Calliphoridae; genus Protophormia; species Protophormia terraenovae. The sequence goes on from OX596075.1 coordinate 89,814,985, forward strand.
TGACAACATTCTTTAGTGTTGTAAACAAAGGTTATTCTTGGACGTGACCTATTTTCGGTCAGAATATTTTATGGATCTTGTGCTTCAGTCAGTGCTAATATTCTGTAGCACTGTAAGAACGTTATAGTTAAAAATTGTATAGATTAGTTTTTACGTTAATAAAAATTATTTTATAAAATTAAATAGGGTTTCTAAGGTCCATAAAACTTTTATATGTATTAAATTATGCAATACTAAAAAAATTTATGGACGTCAAAACTCGATTCTAGGAGAAAAATTTTATGGGGACTTGGTTGTAATAGGTAACCATTATAAACTAATTTTAACAGAGCACGTGTCTGCTTCATATAAAGTCAAAATTCATACAATTATTTCAAAAACTACAATTTGTAGCTTCATTAAAAGTTTATTATGGACGGACGGACGGACATCGCTCAATACTTAAACATGTCTCTCTACATGTTTTTATCGTTTTATTTTAAGATCTGGGGCCAATTAAATGGTCGTAATAAATAATTTGTATAAAATTATATATTTTTTGAATAAAATCAAATTACACTATGGTACCCGGGTACCACGGGTATTGACTAACGTTAATTTTTTTGGGTATGTACCGTAGGGTTAATAATTAAACGAATTGTTGAAGGAAACCATTCTATTTTTGAATAAAGGTTATTTATTTATGTTTTTTTTTTTATAGAATTTTGCTAAAAATAACAAATTTGTTTTTAATTAGTTAAAATAAATTAAAATAAAAGCATTCGAATGATAATTTTTTTACCAAATAACTATTTACTTTAAAAATATTTTTTTTTCTTGAAAAACAAATCAATTTTATAATTATTTTCAATGGTGTGAAGTTATTTTCAAATAACTCTCTAACTTATAAAGAAACACGAATTTTTAAAGGCAGTTTCACTGTTGAGTATAAAAATATACTAAACCGTTGGGTTAAATTTAATTTTTCTCTAATTCTTATAGTAGTATAAAGTGAGTATACGAAAAAATTAAGACAAGCGAAAACTGATTGATTTTTTATTTCAATGTGATATAAGGAAATTGATATTGCTACGTTATCCCTGCAAAAAAGGAACTGAAAAAGAGCTAAACAATTATTTTAGCATTGAGTTGTCATTGGTAGGAAGTGCTTAGTGCTTCCTTCCAGAAGTTCTATTTTAATACGTTGTTGTCATTGGTAGGATGTTTTTCTTTTAAGCTTCTTATTCAGTGCTTTTAAAGTACTTTACTTTAAACTACCCAGCAAAAACTTGGTAATGACATGTAATTACTTTGTAATGACAACAACATACTGTCTGCATTACATAGAAGTTGTTTATTAACCAATAATTTATAAACCGAGTGTAAATAATTATTTATGCACAGAGAAAACAGATTCGTTGCTACAAGCGAATTTTTAGCCAATCGAATTTTTTCGGTTGCATGTGCTATCTTAAATTCGGTTGTAGGTGCTATACTATTGCTGAATTTATGGTAGTCACAACTGTTTCAAGAAAAAGTATTCTATTGAGGGTACAGAAAGTATCGTTTGGGAGAACTATTATTCAGGAGCTTATTTTTGTATTAAATATTACAAATTTTTGTTTTCTTCTTATCATTTTATTTTTTAAAATATGTAAAAAAATAAGGCAAAAATAAATAAGAAAAAATATGAATATATTAGAAAATTTCCTATTTGCTAATTTAGCCGCACATAAAAAGCTGATTCTCTTTCTTTAAAGCAGCGCAACAAGATAAAAATGGATGCCATAGACCACTAATCACGATTGCTGACTGCATAATCTAGATTTAAAGAATATATTATGATTTGAATATTGTTAACATCCCAGCAAAAACTTTACTTACCAGGTAAGTCAATATATTATGCTAATGCTAAATGGCGGTAACTACTTATAATTCGGGTGAAAAACTCATTACATTTATATGGCGATGTCCACGAATTCATGGGTCCCCATTATTAAAGTACTTATTTTAAACAATTAGATAAGTAGTTAATCAAATGCTACAAAACTACAAATACTTCAAAACTACAAAATTGCTAAAACAAAAATAATTAAAAACAAAATGTTGGCTCAACTGAGATTTGAACCTAGACAAAAACATTCGTTCATGTTTCAAAGACTACTGTCTTAGTCACTGCGCCATGTATGTGTTAAAATTTGTGTGCGTTATTAATAGTTTCAACATACCAATATAAATTAAAATAATTTACTGAAAAAACGTTTGGGTTTAGTTCGGGGTTGAACCGATAACCATCTGAGTGCTACGCTGTCGCTCTAGCGAACTGAGCCATTGCAGAACTAAATGAAATTGTTGTTTACTGGTAACTAGTTATTCCACTACTCGAAGAAATGAGAAAAATAATGACAACTCATTACCTGGTAATGAGTCTAGTAAGTAGTAGTCATTACCAAAAGCCAACAAATTTTTATTGTATATACAATAAAAATTAAATATAGTATACCTTTTTGTGTCCGTTGGGGAAATATCGCGAATTTTTCTTAAATAACTTTTTTAAATATTTTTACGAATGTCATTTTTTTTTTCAAATATTTTTTTATTTGAATTTTTTGATTGCTACCAACAACATTTAGAAATTGTACATATTATGCTGAATTCAATTCGATTGTTGCTTTCGAATTGGCTAACCTTAAATTAGTTAAGAAACAAACCTTTTATTAATTATTAAACTATATCTGCAACAAATATTTCAATCATTTTATCGTTTTGTTTTGATTTATTCGGTTGTATGTTTTAATTGCTTAATTTAAAACTTAAAAAAACACAAATTGGTTCACAAAACAAAATTAACTATGATGTGAATTATGTTTCCATCACAATTATTTTTTTAATATTATAGAAATTGAAAATCTTTAGTATTTACAAATTTATGACAACAGTAATCGAATCTTTGTTGCTTTAAGCAAATTTAGTTTATTACAACAGTTTTCCAAGCAATCTTTTTTCTGTGTGTGATAACATTTTTGAAAATATTAATTTTTATAATGCAGTTACCAATTCAAAAGAGAATACATCAATGAAAGGCAAAATTTTCGTATGAATCAATTTTTAATCTAAAATAGTTTATTTTTATTGCATTTATTTTAATAACATTTTTGGTTATTGATAACTTTTTTAAATTAAAATTATATAAAATTTTTTTAAAACAAGAAAAAAAATTTATATCCGGATATTTCATTACTAAATATGACTTCAGTAAATTCTCTAAAATCAATGAGCTATTTAACAGCTTGGAAGTAATTAGTTATTATAATGACATCTATGTAATGTATAGGGTAAGTTGTTGCCTCTAATGTCATCACCGTGTTAAAATAATGAGTTATTCAGCTAATGTGTAAGTAGTGAAAAGCCATTATATTAGCTTCTTAACTCATTACATGGCAACCAATGTTTTTGTTGAGTATGTACAAAATTTTTTATGAGTTCAGCTTTTTTCAGCCTTACACAGAAAAAATTATTGTATACAATTTTTTAATAAACTTGTTTTTTGATTTTGTATTAGCATTGAATAATAATGTTAATTCCCATAATTAAATAAAAAAGTGAAAAAAAAAAAAAAAAATTATGACATTTGAAAAAAAAATTAAATAAAAACGAAAATATTTTTAAAAGAAGAAAATATACTGTGAGCGTCAAAAAAAAGTAAGCAGCAAGTATTCTTCAAAATAAAGTTATTTTATATTTAGATTATTTTGTGAATAAATATATTTTTTTACGCGTCAAAAAAAAGTAAACATTTCTATAATTAAATGCAAAAAAAAATTGTATCAATACTTTTTATGTTTTCCATTTGACTTTATTACATCCTTTTCATTCCATCTTTGCAATATTTTTCATGTTTTTTTTGGCGTCAAATATTAAAATTTACTCTTGTCATTGAGTAAAACGGTTTCCCGGAACGTTTAACACTAATTTTTATACTTTTGGGCGAGATTCAAACATTTAGTTTGGCTGGCTTACGATATGTAGATGTCTTACGTGGTGTTCTTCTGTGGAAGTCTTTTTTGTGTAGTGTTCTTCAAATGGTACTAGCCCTAAAATTACTATTTTAGGTACCAGAAGAAGGACTTTCTTTGACTTCGCAAACTAGAGCTTTTTTCTTTGTGTCCGTAAATGATTTGACCAACTTGCTCAAGGAAATTATCTGTTTGGCAATATGATGTTTGACATATTTATATATTATTCCGCAATAATTCCTTGAAACAATTTTTGCAATTTCACGCAAGGATTTTTCCTTTTTCATATAAATCTGATATTATTTTCGAGTTTGAATTGAACTTTGTTTTTCTATGGTTAAACAATCACTTTTTTACTTCGTTTTAAAACAAGAAACACATTTAAGGTTATAATTTAGTCCTACCCTGAAACCTAAACTAAAAAAAATGTAAGATTTTCTCCCACTTTTACAATTTACTGACCTTTTTATAAAAGAAAGGTGCAACTGTTTACTTTTTTTTTTGATGCGTAAAAATTGGAATATTTTTTTAAAAATTCAATTCAATCGTTATTCCGATTTATTTTCGCAAATTGTATTTATGAGTTCAATTCCTACCTAATTACCAACGAATTTTGGTATATCACCTTTTTTATATCATTATTTATCTTCATCTCACAAGCAGTGTTGCCAGTTTAGCCTTTTTAAGGCTAAATCTAGCCTTTTTATTTTGCTTTTAGCCTCAAAATTTTGGTTTATTTTTTGTTGCATTTAGCCTTTTCTGACCTTTTTTAAAGTCCAATTTAGCTTCTTTTTTTTCTCAAGTCCTGGCAACACTGCTCACAAGGCTTCAGTTGAATGGGAATTATATATTTCAATATTAAACAATTACCAACATATTGGTTCTTTTTGGAATTGTTGAAGCCAATAGGACATAAGCTGATGTGTAAAATTTCTCTCAAATGTTAATGTGCTTATAACATTTAATAATGAATTTGTGCTTATGAAGAGATAAATATACATATATTTTAAATATCCGGGGATATGTATTTATAAATTCTTCATTTTATTGCAGATGTATCTGTCATGAAATGATGCATATCTAAATATCAAGGTTCAGGTTTATTGTATATGCTGCCGCCACACATGATACCTACTTCGGCTAATCTTTGCGAAAACATTTCCGAGTAAGTATTACAAATGTCTTGATTTTCCGTGCAATCTATCGCATATAGTTCAATGTGTTAATGTTATGTCATCTCATATACAGGTTTTTCATTTATTAAAATGTGGCTCTATCAGATGACCGGTTTTCCCGACTTAACACTCAACATTATTATATGTTTTTGCTGTAGTATTAATAAGGAAGGAATTTTTGTTTTTTATTTTGAGCGAAAAAATTTGCAAAGGCACAAATCTATGTAATATTTTAATTATAGTAATTACTATGTTAATAGATTTTAAGCTAAGTTGTAATCATACAAGTACCTAATGTAATTAAAAAATTAATTGAGATTTTTAAAAATATCAATTATTTATTATATTTTTCTGTGTATAAGAAAAGAGTAATTATTAATAACTTCCAAAAAGACCAAAATATTCATTAATTTTTTTTTTTTATTATTCTAAAGTTGGAACTTTAAGCTAATTTCATATTTTCTTTTTTGGTTTTGAAAAGTTGCCAACATTTTTTTTATTATAAAATTTGTTTTTTAATATTTTAAAAGTATTCCTAACGTAGATACATTTAAAGTTAACCTGAAGGCACTTGACGCAATGGCCTCCCCACAAGCCATCAAAACTTTGTAAATTTTTAAAATTTTTATACCCACAATCAAAAAAAAAAAATGGTTGTTTATAATTCCATGTGTAAAATATCAAACAAAGTTAGGGTTTATGTATATACATTTTAGGTACTGGGAAGTTACTGAGTTGATCCATCTTTCTATTGAAATCAGGATACGGTCTCTGTTGAAACTTCAGTTCATACTTTTCCGTTGATTTCTATTAAACAAAACCATGTACTACAATGAAATTTTGAGCAGGTAAGTAGTTAGAGGACCGATATTAGATCGGAATTAACAAAGTGACGTGATCCGTCCATTTTACCATCCAACTTTCATATAAAACGAAATATCAACGAAATTTTGTTTGTAAGATTCTATACTATATTTCGACATATTTTTCTACCTATAACTAGATTGCCTTATGTTTTCACGAGAACTCAGAATATGCATATATATTTAAAGGTCCTCAATATACTCCCGCACAGTGGAACCACATTCTTTTGGAAATAATTCTGTAAACTGTGAACCGTTATAGATATCTCAATAAAATTTCACATGATCAGAGTTGAGGCATTTCTGTGTTTATCTTAAGGAGTACAGATTCCTAGCGGCTTAGGGGGGTAAAGTTATGTAAGAAGGCAAAGTTTTTGTTAGTTTTCAAGCAAAAATATAAACATTTTATGTAAGTATATAGTAGCATAGGAAAGGTTAGAATATGGAGAAACATAATTTGTAAAAGAATATTTAATTTAGTCAAACTTTTTCAGACCATCATCCGAAAAACGGAAACTTAAGATTTGAAGCGCTTTTAATGTTAATATTAAAATTGAAATAGAATTTAAACGAAAAAAGATATTCTATTGAAATATATATATATATATATATATATATATATATATATATATATATATATATATATATATATATATATATATATATATATATATATATATATATATATATATATATATATATATATATATATATATATATATATATATATATATATATATATATATATATATATATATAATTTTATAATTTTATGCTGTTCCCAGCTTTGCCATTTGAAAATTTAACAAAAATTTTTTTTTAAATTCTCAAAATTGAAAAAGTTTGAATAGGGCCGGGTGAGAGACCCTTGACACAAGCTACTCCGAATTTACTTTACACGCATTTGCGTTAAGGCTTCTTTTGGTGACATCAAAAAAATTATATAGTCTGGAACAAAAAACAAAATATTGCCACCTTTTTGGAAAAAAACAAAAAAATAAAAAATATATGAAACTTTTTTTAAAGTTCAATTTTGGCGTTTGTTTTAAAAAATTAAATACCCGAGATGGCCAATTTTGGACCACCCACTACCCTCTGACCCGCTAGGAAACTGTACAGCTCAACTTTGATCATGTGAAATTTTATTGATAATTCTGGTCACAAGTTACAGAATTATTTAAAAAAATCGATTTGAAACCACTGTGCCTCGTCAACATACTTTTTTAAATAAATCTATGAATAGCTTTATCTAAAAATTGAATACCAAATTATTTCGCATACATACTGTATGTATTGAAACGTATTATGACTTAATTGCTTAATTTGTAAGTTTAATTAAATGTAACGAAACCCATTAATAGGCAATAAAAACCTGTAATTAAATTATATGTTATGGTGAGTAAATTCGTCTGTGCCTAATTGGAGACCGATTGTTGTGTTAAGCTATAGGCCGATGCACAGTGCTTTGATCCCATACAAAGACGGGACAAAAATAAAAAGAGTTATCGTAACAAATTGAAACTTGGTACGCATATTTATTTAGGCTTAAAATGAATAAATACGAAATTTTAAAAAAATAGCGCAAGGACACGTCTACCTCCCATATATCCTGAAGTTAAAAAACTAAATTTTTTCTAAAATACTGGTCTGAACTTAACCAAAATTTTTACAGCCATTAAAAATAAACAGCTTATAAGTCTTCTAACTTATTTTTTAATTGGAGCAAGGACACGTCCACCTCCAAATATATTCTGAAACTTAAAAACAAATTTACAGCCTGAATACTGGTCAGAATGCCACAGAATTGCAGTTAAATATATACAATTTATGAGTCTGCCAATTTTTATTTAAATTGGATTAGGAACATCCCTACCTCCCATATATCCTGAAATGAGAAAAACGCATTTCTGGCTAACATACCGTTTTTAATTTTATAAATATAGAAGGAGGTGTCGCAGAAAATTGAAACTTGGTAGATATATTATTTTAGACCCATAGTAAATAGCAAGAACACGCCTCCCTTCCATATGGAGCTAAAAGGGCTCAAATTTGGACCGAAAAAGTATCTACACTTTTTTTCTCTAAAATAAAATTTTAACAACATATAATAATTTTATATTTTTCTGAAAGGTATCTTCACAGAGAAGACTTTAAAATATAAAGCATGCCCAATAACTCAAATAATCCCTACCGAATTCGACCCATTTTATATGAAAGTTTTGATTTTAGTCTATATTTTCTCGAATCCCAAAGTACGAATCGGCAAACGGAATGAAGTTTAAGAATCTGTAATATGTTGTTAAAAGTTCGGAAAAATGTGGATTTTATAGCCGAAATTGTGAAAAAACCCATTTTTGGGATTTTTGGCGTTTTTTTAGGAATTGTGGGATTCTTTATCTAAAATCTTAAAGTTTTTTTCACTTTCTCATTTTATTCAATAAAGTCTACATCCACCGAAAATTTCGTTAAGATATCTTTAATAACAAAGATTTTATTACAGATAAAATATTTATAGTTTCTCAAAAAGACACTTTTTTACAAAAAATTTACTTTAATTTCAAAAATCAGAAAAAGTATAAACTCGATTTTTTTCATCTAAATTACATTGCTTAGCTGACATAATTTTTCGTTAAACAGAAAAAGATTAAAATCAATATCTTTTACAGGACCGAAACTATGCCTCTTTAAAGTCTTATAAGTTTTATGAAAAAAAAAAAAATTACAATTTTTTTCCTAAAACAGTTTAAAATCAGCTTTTTGGTTCATTAATATTTTCTTTAAAATGCCCTCTAGTAGCTATAACAAAAAGCTTTCTCTAAAAATTTTTTTTTTTTAATCACATGATCTATATTATTACCTTTCTAAAAAAATGTTTTTATTTTGATTTTCGTCTATGGAATAAAGCACTGTGCGATGGTCATGGAATTAGGAATTGTGATTTTTATACGGGAGCTATTGCAAATTATAAACCGACAGATTTACGCTTATATAAAACTTATTTATACCGAATTTTATTGAAAAACTTGATATATTTTAGGCATACGTGATACTTTATAGGTATTATGCGAGGACTTTTGTATGGGGGCTAGGTGAAATAGTAGACCGATTATAACTTCGAAAGTCTTCACCCTTGAATAATAAAAAATCTGTGTGACAAATTTCATTGAATTTAAAAAATCCTCGCAAAGTTTTATTAAACTACTGGTATGCTTTCAGTTTTCGTTGGAATTATTATTTTTTTGTTTCACAGTATTATTTATAAATCAAATGAGTTTTCGTTTTTCTGTAGTTAAATAAAGGACCAAGAATTGACCATTTATTACCCTCTACGAAAATCTCATAAATTTCATTTAGGCACATGGACAATTTTGTGCCAAATTGATCACTGCACCGTGGGAAATTTTGCAAAATAAATGGTAATAAATCTGGATCATTTAAACTTGTTGTGTGTAGCTAAAACAATTGCAGCGCTACAGTAATCAATTTTCAAAGTTAATATAAAATATGACAATTTCTTATACATTATACTATAGAATACATAATTTCCTTTAAAATGATAGATATTAAGGAGTGCGATCGAAAAAATTTTAACACACGTTTTGCCTCATAACTCATTTCCGAAGCAATATTTAATTTTTTTTATACCCATCAAAAAGATGTTGGTATATTGATTTTATCATTCCGTGTGTAACATGTCAAAGGAATCATTTAAGACTCCACAAATTATATATTTTCTGGGTCCTGGTTAGATTCTGTGTCGATCTAGCTATGTCCGTCCGTCTGTCTGTCTGTTGAAATTAGGATAGGGCTGTCTGTTGAAAGCAGGAACGGGACAACGTAGGAGGACGAAACTTGGCATAAATATTTATCTTATATAAAGTTTGTTTGGTATTGAAAATGAGCAAAATCGGTTAAGGAATAACAAATTATGGGCTAAAAACTAGAAACACAGGGTGTCCGTTTCATACTTTTCTGCTGATATTTATGAAACAAAAGCATGTACAGCAACGAAATTTTGTATAAATAGTTTGAGGGTCGATGTAAACTTGGAAACCAAAAATGGGCGTGGTCCTCCCACTTTACCGCCCACCTCCCATATAAGGTGAAAATCAACAAAATTATTTACAAATAGTTTAAGGACCAATGTAAACACGGAAACAAAAAATAGGCGTGGTCCGCCCACTTTACGCTCACTTCCCATATAACGTAAAATTTGAAAAAGTTGATGGTGGGTATATAGATTCCGCCGAGTCGAATATAACATTCGCGCTTGTTTTTTTTTATCTAGTTATCATTGAAAAATATTATTTTTAATGACAACCATGTTGATTTGTTGCGATTTTGATCAAAATGTGGTGCGAAAATGATGCACGTGCTATAAATTATTAAGAAATTTCAAAAAAACTTAAATTGGTCCTACAAATAATTGGTCAAAGAATTAAATGTCCGCTGTCAAACTGTTTCCAAGATTAATAAACTGTATCAGGAAAATTCGACTATTGATAAAAGACCTGATTCGGGAAGAAAAATGGTCTACATGATATTGGGAAGGCCAAGAAAATTAAAAGCATATTGAAATGAACTCCAAACACATCTGGTAGAAAAGCATCCCGGTTAGTTCAGTGCTCTGACTATTTAAAAATTTATAGCTATTGCTGAGTTAAGAATATATAAAGTTTAAAAAGTTCCAGACTGGAATGCTGCAAAAAATTTAGAAGCCAAGAATAGGGCACGGAAATTAAAACCAAATTTCATACAAAAATACTGATGTTGTATAAAATACGATGAAACGTATGTACTGGCTGATTTTCGCAGCTTCGGGGTCAAAATTTTTATGTTGCTGATGCTCGAGGAAATGTTAAAGATAAGTTTAGGACCGAAAAGCTGACGAAATTGCCTATAGAATTCATGGTGTTGTAAGATTTATGCAGTTGCGGCAAAAGAAGCAAGTCATTTGTAACAGTGGGCTCTATAAATACCGAAAAATACATCAAAGAATGTTTGAAAAAAAAAATATTTTTCCTTTCATAAGAGAGCACAATGTGTTCACAGATTTTTGGCCCGATTTGACATCATGTCACTACGTAAGAAAGTTCTGGAGTGGTACCAAAACAATAACATAATTTTTGTACCTAGAGAGGTCAATCCTCTAAATTGTCCGGAGCTAAGGCCAGTGAAGAGATATTAGACTTTTGTGAAAAGAGAATCAAAGAGGACAAAACAAGTGTCCCAAAATATCAACAATTTTAAAAACAGATGGGCAGACTGTTGCAAAATTGTGTCTGAAACAACTATCAAATCACTAATATAAGGGTTTCCCTTAAAGGTCTACGAGTTCATAAGTAGTGGACAGAAGTATGAAGCTTATATTTTTCTGTTATCTGTAGTATAATATCAATTAAATAAAAAAACAATCAAAACTCTAAGATCAACCGTTTCCAAATTATTGAACTTTATATATGTTAAGATTTTATGCCTGTAACGTTTTCAATTATTTGAAATCGGTTCATATTTGTAAAAGTTACAAGCTCCGATATATTTTCCACTCGCATAGTAATCAACAGTCATTATATTATGTATTAAAAATTTTAAGCCATGACACAAATACTTTATATTGACATTACAAATTTTGATTTTAATTTTTTACTTATTACCAAAAAAAAAAAAAATAAAACAGAACGAAGTTTTTTATTTTTAGATTATACATCATTTTATATTATCTTTAAATTAATGTAGGTAAATCAATTCCACTAAACTGGTTTTAATTTAACTGACTTTCTGTTTGACCTCTTTGAATCAATTATCTTACCAAATGCGTTAAAAGTCAAATATTTACGTTTATTAATATAAAAATCGCTGTAAGTGGCCCACTCCAATTCTGGTACGTATGGAGGTATAAAGTATTCATTTATAGTAACATTTCGTATATAATAATATTTATTCTGAAATTAAAGAAAATATATATACATTTCACTTATATGATCCTTATTTTTCAACACTTTCATACCTTTTTTATCGGACAGTCGAGTGGAAAATTACTGGTACGAAAAATTTCCAATGAAATAATTTTCAAAACTAAATTTTGATGAGCTGCACTCATAGCCTCACAAATGTCAAGAATCGTGTCCAAATAAGTTTCATGGGGTTTGGGGCCACGCTTTATTTGTACTTTGAATTTATTCACAATACTGGTTAAATCCTCCTTTAAAAAAAATCCAGTACTCATCATTAAATGACCCCTAGAATTTTTCGTCAAAGCACAACTGTAATTGAGTAGGGTTTTAACGTATGGTTCGGGACATTCTACATGCGTATAAACGGCTACCTGTTAAAATATGTTTTAGATTAATTTTTAATTAGTTCTTATGAATTACTATATAAATTTTACCTTTTTTGAAAAAATGATTTTAATAAAAATCATATAAATTAAAAGTGGCACAAACGTTTTCATTTCATGCTATTTTTTAAACTAGTATTTTTTGTTTAATTTTATTTTAATAACTAAATGAATTTTATTATATTAAACAGTGATTAGACACTTGGAGTTTCAGATAAATAGTTAAATAAAACTAATAAATAGTTAAATAAAACTAATTTTATTAGAATAAAAAAAAAAAAAAAAAAAAAAAAAAAAACAAATTTGTTTTTAATTACTTTCTTTCTAAATAACTTCAAACGAAAGCATAGCCAAACTGCATGTCCATTCTAAATTATATTATTATGATTTGTCCTTTAGTCGAGATAAGACAATTACAAATTTTCAAATCATGAAATATATATTTTGAAAACGGTCGCACAGTGGGTCCAAACGCTAAATTTTTGGTAATAAATCTTTATCTGCCAAACTATTGGTCGTATCTTTCAAAAAAATGTTGAATCTTTTATTTCTCCAAAAAACATTTACAAATATTCCCAAACCCAAACATTTTTCATAATTTTTCTTTCAAAATTTGTAAAATTTTTTTAAGACTATTGGTTTATTGTCAATCTTTTGGTATAAAATACTGGTCAAAAAATTATCTTTTCGGTACATTTATGGCCAGTAAAGGCACCCATAGCAGTACGGAGCCGAGTGTTTTCAGCATTTTCATATATAGAACACGAATGTCAACGAAAATTAACAATTGAGTATGAATATAAAACAAAAACTATTCAGTTGTGTTCTAGATGTGAGAAAATGTGTTTTTTTGAGAATCTATAAATATTCTATCTGTAATAAAATCTTTGTTATTAAAGATATCTTAACGAAATTTTCGATACTTTATTGTATAAAATGAGAAAATGAAAAAAACTTTAAGATTTTTGTAAAAGGAATCTCACAATTCCCAAAAATGGGTTTTTTCACATTTTCAGCTATAAAATTCAGATTTTTCCTAAGTCCCGTAGACTTTGATTGAAAACTTTTAACAACATATTGCAGATTCTTAAACTGCATTCCGTTTGCCGATTTGTGCCTTGAGATTTGAGAAAATATAGACTAAAATCATAACTTTCATATAAAATGGGTCGAATTCGGGAGAGTGTGTACTTTGACCGTTGCATTTATTTGGCTTGCTTTTTATTTTACAGTCTTCTCTGTGAAGATATTTTTCAGAAAAGTTTGGATTTATTATATGTTGTTAAAGAAAATTTTATTTAAGAGAAAAAAAGGGTGTAGATACTTTTTCGACCAAAAAACACAAAAAGTCGTAATTTTTGCAGTTTTCAAATTCAAAATCGTTTATTTTTGGACTCGGTAATGATATCGACTTCAATTTTCTTTATTCAATAGATAATTTTGTTCTTTAATTATCTATTGAATAAAGAAAAAACAAATAAAATCGGTCGGAAATATATGTATATATGTAAAAAACTGGACCAAGAATATGCAAAATTGAGGTACTTAGAAATTCAAATGCAAATAATTCAAAAATTAAAAGAGATAAATAGGACATGCAATCATGTTTTTTGTAGATCTTATCAGTGCCTACAATAATATTTAAAAATATTTGAAATTGGACAAGAAACAAAAATTTGGCAAGCGATTAACAAATTTGTATATCAGAGGTACCCAACTTTGAGCCCTTTTAGCACCGTCCCTGAGGGGTCTGTTGGGTCCCCTTTCGAAAGTTAACATTGGAAAGTTTTATGTTTTGTACGGTTGTCAGTTTCTGGCTCGGTTATATTATGTGCCCAGCTTGATCTCAATGAATAAAAAAGCGAGAAAAAAAGGTATAGTCGGTCAAGACCGACCATATAATACCCTGCACCATTACGTATGACCATAAAATTCGAGAAGAGGACTTATATTAGACAAACACTTTTACTAAATATAAAATAAAATATACAGATATATATATATATATATATATATATATATATATATATATATATATATATATATATATATATATATATATATATATATATATATATATATATATATATATATATATATATATATATATATATATATATATATATATATATATATATATATATATATATATATATATATATATATATATATATGGTACCGGTTCTAATAAAATTTGGCTATGTTGTTTCTACTTATATAAAACTTATTTGTGTCAAATGTTAACTTGATACTATCATTCGTATGGGATTTATGGACGTTAAAGTGATGTTCGGAAGAGAGGATTTACATTTTAGCTATGGTCAATTATGGACCGATCTTGATGAAATTTGGCGCAAAGACTGATACTTATACAAAACTCCTTTGTACCGGGTAATAACTGAAATATTGTTAAATTTAAGCCATTTATTCCGGGAGGATATTTATATGGGGGCTAGGTGAAATAATGGACCGATAACCAATTTCAGTAGGCTTCGTCCTTGTATCAAAACAATTATTCGTGCCAAATTTCATCAAGATATCTTTAAAATAAAAACTTTGTTCACAAGGTTTACATGGACAGACAGCCAGTCAGTAAACCAGCCAGACGGACGGACGGATATCATTAAATCGACTCAGAAAGTAATTCTGAGTCGAACTGTATACTTTAAGGTGGGGGCCCGATAATTTCTGTGCGCTACAAACATCAGCACAAACGCATAATACCTTAACCACCTATGGTGGTGTAGGGTATAAATACTACTATGAATATAAGAATGACAAGAAATGGAAAAATATAAAAATAAAATTAAATTCAAATAAGAAATTGTTTAATTTTTAATTTTCTAAAGGAAAACGCGAAAATTTCGAAATACAATTTATAAATAAATATAAATTGCTCCTAAATCGGGTTAGTATCGTTTTTTTTTTTTTTTTTTTTTTTTGCTAAAAGTCAACGGTAGCAATCAACAGGAGCAACAAAGCAGAGCTTTTGTTATTATTGTATTTTTTAATATAAATTGACTAAGAGCTCATTTACATTGGGGATTTTCCCTGTGAAAAATCGCTGCAACTTTTACGTTTGTCGGCAAGAGGTGTAGAGAAGCAAGCGGGGTAAGAAAAGTTGCATGTCGTCGCAAAGCTAAAAATTTCATGAAATTTTTTCAAATTTATTTTTAATTTTTCTGATTTGTTGTTTTTTGTCAAACATTTTTGAAAAAATTTCACAATAAAAATTTATATGTGTAAATGCAGAAGGGATTTCGAAGCAACTTCAAAACAAAATATCATAAAAAAAATGCTGCGATAATCCCCAATGTAAATAGGCTCTAAAAAATACAATCGTTCCAACTAGAACTTCCTTTTGCCGACATCGAATTGCTTTTTATGTATCGGTTGTGTGTACCGTTAATTCAGCGATCGAATAGTACTTGTAATTAAGTTTGTGATGATACTCGTTCCCGAAAAAATTAGATTGGCAAACAATTCGGTTACCAAAACGGTTAACCGGTTTTTTTTTTTTTGTAGAAGTTAATATTTCTACTACATTTCTTAAAGCAAAATCAATAAATATTATGATGTTCAAGTTAAAATATATTACACATAATTATTTTTGGAAATAACTATTAATCCAATAAGAACGATAAAGAAATAGTCGATCAAGTCCGACAATACCCTACTCAATTATATGCACCAAATTCGGGGAAGTGTCTTCTTTTCTAAACCTGCTGAATTTTGGGCCAATACTATGTTCAATTATGGACCGATCTTCATGAAATTCGGAACACAGATTTTAACTTATATGGAACTTACATGTGTAAAAAAAAATTCTTACTACATTTAAGGGATTTATGATCGATAAACCCCTTTTCCGGGAGGATATTTGCATGGCGCTAGTTTAAATAATTGAACGATCATAACCAATTTCAACACGCTTCGTTCTTAGACTATAAGAAACCTGTGTGCCAAATTTCAAATTTAATACATGTTCAAAATTGTGACCTGTATTTTAATTAACTATTTTTTTATGAACAGACAGACGACGAACATCATCAAATCGACTTAAAGACGATTGGTACAAATTAAGGTGGGTCTTAAACCAATATTTTTGGGTGTTACAAAGCATATGAACGAACGAATAATATAATATAAAAATTTTAAGAAAATAATCATCAAAACAAACAAAACAGAAACCATGGGTTAATATGATAAGAGCCAGAATCAATTTTACTGAAACTATTCTGTAGGAGAAATTTTTTTAAAACAAAATCTTTGAAAAATGAAGAAAAGATTGAATAAAAAAAAAAGACTAAAACATTCAAATTAAGTGTAAAAATATTACAGGTGTTACAATTGAAGTAATTATTACTAATTTATTTATTTAATATTACATTAATTAATTTCGTTTTAATCTTAAACTATATTTTCAAAACATTACAAATAATACTCTAAAAAATATTCATGAATTTCGATTCAAATATCAGTATTTAGTACATGTTTTTTGAAATAAAAAGCTTTTTTTAAAACAGGTTTTTTGTGTTTAAAAAACCGGTCTATTCGACATTCGAAAAATTAACATTTTGAAAAAACCGACAGCACATTGACAGAAAAAACCGGTTTAAAAACCTGTTGGAAAACCGTATCGATCACCATAGTAAAATCCCAGTTTAATGCATTAATGAAAAGCTAGTTAACGAAAATATGAATTTGAAAAAGAAGAAACAAACAAAATTATATGATTTTTTTTAAGAAACTACGTGAAATAAAACCTTATGTATTGATCGTTGTTTATTTTTTCCTTATATTATTTAAACAGTTATATTAAATCCTTGAAAAATTTAATTATATAAATAAGAAAAAATACTACTCAAAATTTTTACTCAATTAACCGGGAAAATTGATTATCCAGAATGCTTCCAGTCCCGACCATTACGTATAATCGAGGTCTCACTGTATTTTGATACAGTATGAATTTATCATAATTCTTCTTTGCCCTTAATTATCTGGGCATCCCCTTTGGATATTCGTATGAAAATTGGTTTGTGAATAAACCACTATATTTTTCATCCATCGATATCTAAAATCGATATATAAAATATGTATTTCATATAGCAGTTTCAAAATCGGAAATTGTTCAATTAAACTGACAATATATAACATTGTGTATTTGTTGAAATCAAACTTCTGAAGTCTCTTCAAAACTTCGGATTCTTCGTCTCTGATTATTACGCCGAAATCACAATTGTTTCTCAAAATAACATTGACTCGTCTTATTATGGACAAAATAAAACACCATGTTGTTTAAGGAGTTAATATTACTTTTAATCTTCAAATCTTAATACCTTACCTTCAAATATATATTTGATATATTTTAAAAATTTATTATATTTTTAAGTTTTTAACTTAAATTCTTCAATTAAATGTATTTGAAATCTTATAACTATTGCTGGGTTTTGTCCTTTTTGAATCAACAATTTTACCAAACGAATTAAAACTTAAATATTTTCGTTTATTAACATAAAAGTCAGTGTAAGAGGCCCAATCCAATTCGGGTAAATATTGAGGTATATAATAATCACTTATAGTAAAATTTTTTATAAAATAAAAAGTATTCTGAAATAAAAGAAAATATAATTTTGGACTAAAATGTACTTTTTTTAATGAATATTCTTTTAAATACCTTTTTAAGCGGACATTCCAATGGAAAATTGCTGGTGCGTAAAAACTCCAATGATATCAATTTTAAAAGAAAATGTTTATAAGCGTCACTTAGAGCTTCACAAATATCAAAATTCATATTCAAATAGGTTTGTTGTATTTTAGGACCTCGGCGTATTTTAACTGTAAATTTTGCCGTTATATTGGTTAAGTCTTGCTTTGATTTCCAACCAGCATAAATCACAAAATTACCCTTAGAATTTTTAATCAAAGAACAATTGTAATCGGTAATGATATTGACATGTGGTTCGGGGCACTCTAAATGCGTATAAATGGCAATCTGTTTAAATTGAATAGATTTTTATTAGTCAAATATTTTTACGGTTGGCTTAACGTTACCTTTTTACTAACAATGATTTTAATATAAATTAAATATATGAAGAGATAAACAAATATTTTCATTGTTTGAGCGCTTTTATTCAATTAAATAGCTGGAATAAACTCTATATATCTCTCAATGTCAACTTTTTTTTTAATTCAGCCGTTCTTTTCTGTTTCAATTTACGCTTTGCTTTAAACAATGAAATACTATTTTAATTATTATATTTAGGTTTGTTTGTTTTTATACCTTGCTCCACCATAGGTGTTTGGGGTATTATGCGTTTGTGCTGATGTTTGTGATGCAAAAGCCATCTTCAAGTGTACCAATTTTAAATCGATCTAACGATGTCCGTCCGTCTGGCTGGCTATCCATGTAAACTTTGTGTACAAAGTACAGGTCGCAATTTTGAAGATATTTCAATGAAATTTGGCACGTGAGACTTTTATGATACAAAGACAAAGCCTATTGAAATTGGTTGTAATCGGTTCATTATTTGACTTAGCCCCATACAAATGTCCCCCCGGAATAGAGTTTCAACATTCAAAAGTACCTTAAAAATAAGAATATTTTAATTAAATTATATGGAAAGAAGTTTTGTACAATTATCAGTCTTTGTGACAAATTTTATCCACAAATGACCATAGCTCCCATATAAGCCCATCTTCCGAAATTTAGTTTCACGTACATAAATTCCATAAATGTTAGTATCAATGTAATATTATGCATTCGTACACACAGTAAAAGTAAAAGTATCGGTCTACAATTGAACACGTTCCCCTCTCCGAGTTTTTATGCACATATACCATGGTGTAAGGTATCATATGGTCGGTCTTGACCGACTGTATCTTTCTTTCTCTTTTTTTTTTTTTTTTTTTTGTTTTTATTTATTTAAATATTAATTAAAAATATCATATTATTTATAATTAAAAGTAAAAACTTTTGATAAGTTCCCAGACTTTTTTTTACCCAACTAAAAAGGTATTATAATTTTTTATTTCGGTTGCTAGTAAAGAAAGTAGCTTGATACACATTTTGATGCGATAACTAATATTTACTTTATGTGGGTTCTAATATCCCATTCGGACTATCCGCCTTATTCAAAAAATGATATGAAAACTATTCATAAAAATGTTTAAGAATTTCATTAAATCACTCTTTTTAGATAATGCGAAAATTATTATTTTCTTTATTAAAAAATAACACTGGTCGACAAAAAAAAATTGTTTCGTGCTCCTACAAACAAAAAAAAAAAAATATGTGGACTAGATAGAATTCCACATGCTAAACTCGAATCTGCTTTCAGTTTTATCCCATCAGGTCGAGATTTTTTATGTCTAATATTGTCTAATATTGCGTCCTAAGTAAGCCGATTATTCAAATATATTTCACTATAACTCGAGAACGGTATGCACGATTTGTATAAATAATACACCAAAATATGTTGAAAAAATTGGATTTAAGAAAACACCAAAAATGTTTCAGTTTATCATCTTTATCTCAAAGCTACTAGTAAATAAAGCCACGTTTCAAATCTTGATTGCATTCACAGTTAAGTTAGGATATCGTAATTAGTTTATATGAGTAATAAAGTTTGTCGAAAAATAATTGTAATATTTTTTTATAATGAAGCGCCGCAGGCGAAAATTTTCATTAAATATAAATAATTTCCATATTTTTCTATGAATTAATACAAAAAAGTACTTAAATTGATGATTCTGTACAAATAAAATTTGTAAATTTTTAGCTTTTTTAAGGCAATGTTAAGAATAAAAAAGGCTAACAAAAAAGCTAGAAGCTAAAACCAAAATTATGAGGCTAAAAGCAAAATAAAAAGTCTAGATTTAGCCTTAAAAAGGCTAAACTGGCAACACTGCATATGAACGATGTCAATTTGGGAGAAGCAGACTCCCTTATGATTTTGGGTACAAGGGTACAGTGTGACGTCAGATGGAATCGTCATATTTTTGATATTGCGAAAGATTCTTTCAAATGTTAGGGGTTTTTGAGACGTTGTCAAACATTTTTCTCCTCATCACACCTATTCCGTATATATACTACCTATATACGTCCAAAAATGGAATACAATTCACATATTTGGGCCAGCGCACATTGGAGTAAAAGCGATTAATTCAGGGAAAGGTGATATCAATATTTTAATTATTTATATAAAAAAATAACAAAAATATTAGGACAAAATATAATTTAAAACGAGAGAAGAAGATATAGTCGGTCAAGCCCGACTATATGGTACCCTACACCATTACAATCCAAATAATTTTGTTTTTACTTATATACAACTTACTTGTGCTAAATATTAACATTTGTATGGGATTTATGCACGTTAGTGATTTTCGGGAGAGGAATTTATATGGGAGCTATGGTCAGTTATGGACCGATCTTCATGAAATTTGGCAGACGGATTTTTGTTGATATAAAACTTATTTGTACTAAATTTCATTAAAATATTCATATTTTTAAGGCATCTTTATGTGTTAAAACTCTATTCCGGGAGGACATTTGTATGGGGGCTAGGTGAAATAATAGGCCGATCATAACCAAATTCAATAGGCTTCGTCCTTGTGTTGAAAAAAGCATATGTACCAAATGTCATCAAATTATCTTCAAAATTGCGACCTGTACTTTGCGCACAAGCTTTACATGGACAGCCAGCCAGCCAGCCGACCAGACGGACGGACGGACGGACGGACGGACATCGTTAAATCGACTCAGAAAGTGATTCTGAGTCGAACGGTATACTTTAAGGTGGGGGTCCAAAGATTTTTTCTCTGCGTTACAACTTCTGCACAAACACATAATACCCCAACCACCTTTGGTGGTGTAGGGTATAAATACTTGAAGAAAAGTATACTTAAATATCTGAAGTTGATGGTTTTATTTTAAACTTTTACCTCAAAAAACTTTTTATTTAAAATAAATACACTGAAATATGATGAAAATTTAATTTTTTACCTTTTTTCAAAAATGTAAAAAAAAATCTTAAGTTTGACAGCTCCTTATAAGAAAACAACTTAACGTAGCTTAAAGATTTGAATTGATATTGATACATAATTTTGCCTATTTTTGTTTGGCATCCAACTTTATTAAAAAACTTTACATTTTAAAATTCAATTAAGCGCCACTTTTTTTACATTTTACCTCAAAGTGTGGCGCGGCAAAATCTAGTTTAGAATTATTGGACTGTGTTCAAAGGAGAGCACTGGCTCTCATTGGTGATGACAATATTTCCAGATTCCTTTGTCCCCTTGATCACCAACGAAATATTGGTTGTATATCCTTGTTCTATAGGTACTTTCATGGAAGATGTTCCGTGGAAATAAGAAACTTTATGCCCAGTAAACGTGTGTTCAGCCACCGCACACGCGTATCGTATAGATCTCATCCTTTTGTTATTGATTGGAATACGAGTCGTACAACCCATTATAGCGAAAACTCCTTCTTTGGTCGTACCATCGGCATGTGGAATGTACGTTCAGTCCATATCTTCCCAACCGAATACTATGTCCAACAATTCAAATTAAATGTTCACAAACTCTACTCCCTCTATCCTCCTCCTAATACCTATATTTCCTAATATCAACACAATGCACTGCATTCATAGGGATATCCCCTGAGTGTTGGCTATAATTAAAAAAAAAATGTTTGTATGCATCTTTGGTGAATCATTTATCAAAATCGTGTAAACGGTTCTTGAGTTATAGTATAAATTTGACAAACCATTTTCGATTTTATAGTGTGACTGCTGAATAAGGTGATAATATTAGTCATGCCCATAAATAAAATCAATGCGTGATTGGAAAAAAGTGCTTTATTTTTGCTCACCTTTTTTACTTAACTGTGAATAAAATCAAGATTTATTCATCAATTTTGAAGATACATTATTAATTTTATTAGCAGAATTACCAGCTTTAAGATAAAGATGACAAAATGAAACATTTGTAATATTTTCATTTATTGAAAGAAATTTTAGTAACAAAAAAATCTAAATTTTGCATGAACATTTTTTTTGGACACTTCGAAAGTATTGAGCACATAAAAAATTAAGTTTGGGAGATTTGAAGATATTTTTAGTCCGCATCCTTTTGTGTATCACTTATATCAATTAGCGTTGGAAATCTCTAACTGCTATCAAGTACAGCTACTGAAAATTGTCAGTATTGGTAGCCAAAGCAATTATAATTTTTTGTAGTTAACACTTTCTTTAACTACTGCTACATGCAAAAAAATAAAACTTAAAAAACACGTAGTTAAAATGAAGCAGTAGTTTTAAAAACAAAATAATTGACTACCACTTCATTTGTAGTTTAATTTTTTTAACTACTTCCCTTACAATATTTTTTATTTTTACTGCTACCTTCAATGTGTAGTTAATACTTAAAGAGGTAGCAGTAAACTACCAAAGAGGGTAGTCAATAGGTAGCAGAAAAAGTAGTTTTAGGAGCAGCAATAAACAAAGAACAACAGCGTTGTTTTTGTAATAAGACTTAAATCATAAGCTTTTATTTGTGTTTTGATTTTAAAAGGTTACCATTTTTATAAAATGTGTGTGTATTATTTAATTTGTGAAATTTCCTTTATAATATAAAGGAAACTTGTTTCTAATTTGTATTGCATTTAAATGCGTTTTTGTTTTCTTTATATATTTATAAAATTTTAGTTTTTTATACTACACCACCATAGGTGATTGGCACATTATGTGCTTGTTCATAAGAAAAAGATTACCAATCGACTCAAGATCATTTTCTGAGTCGATTTATCGTCCGTCTGGTCTGCTGTCCATATAAAATTTGTGCACCAAAAATAGATCGCAATTTTGGAGACAATTTGATGAAATTTGCTACATATCATTATTTTTACACAAAGGCAAAGCCTATTGAATTTGATCCTCCATAATAGAGTTTTAACATACAAAAATTCCTAAAAAATAGGAACATTTTAATGAAATATGGCAGAAATAAGTTTTTTATAAATTTAAATATGTTTACTAAATTTCACGAAGATCGGTTCATAAACAAATGTTAGTATCGTGTTAATATTTTACAAATACATATAAAAGTTTTAAAAAGTTTCTTACAAAATTTAAAAGTTTATAAATCAGACTGGAAATTACATAAATTAAAAACAAAAACATCCTTTTTTTTATTTTGTTTTCCGCCAAAGAAAATAATGCTTTACAACTGAAATTTACTACATTTTGTATGTAAAGAACAAAATCCCGTATTTACTTTATATATTGGCAACACATATGACAACTCTAAAATATTTGTAAAATGGAGGGCAATATACAAATGTTTATAAAAGCGCAGAGAAGAAATAAATAATATATTTTTTACATTACTTTTAATTTTGATATTTTAAGCTACTTCATTTTTTATTAAACTACTTCAACTGCTACCTCTGCTCTGCTTTCTATTTACTACTTTTAAAACTAAATAAAGAATGTAACAGTTTTCTTTTATGAATATAGATAAAACTATAAATACTTATATATGAAGGTAGCAGCAGTAATAAAATTGTGAAAACTATACTACTTTCAGAATTTAAGTTTTTGACTACAACTAAAAATACTGCTACCAAAAAGTGAAGGTAGCTGTAAGTTTTAAACATTTCTTAAACTCCAATTTTAGTTATATTTTGCTGCTACGACTACTTGGAGTCTAGTTTTTCAAACACTGATGTCAATCGCACACACCGTTCTTGAGTTATAAGGAAATAAACTAGAGTAATGGCCATACTATGCGCGAAATATTAGACACGCCCATAAAAAACAATCCAGACCTGATGGAGAAAAAAACTGAAAGCAGCTTCGTGTTTAGCACATCAAAATGCATCAAGTTCAACTATTCGTCTTTGGGGGAGAATTTTTTTGTCGACCAGTGTAATTTGAAATATATTTTCCATTTTGATTTATAAAATTAATGTACTTAAATAAATAATCCTAAACAGACTTTAATTTGAATTCCTTTTTAGTTTATCTCTTTGAATCAATAATTTTACCGAACGCATTAAAAGTCAAATATTTACGATTATTGACATAAAAGTCGCTATATGTGGCCCATTCCAATTCTGGTACATATGGAGGTACATAATAATCATTTATAGTACAATTTCTTATAAAATAAAATTTATTCTGAAATTAAAGAAAATACTAATTTTAACCAAATTATAGCAAATTAATTTTAATTACTTTCATACCATTGTTAGTGGACATTCCAAGGGTAAGTTGCTAGTACGCAAAATTTCCAATGACATCATTTTGAGAAGAAAATTTTGATGAGCGTCACTCAAAGCTTCACAAATATCAATATCCATGTCCAAATATGTTTCCTGCAATTTTGATCCACGTTTTATTTTTACTTTAAATTTGACCAGTATATTGGTTATGTTCTCCTTGGATAGAAAACCAGTACTCATCATTAAATGACCTCTAGCATTTTTCGTCAAAGTACAATTGTAATCAATAATTGTTTTAACGTATGGTTCGGGACACTCCAAATGCGTATAAACTGCAAACTGTTTAAGTAAATGTGATTGTTATTTGGCAAAGTGTTTATATGAATTGAATAATTTTACCTTTTTAGCAAAAATGATTTTAATATAAATCACATATATTAAAAGATGCACAAACACTTTCATTTCATATTATTTTTGCAAGTAATAATTTAGAAAAATATTTAATTTGATGCGTTTATTTAATTTAATTTTAATAACTAAACTATTTGTATTATATTCTAAAATTGTATTATGTATATTAAATAGCTTAAAAGTGATACATTTTATTGGAATAAATAAAATATAATAAATGTGCTTTTAATTACTTAAAATTGTTTGTTCAAATATTTTTAAATGAAAACGCGATCAATCAGCATATTCACACTAATGGTAGAGTGCTAATGTACGCATCATATGGCGACGCACAGTGCTTTGTCCCATAGACACAAATTAAAATAATAACATTTTCCAAATTGTGTTGAATTATACGTTTTTGGAAAGGTAATAAATATTTTTTTTTTTTGGAAATAAGTTTGTTTTGAGGCGCTAAAGTCAAAGAATATATTTTTTAAATGTTATTGAACCAAAAATCTGGTTTTAAACTGTAGGAAATTGCCAAAAATTCATTTTTTTATGAGATGCGTCGAAGTTTGGTTTTTTTAATACTTGTAAATTAAAACTATTGTTATTTTTAAAATATCGTCCCAGCGCTAAATTACCTATGTAATTTTTAAAAACTTTTCAGGAAAGCTGAAAAACTGTTTAGTTTTGCAGTTTCTTTGTTACTTCGCTAAATTTTTACAAATTTTCTTTGTTTGTGAATAGGCTTAGCAATACAAATTATGTGTTTTATAAAAAAGAATGAAATTTTTTGCGCGTTTTGGAGAAAATCAATGAAAACTTTACATAAGTAATTTTGTGTAGAGATATTATTATTTTTTGTTAAGATATTATTGTGCTTTTCTTTTGTCAGGTTCTTAAGTTAATTTAAATATAAGTTTAAACTATGGAAGGAGGTGTTATTAGAAATATCTTGGTCAAATTTCAACTTTCTAATATAATTGGAAAATGCTACTAAACGGTAACTTTTTTATGATCCCAGAAAAATCTAAAAAAAAAATAAATAAAAAAGAAAATTCACCAATATTAATGTTACATGTATCAAACGATAGCTAATGAAAAATTAATGAACCCGTTTTTCATGATTTTCAGAAAAAAAAATATTTTAAGTAAGATAAAATTAACGATTTACTAAAAATTTCTGAATTCTATATAGTGCGTCAATTTGTGTGAAGACAAAAAATGTTGCAAGTATACTCTCCTAAAATTAAAGATTTATGTGCCTTAAACTAATTACCAAAATATTAGGAATCAATTATTTCACTTTTGTGAGCTGGATCAATTT
This sequence comes from Protophormia terraenovae, assembly GCA_951394005.1. Classification (NCBI taxonomy): domain Eukaryota; kingdom Metazoa; phylum Arthropoda; class Insecta; order Diptera; family Calliphoridae; genus Protophormia; species Protophormia terraenovae. The sequence goes on from OX596075.1 coordinate 89,841,307, forward strand.
TAAAGCACTTCCAAAAATATTATTTTCGATCTACACTATACACAATAGGGTGGGTCAATTTGGCGTATAGCAAAATCGAAATCTACATAAATTTCTAAGGAAATTACCCAAAGAAAGTATGGGTCTAAAATTTTAAGGTATTTCAAAAACATTTCATTGATTTAATGGAAAACAACATGTTATCACTAAATCCAAACATAATATTAGGGTAGGTCAATTCAATTCAACAAAAAACATTTAGAAAAGTGTATTTTGGTAAAAAAGTCTTAAAGTAAAAACAAAAAAGAAAAGACAAATCCAAGCAACTCTCTATTCTAGAAACTTAAGTAGTATAGGAAATCTGTATTAACATATGGATTTTGGCAAAATGTTCAAAATAGCGTTCGAGATATAGCTTTCCAAGACTTAAGTTTTAACCAATGACCTTTAACCTTTATTTATAAAAAAAAAAATGTGGAATGCAATTTTGAAGGTGCTCTTATTACCTATTATTTGAAACCTAATTCGGATCTGTATCTTGAGTAGTTTTTGAGATTATATCGCAGCAATTATATTAAAACACTGTTGGTAAATTGAACGACTTTCTCCAATTTCCACGTTTCTCGGCGGGAGCTATGTTTTGATTTTAGACCCATAGTTTCTAAGACAAGTTTTCTTAGAATTTATTGTAGATTACATTTTTCTATACGCCTATCTACAAAAAGAATTGACCCACCCTAATACACAACCTTTAATTTTTGTTTAAAATAAATCCAACATATAATAGGTAACGCTCAGATGTCATTGACAGTATAGTCTCCTGAGCTTTTTCCTGTTCCGATTATTAAAAAATAAATAAATTTAATAATAATCTGAAACTGAAAGACAGACAGACGGACAGACATCATAGAAGTTTTAGTTGATGTAAGCCTGTGTCAGTTAATTTGGTGTAACTAGTCTTGGGATGTATACTTTCTGGCGGCATATCATAAGCATACACGACTTGAAAATAATTTCAATCAAAATTTTTTGATATTTTTTTGAACAAAATCGTACAAGTCGTTTTCGAGTTATGCTTCAATATATAGTGCAACCTCCTTAATTTTACAAATAGCGATTTATATTAACCGATTTTACTTATTTTCAATTCCAAACAAACCTTATATAAGACAAATATTTGTGCAAATTTCGTCCCACTACGTTGTCCCGTTCGAGCCCTATCCTGCTTTCAACAGCCGGACAGAGCTAGATCGACTCAGAATCTAACCAGGACCCAGAAAATATATACTATGTGGGCTCTTAAATGATTCCTTCAACATATTACATACGGAATGACAAAATCAATAGTGAATTAGAGGCTTAGTATTTATTAATACCGTTTATCTGAATTGACTGAGAAATCCGGTACTGCAGAATCAGTGATTCCCTGTGTAATGTTACTTAAATCCTGATTTAACTGTATATCTGCATTAATCATATAATAACCTTTATCATTCTTAACCAAAGAATAACTGTATTTGGTAATGATTTTAATGTATGGTTTATGATACTCTATAAATGGCTTAAAACTCCCTTTGTTTTTAGGAATGAAATAGTTTTGTAAACAATATATTTAAAACTATATTTGGTAGCAAAATCTACGATTCGATATACATACATAATACTATAGTAATTTGTTTTGTGTTTTTATTTATTGAAATATTTAATAAAAAAAATAAAATTATAATTAACGAGAGAAGAAGATATAGTCGGTCAAGCCCGACTATATGATACCCTACACCATTTCGATCCACATAATTTTTTTTTTACACATTTGTACAACTTACTTGTGTTAAATATTAACATAATACTAACATTTGTATGGGATTTATGCACGTTAGTGATTTTCGGGAGAGGAGTTTGTATGGGAGCTATGGTCAGTTATGGACCGATCTTCATGAAATTTGGCAGACGGATTTTTGTTGATATAAAACTTATTTGTACTAAATTTCATTAAAATATTCCTATTTTTAAGGCATCTGTAAGAGTTAAAACTCTATTCCGGGAGGACATTTGTATGGGGGCTAGGTGAAATAATGGGCCGATCATAACCAAATTCAATAGGCTTCGTCCTTGTGTTGAAAAAAGCATATGTACCAAATTTCATCAAATTATCTTCAAAATTGCGACCTGTACTTTGCGCACAAGCTTTACATGGACAGCCAGCCAGCCAGCCAGCCAGCCAGCCAGCCGACCAGACGGACGGACGGACGGACGGACGGACATCGTTAAATCGACTCAGAAAGTGATTCTGAGTCGAACGGTATACTTTAAGGTGGGGGTCGGAAGATTTTTTCTCTGCGTTACAACTTCTGCACAAACACATAATACCCCAACCACCTTTGGTGGTGTAGGGTATAAAAATAAACAACATTATCGTTTTGTTTAACTATATATTTAGTAGTTTAGTCTAACAGTTCTCTAAAGTGAGTAAACGAATCGCTGCTTTACATGAATTATTTCTGTTTTATCTTGAGGATTTTCTAGGAAAATGAAAAAAAAAAAAAATATAAAATTTCTTAACGAGCTTTATAGCGTTAATTTTTGTTCTAGTTTAGCTTTACGCATGTAAAATTAATTTTATTAAATTTATTCGCTTAATACCAATTACAGGTAAATTTATTTACAAACAACGAATCGAAATTAAATTTAATTACTAAAATCATAGATTAATTAAATGTAACAAAACCTTTTAAAAAACATTTTTTTCCGGCTGGGTATTGACCGTTTAAGCTAACACTAAGTGTTTTCTCTGAAATCGTGCTACCATACAAATTTAAAAAATCCCAGTTTTTTGTTTACTTTTTTAATGTTCAGACACGTTGAAAAAAATTATTAAAAATTATAAAAATATGTCAAATTTTATAACATTTTGTACAGTTTTTTTCTAAGGTTAGAGATATAAGGGTTTACACCCGTATTCACAAACAGATTTTAAAATGCCTTTTAAAAGAAATTCTGTCTCTAAAATTTTTTTTAAATTAAAAAGTTGTTTATGAATACGAGCATCGTTTTCGCTACCCCTTTTAATGCGGTACCTAATATTTACTTTTTATGGTAGCCCTTGACCTTTATACCCTAAGTATTTAAAATTTGCTATGAAAATTATTTACAAAAATTGGGTGCCCTGATGATCTAGTTGGTGATAAGTAGGGTGATCGATTATTCGACTTTTTTGAGAAACCGGTTTTCGAATAGTTCGAATAGTTGGCATTTTTAAAAAACCGGTTGCACTTTTTGAAATTCAAAAAAAACCGGTTAACCGGTTTTTTGCAGAAGTTAATATTTATATCAAAAGACTGCATTTCTTAAAAAAAAATCAATTCTTATAATTAAGTTAAAATTTATTAAATACAAGCGTAAAAGCCTGACAATGTCAGGAAAAATAATATAATAATGAAAATATGCACAAACAAATCCGAAAATTAAAAGAAAAAAATATGAACAACATTTAGACACCTTCCTCTCCCTAATCGAAGTCAATTATTTGAAGCCGTTCAAATTTATTGGAATTATATTGATTAAAGTTTTAAATTCGTAAACTTTTCAAAATAAAAAAATCGTCGTAATTGCACTCCCTGGCCGAAATACAGAATCAGTTTTTTCTAGGATTTGGAGAGCAAACAATAAGTATAGCAACTCAAAAGATCTTAATACCAAAACAGACTTTTTGGTCCCTGATAGAAACATCTGGCACTGTTAGAATTTGTTGAACGAATAGTTTTATAAGTATGCCGATTTTTAGTTTCTTACGTCGTCTGGGAGCCTCAGAAAGCTCTGTAAAGGAAACATTGCTTAGGAAAGATATATTTAAATCCATATATATGATCCACGTATTTTCGCTCCCTGATAGAGATTTCAAAATCTGACTCCGTTAGGATTTGCAGGACGAATAGGGTTATAATTAAGCTGAATTTTATATGTCTTCTGGGAGCTTTAGAAAGCTCTGGAAAGAGAAAAAATTCTTAGAAAAAGACACATAAATCCTCTTATATCTGCTTCCTGAAAAAAATCTCAAAATATGGTTCCATTAGGATTTGTTGGACAAAAAGTTGTATAATTAAGCCAAATTTTAATTTTCTACGTCGTTTGGTAGCTTCAGAAAGCTCTGGAAAGAGAAAAAATGCTAAGCAAATTATATATCTAGATGACTAGAAGATAATTATGTTTCAAAATTTTAGAAAAAAAAAACATCTAAATTTTAGTTAGCATAAACAGAAACCATGGCTTAAGCCTGTCTCAATGAAACGATTCTGCAGGTGAAACTTTTTTAACACAACACCTTTAAAAAATAAAGGAAATATTGGATCAAAAAAATTAAATTGGGTCATACAGGATAATTATTAATCATTTATTTGTTTAATATTACAGAATAAATTCCAATTTAGACTTAAACTATATTTTTAAAACATAAGAAATCAGTCTTTATGAATATTTAAAAAATTATTCCTAAATTTTCAAATATCACTATCACTATTTAGTACATGTTTTCTGAAATAAAATGTTTTTTTTTTTAAACCGGTTTTTTGTGTTTAAAAAAACCGGTCTATTCGACATTCGAAAAATGAACATTTTGAAAAAACCGACAGCACATTGACTGAAGAAACCGGTTTTAAAACCGGTTGGAAAACCGCGTCGATCACCCTAGTGATAAGCTAGTCTGTCAGCTTGGGGGTTGTGTATTCGATGGTCTGTTTCACTACAACGAACAATAGTCTTTATTACTCCGCTCGCCTAGAATTAGAATATAATTTGTATTTGTATTGTAATCTATTCCTACCGAATAGATCCACTAAAATGGGATTTTTGGAAATTCTAATGTTTAGGGAGCAAAAAGAGGAAAATCGGTAACTTTATATCTCCTAAACTAATAGAGATACAAAATAGTTGAATAGTTATCGTTAAACATTTAAAAAATAATCGGATAAGTGTCTGGTACTTCTGTGAAATTCTGCTCTTTTAGAGAGAAAACTGGTAAAAACTGTAACTTGGTATTTTTTTGGCAACCTATTTCTCTTCTAATCCTGAATTCTTAATTTTATATAACATTGAAACTAGAAATGTTAAATTAAAGATATATGATATATTAACAAAATTAACCTATATACCCACCATTAAGTTTTTCAATTTTACATTATAATGGGAGGTGGGCGGACCACGCCTATTTATTGTTTCCGAATTTGCATTGGTCCTTGAACTTTTTTCACAAAATTTCTTTGGCGTTTCACCTTATATGGGAGGTGGGGGGTAAAGTGGGCGGACTACGCCCACCAAAAAAACAAACCTTACGTAAGATAAATGTTTGAGCAAAATTTCGTCTCCCTAGGTTGTCCCGTTCGAGCCCTATCCTGCTTTCAACAGACAGACGGACGGATATAGCTAAATCGGCTCAGAATCTAACCAGAACCCAGAAAATATATACTTTATGGGTTCTTAAATGATTCCTTCTATATGTTACGCACGGAATAATAAAATCAATATACCCACCATCTTTCTGATGGTGGGTATAAAAATATAAAGTCCTTAGTGAATGAGAATCCAGATAAAAGGATTTGTGGTAGTTTGTATTTCTTCTACCTTTTGAATTTTCTAAAATATTGCAACTGGAAAATTTAAATTAAAAAATATGAGATTTAGGATTTAGGTGAATGAAAATGTAATAGTACTTTTAGAATTTTCTATAAAATTAAACCTTAAATCATGAAAATAAAGATGTATTGTCCCAAGTGAACAATAATCCATTAGATGGTACCCTTCGTTATAATAAATTAAAGATATATTTTCATATGGGAAAGAATTTAAGAGGGGGAATTTTTTGGTACTTTTTTTTTCTAATAGCACTTTTAGAGTTTTCTATAATATAAAACCTAAAATCATGAAATTAAACATGTTTGGTCCTAGTGTAAGTATTTTTTTTTTTTTTAAATATTTCATTTTCTAACGTGAAATTAAATATATATGGTTCCGTGTTTAGAATCTACAAGTCCTATTGGTCACATTCTTCTCTATTAAAATATAATAGTATAAATAATTTGGTAGTTTTTGAACCTTCGAACGTTGAAGTCAATTGTAAGAAACTGGTAAATAAAATATTTAAAAGTTTTATGTTCCCGCATGAGATTATAGGAGGAATTATAGTTGAATTTTACAGGTTTATTCACTTTTGGTACTTCATTTGTTTTTATCTAGTCTATCTATATAAAAGTGAATCTGTGTTTGTTAGTCTGTTCGTTTTTTAATTTTTTTTCGGTGATTCCCGAAATTGAGTCTGTGATTCCATTTGGGAGCTATGCTATGAATTTATAATTACATGAAACTTATTTGTGCCACATATTCCTATTTATAAGGTATTTATGAATATTTGCATGGTGGCTAAGTGAAATAATATATCGATCATTACCATATTCAACAGGCTTGGCCCTTGTGTAAAAAATCAACCAAATTTTACCAAATTATCTTCAAAATTGTGATCTGTACTTTGCGCACAAGCTTACATGGCCAGCCAGCCAGCTAATAAGCCAATAAAATGGATGGACATCGTAGCTATCTACGATGAGATACTTATCTTATAGTTTTCGAGCCATTTGCATTTAAGAATTCAAGTTTTTTTAAAGGAAAATTTAATTTATTATTTTTCAATATAAAATCCCAAAGCATGGATCTACAAACGAAATTGAGCTGGTAACCACATAATTAGGAAATAATTTCTATTTTTGTTTTTTTTTCCTTTTCCAATCAAAGTAAACAATAATGCATCAGCACTTCCCTGCGCTTGCAATCATTATATTGCTAAGAGTCAGTCATGACACGTCAGTTGAACATTACAGAACTTTATTTTATATTTTCTTAACATCCACCTTTTTACAATTTTTATTTTTACAACATCAAATTGACATTCTGTAATTTTGGTAATCCTATTATTAACTTCAATTACATCACCTGCTTGAACCAAAAAAAAAAACATCCTTTCACTGCCTTTATGCATCCCTTAAGCAAATGCCTTAAACAATATTACAGGTCATTTACATATTTCATATTTTTGTTTTTTTTTTTTTTTTGCCATAAACATGAGCAATATTTAAATTACAACATTATATGCATTTCTGTTTTCAATGCACCAAAAAGCGAAATAATAATTATTTTATCAATGTTTTGCATACGCGAATGATCATTTAACAATTTGGGAATAACTGAGAAAACGCCTTCAGACATTTAGTTTTATTTTACTTGTCACTGGTCACACAAGTTATGGACTTCTTAATAATATTAAACTATTGTTGAATGCAACACGTTGTTGCTGATGCGAATGATGATGATATTGCAATAATTCGTAATTTTCTTCCACCATTTACATGTTCACGTACTTGTTGTAGTAATAAAACTTAATTTTTAAATTATTTATTAAGTATTCTCATACATTTAACCGACAGCGGTTTATTGATATTTTAATGTTTAGATATTAATGCAGATGTTAAAGTTATTTGTATTTCATACTAGCTAATACCCCGCGTGCTTTGCCACCCCCCGAAATGAAATAGATAGTAATTAAAGGATTAAAAAATATACTAATTTTTGTATTTAATTTTTATGGGAGGGACCATACCCCCATAATCCGGTAATTTATTAGACAAATGTTTTCATGGATGTCAAAATTCTTTGTGCAAAATTTGATCATTCCAACTCCAATAGTTTCCCAGATATACGAATTTTTGCATTTAATTCATATGGGAGGTACCATGCCCCCTACATCTAGTCCGCCCATATTTTTCTTAAATATTAATATTGATACCAAAGTGGCTCCGACAAAATTTTAGAACTCTAACTATTATATTTTCTCAGATATGATAATTTAATATTTTCTTTATATGGGAGGTGCCACGCCCACTATTGCTAGTGTACCAATTTTTGTCTAAAATATTCATATTGAAGCTAGTGCTAGCCGTACAAAATTTGAGCTCTCTAACTTTTATAGTTTCCCAGATATAAAAATGTTGGTATTAACTTTATATGAGAGATGACACGCCCACTATTTCTTTTCCGCCCATTTTTGCACAAAATGTTCACATTGACACTTAAGTTTATTGTACAAAATTTGGGAAATGTAACTGTTATAGTTTCCTAAATTTACGGCATTTGGTATTGGCAAGCAATATTAGGCGTGGGATGTGCCACACCCCTTATTGCTAGTTCGCCTATTTGTTTCCAGAATGTTCATATAGGTGTCAAAGTTGTTCGTGCAAAATTTGAGGACTCTAGTATTACCAATTTCCGAGATATACTACTTTTAATAGTTATTTAGTAAGTGGGCGTGACACCTCGCCCACATGGAATTTCAAAATAAAAAGTAGCCTATTTTTCCTTCCAGGCATATAGGAACACACTGTGAAAAATTCAAGAAAATCGGTTTAGCCGTTTAGACGGCTATAGACTTCAAACAAACATACATACAAACACACATTAATTTTTATATACAGTTAGGGACAAAACTATTTGTACACCCATGCATTTCGTATATCTTCAATAATTTATAAAGAATAAAAAATTATTATATGTAGTTTTAATTCAGGTCCATTTTTATTGAATTATTTGATAAAAAATAAATTAATATATAACACATTGTTAAAAAAAAGTACAATTTAAGTAAAAATCTTTGGGACAAAAGTATTTGTACATCAGTACTTTGTACAATTATTTGTACGTTGGACTCTTGTATGATGATTTTTTTAAATACCGTTATATTTTCTTCGTTAATCGAGTTTTATTTTACAAAATAAGAAGTTGGTTTTAACGTTTTGAATAATAAGCACATCAAAAATGGGAAAGCGAAAAGAGTTGAGTTTGGATATTAAAAATTTAATTATTGATGAACATAAAAAAGGAAAATCTCTCCGGAATATAAGTAATTTAGTAAATTTGCAACATTCCACAGTACAATACATTGTAAGCAAGTATAAAAACAGCGGATCTGTTGAAAATGTGCGTGAAGGTATACGAAATATATGAGGTGTACAAATAGTTTTGTCCCTAACTGTATATAGATTATTTTAATTAATTTTTAAAATATTAGTTAAAAAATAATAGTTATGAGTAACTTATATTTACATATTATTCAATAATTATTAAAAATCAATTTTTTGAAATAACTCTTAAAAAGTGCCAATTATTTGGATTTCGAAAATTATGATAATAATTATTTTGGGTCTTTGGTCAAAAGGTATAATAAAATTCTCCACTCAAGCTTTCTGTAAGCAGGTTTCTTTTAAAGTTTAATAATTTAATATTGTAAGTTAACTTTCTTATTACAATTTTAATCCCCTTTAATTCTAGTACCATATTTAACTCTCTTAAATTACACATTAAGATCATTTTACATGTAAACATTTTAAAATATAATTACACTTTGTACACTTGAAAGTTACTAATCATTTTAGCTCACAAATTTTAATGTCAACAAGGTGATCTCATGTAAAATACTTACTATAATAACTCTACTTACGCGAATAAACTACTAAATATATTTTGGAATTTTTTAACTCCAGCAATGTTTGCAAATGCATCTGTTTGCTTGTAGCTAAGTTCATTAAAATTTAACAATAAAAACACTCTGCATCAAATATGCCTCTTGTTATTATCCTTTAAGAAAATGACAGCTAAAACATCTCACCAAAAAATAAAAATTTCAACGAAAATGCCTTAGGATGACATTGACGTAATGCCAACAATGAGACTTTGAGCGCTGAATAAAATAGTAATAAATTTTTATCTCTAATTACCGCACAATATCAGGTGATGAAACAAAATTTTATTTAAGACACTTCGAAAGTGTCAAAATTTGTTAATGAAGATGATTGATGTGTATGGGAAAAATATGTGCATTCACACTTTCATACATATGTATATAAGTATTTAACTTTTAGTTGTTTTTATTGAATTTGATTCTTTTTAAGAAACTTACCATAAGTATTAATTATTAAACTAAGTTTTAATTAATAGTATTATTCCCACAAAATGTTTGGAAATAAATCTGTAACTTTCAATTGGATGGTTGGATAATCGTAGCATAGAAGTGAGTTTAAAATGTGTCTACACATTAACATTTCAAGTTATAAGATCAACAATCATCGAAAATTTCGTTAAAATATCTTAACAAATCAGAATTAAAAATAAAATAATTAAAGTTTTTCCAAAAAATTTATTTTAATTTCAAAAATCAGAAAAACTATGGACTTAATTATTCTTATGTACCCCTGCCTGTTATAAGAAAAAGGGTAGAAGTTAATATTATTAATGCCGATTAAATACTACAAAACGCAGTTCCACAAAAACGTAAAAAAGTTTTATATCTCGAATAATTATGCAAAATTACTGTTCTTTAGGCTTTATATAGTTATACACATCATTTTCTTCCTTAAAGGCTCCATTACTCTACCGTAAATGTAAATGTAAAAACGTAAATGTAACTGGAAACGTAAGTGGGTGCTTACTCAAAAAACGTAAATGTAGACAGTACTTTGTTGTTGTGTTGTTCACATCAACATCAGTGATGTAAATTACACATTTTTTCAGTAAATCAAATTCAGTTTAAAAATCGCTAGATTTATTGGTTTGTGTTTTAGCGACTTGTATACAAAACGAAATTTGTGCTTTTATTGCAAAATTTTTAAATTTTAATTTATTGATTAAACTCCGCACTTTATTTAAATTATTTTAACAAGTTTTTTCCGAAGAAAACAGCAAAACAAATTGTTCAGTTGATAAACTTATTATATCGATTTTTTACGCAGATTTAGTGTATTGAAATAAAAATATGTCAACACTGTCCTTTCAGCTGTCACGTAAAAACGTAGAGCGAACTAATTTGATTAGGTTGCTACGTAACATTTACGTTTTTGAGTACACAAACACACATAACTCTCATAAGCAAAACGTGTCAGCTGATTCGCTACATTTACATTTACGGTAGAGTAACGGAGCCTTAAGGAGTTTTTAAGTTATAAAATTTTCCAGGTAACAGGTACAGAAAATTAGCTTTATAGGCAAGACATGGACTCACATTTCGCCTCATAATTTTTTTCCGAAGCAATATTTAATTTTTTGATCTTAGGACTGCGCACGAAAAAATCCGTGCATGCTCTTAGGCTTATAACTTTTGATGTGGTGAAAATTAAATAATTCCGTTAACTGATTTACATTTGCAGGTATGCTCACTAGCTATGTGTTAAGTTTCATGGTTATAGCGAAACTAGTTTTACTTAAAATGGAAATTGAACAAAAAACAGCAAAACACATAATAGAAATTTTTCATGAAATCTTGCATCGCACAGTGTGCGATTCAAAAAATGAAATGAAAATAATTATGAAACTTTGGAACGGCTGCTCCGATCCCCATGAAATTTCGCATGGTGATAGTAAAGGTGTAGGCAAGTTTAAGTTTTGAGCTTGAGGGGACTAGTCCACAGGGTCCTAAAGTTGGACACCTCGGGTATAAAATTTATTAAAAACGATCCTGATTCCTTACCTTACCGATTTAAGTGATTTTTATATGGGAGGATTCTGCTAGTCAATATCTACAAAAAACATTGTCGTACTCATATATTATCTCTTTTTGTTTAAGCTTCAAAAATTAAAATTTTTACTTTTTAGCCTGTCTTGGTGAAGTTTTTTCGCTACAGCGGGTCCAATTTTAGCCCAATTTTCTAAAAAAACTACTTATGTGTGAAATCTCACTCAAAAATATTTACTAACAAGAATTTTATGGCGTAATTAAAAATGAAAAATATGCAAAAAATTACAAATCCATCTTTTCTCAGTGTTTTTTTGCAAAAAGTCTTTCACAAATTTTCGTATTGTATTTGCTATTCACTTTTTAAGATTTGTCTACAAAAAGCAAAAATTCCTATAGCAAAAAAATTAAAACACTTTAGACTCAATAAAAGGTATAACTTTTTTTGATTCCAGCTTTGCGATTTGAGAAATTAAGGCGAAAATTCGAAATTAGTTGGAAAAATAGGTCAAATTTGGGAAGCCCTGGTTCTCGCAAAAATCGATTTTTAAAAGCTTTTTTTTTTTAAGTATCTTTCAGAAAAATATAAATAATATATACGTTACTCAAGAAAATTTTTATATAACAGAAAAAGAATGTTACCACTTTTTTGGCAAAAAAACGGGAAAAAATCAACTTTTTTTCAAGGTTTAAATTTAAATGCTTGTAACTGACTAGCAGAATCTGCCCATATAAAAATCTTTGAAATCGATTCGGATATAAGGAATCAGGATAATTTTTAATAAATATTATACCCGAGGTGTCCAACTTTGGAACCCTGTGGACTGAAGATTTATATAGTCCAAGTTCAAAACTTAAACTCGTCTACACCTCTACTATCACCATGTGAAATTTCATGGGGATCGCAGCAGCCGTTCAAAAGTTCCATAATTATTTCCATTTCATTTTTTGAATCGCACACTCTGCAGAGAAATTCCCCTCATCTCTGGAAGAAAAGTGACACAAAAAGTTTATTGCTTTGAATTTTTATTAGAAAAGTGGAAAGGAAATGTAGTCTGAAGACGTATAAAGTATGAAAAATCCTAATAGAAACGCTAAGCAAGAATTTGGAGGTGAAAAAATAACGTGAAAGTTCTTCAGACGAATTTTTCCATAATTATGATCAGGATATAATAGACGATCGTATAATATAACTTTTTTCAACTTCCTGGCCAGGAATTCTATGTTGCAGATGCTAGAGGGAATATGGGAGAAAAATATCGCGTATCAAAGAAATCAAAATTCCCAAGAAAGTTTTCGTACCGAAAAATACATCAAAGAATGTTTGCAAAAAAATCTTATTCCTTTCATAAGAGAACACAATGTGTTCACATATTTTTGGCTCTGGAGTGGTACCAAAACAATAACATAGTTTTTGTACCAATAGAGATCAGTCCTCTAAATTATACGGAGCAAGACCAGTGAAGAGATAACTATTGGACTTTTGTGAAAAGAGAATCGAAAAGGACAAAAGAGGTGTCCCAAAATGTCGAAGATTTTAAAAGGACATGGGCAGACTGTTATAAAAAAAGTTAATGAAACAACTATCAAATCTCTAATGAAAGGTTTACCAAAAAAGTTCTACGAGTTCATAAATAGTGATTAAAAGTATAAAAATTTAATTTTTCTGTGAGCTGTAGTAAGTATAATATGAATTAAATAAAAAAACAATAAAAACTCTAAGATCAACCGTTTCCAAATTATTGAATTTTATATATGTTAAGATTTTTTCGATCGCACTCCTTAGTACTATTCATGTCTTTAACTTGTCACAGTCTTTAAAGTTGTCAAGATCGAGAAATTCTCTATTAACCCTCAAAAAACCGTTGAAAAATGAGGGGTAAAGAGTTGGAGTAGAGGAAAAATTTTTATTTGGTATAATAAACAAAAGACCGTTGATCTCAAAAATGGTAAAAATTTTAAAAAATTGCAATAAATTTATCTTTATGATTAAACAATAAATATTTTCATTTTTGAAATTTTAGAATTTTCAAGATTAAAAAAAAATTTCAATTTTTGCAGTTTAAATTTTTTTCAGAAAATGGGCTTTATGTCTGCATAACTGTTGAACAAAGTTTACTTTGAATTTAATTTTAAATAAGAGCTAACAATTTTCGTAGAGTTACCCACCCTATTAATCTCAATTATGTAACTTAATAAGAAAATTATTCCCAGAAAATGTTAAGGCATAGCAAAAGCTTTTTATAGTTCTTTCTTTACGCGATAAATAATATTTACTTCGTATGTATGTATTTCTGAATGTCCCACATAAAAATACTCTATGAGATATTAAAAAAAAATTAAGATTCTTTTTAATTTTTGACTTTTTAATTAAGATTTTTTAATAAAATATAAAATATTATAATTATAAAAAAACCATAACAAGTTGTATAGACATTTTATTTGTTTTTCGTTTAGTTTTGTTTTTAAAATAGCCAGTCATTTTTAACCTCTCCAAGTGTATTTATTATTATTATTACCCAAAACTAATTGTATGCTACTTTGTATAGGTTTTACTTGTATAATGAATTATATCCTATCTAAAATGTGTAATGAAATTGGCTTTTGTTTTCTTCTCCTTCTTCTTTTTTTTTTTTTCTTTAATTTTAAACCAAATTCCTATTTTCAACAAACATGCCACAGTACCGCATGTAAACTTAATTGTATTAAAGCAGATAAACTATCTTATGTATTTTCAAATCGAAATATGTATAAAAAGTAATTATTTGAAAATCTTCACTAGTAGTTCAATTATGTAACCATATTTAACTGTATTGAACATTTTAATACTATTATATAAAATAAATATTTTTTTCAAATTTATATATAAGATTTGTAACAATATGTATGTTTTAGTAAATATCTTTAAAAATTTAGTAACTAATATTGAAAAGTAATATTTAATATCTAAATATTTCCAATTTTATTTAGTTTAGTGACTGTTAAGGTCGGCTTTGACCATATGTTAGAACACCTATTTGAGTGCGTTACTTTTAACAATATACAAGTTTAGTTTACTAAGGAAATTAAAAAAAAAAAAAAAAAAACGAGAGAAAATGCTATAGTTGGCCAAGCCCGACCATATGATACCCTACACCATTGTGTACATTATAATTCGGGGAGGGGTCTTTTATTAGACTTGGAGTCAAATGTGGACCGATACTCATAAGTGTAAAATAAAACATAAGAATCTGTAGTTTAATTACAAGGTTTACATGGACGGTCAGACGGACAGACGGACGGACGGACATCGTTAAATCGACTCAGAAAGTGATTCTAAGGCGATTGGTATAAATTAAGGTGGGTCTTACACCAATATTTTTGGGTGTTACAAACATCAGCACAAACGCATAATATCCTCCCCACCTATGGTAGTGTAAGGTATAAAAACTTAAGCAAAAGAATAATAATGTTTTAGCTTACATGCCTTTTGAAAAACTTTATTATCCAATGCAATACTTAACCACTAAACAAAATGAATGTTTTTAAACTTAGATTTAAGGGTTGCCAAAAGATTACAAAAATATTTTAAACAAATCTCAATTCCCCTAAGACTTATGTTTAAAAAATAGAAATATATATATATATATATATATATATAATTATCACTTAAATCCTTTATTTTATTAAATAATGTTTTCTTATACAATGGCAACCCCCTTATTATATACCAAACAAATTGAAAAGAATGCGAAATAAACAAGAAAATATTTTAAATAAAATGGAAATACACAAAAAAAAAAGAATGGAATGAAAAATTCTTAACAAAAGAAACCCCAACTAAAGTTTAAACATACAAATTGAAAAGAATGGGGAGAAAGTAGCAAAAAAAAAAATAAAATTCTAAACTCATACGTTAAATTTAAACAAGAGTTTGCGCTACAATGCACACAACCGAAATGCCGGGTACGATATGAGAATATAGAGCAGGGAAATAAAAGAAAGCATACTTCTGTTAGAAACATTTTCTATAAATAACACTGGTCAACAAAAAAAAATCCTCCCCCATAGACGAATAGTTGGACTTGATGTATTTTGATGTGCTCAACACGAATCTGCTTTCAGTATTTTTCCATCAGGTCTGGATTTTTTTTATGGCGTGTCTAATATTTCGCCAATAGTAAGGCCATAACTCTAGTATATTTCCTCATAACTCAAAAACTGTGTGTACGATTGATCAAAGTGATACACCAAAAGATGCGGACTAAAAATATCTTCAAATTCCTTTTAATAAATTTTTTTTATTGCTCAATAGTTTTGGAGTTATTTCGAAAAAAGTGTCCGAAAAAAATTATTTTCATGCAAAATTTTAGATTTTTTTGTTACTTCAATTTCGTTTAATAAATGAAAACATCCAAAATGTTACAGTTTATCATCTTTGTCATAAAGTTGGTAATGCTGCGGAAAAAATAAGGCATGTATCTTCAAAATTGATGCAGAAATCTAAATTTTATTCACAGTTAAGTAAAAATACCCATGTTACATACAATTGAGTACAAATACAGTGGTGTACACATTTTTTTTTAATTTTTTTCTTGAAACAAAAATAGGTTCACTAGGTCAATATTGACGAGCTAAACAAGAATCTGCATTCACTTTTTTTCTATCACGTACTGATTTTTTTTTTATGTGCGTGACTAATATCATCACGTTATTCAGCGGTCACGCTATAAAATTCGAGAATGGTTTGTCAAACTTAGGCTATAGCTCAAGAACCCTTTACACGATTTTGATAAGTGATAAATCAAAAGATGCATACGGAAATTGTCTTCAAGGTACGTTCACAATATTTTTTATTCTCTGAAGAATTTCAGAGTTATGGATCAAAATTTTCACCACTTTTCAAAAAAATAAATTTTAAAATTTTCAGTACTAATTACCGAATAAGTACGGAAATATTAACTGGACAAAAAATTATATAAATTCATCAAAAGATAATTTTGGTCGCTATATATTAAAGTTCAATTTGTCTAAATTGGACAAAGAGTTCTCGAGTTATACAAGTGTGACTGTGTGAAAAAAATTAAAAGCTGATTCTTATTTAGCACGTTAAATTACATCTAATCCAAGTATTTTTTTTATTTAAGACAAAAAAAAAAATTTTGTTTGTCCAATAGTGTATTTCAACTATAGGTAGAGGTATGCATGGATATCCAAACTTAACTGTGAATCCATTCAAGATTTGTACATCAATTTTTATGATACGTGACTTTATTTACTCGTAATTTTGCCAGCTTTGAGATAAAGGAGATAAACTTAAATATTTTTGCCTTTTTCACTTTTAAAAAGAAGTTTTAGTAAAAAAAGAAATCTTGAATTTTGCATGAAAAACATTTTTTCAGATACTTTTTTCGAAATATCTCCTAAACTATTGGGCGGATAAAAATTTGATAGTAAAGCGACTTAAAGCCAATGTTTTTCCACATATTTTGGTATATCATTTATATAAATCATGCATAGTGAAATATACTCGAGTAATCGGCATATTTCGGGCACAATATTAGACACGCCCATAAAAAAAAATCCCGGCCTGATGGAAAAAAACTGAAAGCTGATTCGAGTTCAGCATGCGGAATTTCATCTAGTTTACATATTTTTTTTCGAAGGAGCTCAAAAAAAATTTTTTTGTCGACCAGTGTTTTTAGCTGGTTTCGCAACATAAGATTGAGCACTATCATGATGGATAATTACACAGGTCGGCAAAAAAATTTTTTTGTGATCCTTCTTTAAAAAAATATGTGGACTAGATGGAATTCCGCATGCTAAACTCGCTTTCAGTTTTTTTCCCATTAGATCGAGATTTTTTTTTTTTATGGGCGTGTCTAATATTGCGTCCTTAATAAGCCGATTACTCAAGTATATTTCGAGTACGGTATGCACGATTTATATAAGTAATACACCAAAATGTTTGGAATAAAATTGGCTTTAAGTCGTTTTACTAAGAAATTTTTATCCGCTCAATAGTTTTGAAGATATTTCGAAATAATTGTCCGTGTTAGTTTTTTCATGCTAAATTCAAGATTTATTTTTTTTACTAAAACTTTTTTTTAAAAGTGAAAACATCAAAAATGTTTCAGTTTATTATCTTTATCTCAAAGCTGATAAAATTACGAGTAAATTAAGCCACGTATCATAAAAATGGATGCACAAATCTTGATTGCATTCACAGTTAAGTTAGGATGCCCATGCATACCTACAGTTAAGTGAAAATTTATTTTTTTTCTATCACGTATTGATCTTTTTTTTATGGGCATGACTACTATGACCCCGTCTTTAGGCGGGGTTTGTACGATTTGTCGTATTAAGAAATATTAAACTCCAATATATAGCCACTTAAATTGTCTTTGACCTGAGTTTACATAATTTTTTGTCTAGTTAATATTTCCGTAGTTATTTGGTAATTTGTAGCGAAAAAATTATTTTTTTTTTCTTTTAAATGGTAAAAATTTTGACCATATTGTTGTCATACCTTGAAGATAATTTTCGTATACATCTTTTGGTGTATCATTTATTAAAATCGTATAAACAGTTCTTGAGTTATAGTCTAAGTTTTACAAACCATTCTCGAATTTTATAGCGTGACCGCTGAATAAGATGATGATATTTGTCTTGCCCATAAAAAAAATCAGTACGTACAAATTCTTGTTTAACTCATAAAAATCCACTTAGTCCACCCATTTTTGTTTCAATAAAAAATAAAAAAAAAAAATATATTTTTTTTGCCCACCTCTACTCAATTGTAACATGGGTATTTTTACTTAACTGTGAATAAAATCAAGATTTGTGCATCAATTTTGAAGATACATACCTTATTTTATTCGCAGCATTAGCAGCTCTTTTGTTTTAGTACTACAGCCTGAAGATACTATTTTTTTTCACTATCAGGTTTCCATTCAGTGACCATGACTTTTTTGTATTCCAGTATAAACTAAGAAAATGTATTTAGTAGCATAGCTTATTCCTAGCAATTGTTTTATATTATTATGAAACTTTTAAAATTTTATTAATCGCTACTTTTGAAACACTTTACTCCAAGGTGCACCGCAATTGAGAACTTACTTATTGATTCAAATCCTTATCTTTTGTTGGCTAAAAATTTCCAAACTCTACTCTTTAATTTTGAAGGACCTCGGGATGCCGGGTGAGGTTTGTTAACTTCCACAATACACACCGAATACTTAGAAAGGTTCAGCTTTTGACTGTTGCTCTATGGAGAAAGATATTTCGTCCCTTAACAGCTCTTTTTACTTTCATTTTAGGATTCATCGTTGATTCCTTATCATATATCTGAGCCATCTTATTCTATTTTATTTTCTAATTTACTATTTAATTAAATTATGTAATAGTCCTGCAGTCTTAAAAAAATTTCACGATAAAACACTTTCGATGAATGTTTATTATTGATTGTTAAGCAGCTTTTCGCTCTTTATTAGCTTTAGAAATAAATGGACAAGATTCTGAACATTGTCTCACGGTAATACCATGATGTGTACCTATTCTTAAGATTCTTATATCTCATATTTTGTATGTCTGTTGCATACTTTCAATTTCCGTCGATAAATAAAACTTTACGTATATTTCTTATTGTCCTTTAAATGAAATTTTTCTTGGCTTAATTTAAAAATCAAAACATTATTTTAATCTCCAAACTATAGTGCAAAAATGCCTTATAAAATCCTATGTTTATAATATAAAAATGTATGTGGGCACATGAGTATTTATGTTTGTACATGTACGCTAATACTTCCAAAGACTAAAACGCATACACACATAATAATTATATATTTTCTTCACATGAAATCACCCACCAAACACATACATACATACATACAGACATACTATACAAACAAACAATACAATTCACAGACACATACAAAATTCACACATGTATGTATGTACGCATACGTACATTCATATGATTCAGTCTTTTAACCTTATATTAAAAATGTTGTTGTAATTTTCATGTTTCTATCCGATGCCAGTCACTACATGTCCTGCGTATAAATGATGCCTATCGTACAGGGAGGGGGATTTCGATTGTATAGGAGCCATCATATTGTATGAGTAATATTTTGCTTATAATACTTATACTCATGTACACACATACACACTTATTTATTCTACTATAAACATTCATTTAAAGGTAGAGAATAATAACAAACATGTGCTGGCTGCTCTTATCGATTTTGTGAGCTCACATTTTTATTATTATTTTTTTTTTTTCAGACAATGACTTTTAGTTGGTTTGTTGTTCTATTTGCCCTGTTGTCTTTCTTACTGCTTTTAGCCTGAAGTTCTTTATTATTTTTTAGTAAAAAAAAAAAAAATTTTCTCTCTCTGATGTTTTTTTTCGATTTTGATGGCAGACAATCCTGTCTTTTATTTTCTTGGATTTTTACTCAATTTTTTTGCTGAAAATGTATTTAATTTCTTTGTATTTATTTGCAGGGGAAATTTACATACATATTCTTCTTTTTATTTGGCCTAAAACGTGTGTCTTTTTAATGTGCCTGAGGTGTAGCTATTTTTTTGGGAAATCATAAGATACATACATATTTGATTTTGGGTCGTTTTGAATATTTTTTTGGAAATGGAAAATTATAAAAGGAACTTTTAATATTCCAGTTATAGATGGAAGATATTAAAATGAAAGAATATTATAATTGTGTATTTTGAGTAAATAAATACGTACAATTAGAGTATACAAAACCGTAACTGAAAACCGGTTTCGGTTTTTCTATAATTTTTGGTTTTTGCTGAAACCGGTTTTTAAAGGCGGTTAACTGGTTTTTTTAAACAGCATTTTATTTTTTTTTATTTTATGTAATTTTAATCAGAAAAAGAGTTCAAAAAAGAAAAAATAAATAAATTTCTTGACTAAAAATATGAAGCAAAGAATAACAAGAGACGAAACTAATTGTCAAAAATCTAAGTCGGTTGTCAAAAACCTAACTCATGCAACAACAAAATATATGTAATCAAATACATTTTGTTGTTGCCAAAAGAAAATAAAAACACATTTTTGTTTACAAAACAACAATTTTGTTTAAATGTCAATCGAGAATTTCGTCTCTATATGCTACTCTATGATATGAAGTTTCAGGTAACTTGCTTAATGCAATAAAATTGACAAATAGCTTATTAAAGTTGGAAATTTTGTAGTTTTTTAATATTTGAAATAAATTGTACTATTGATTGCGCACAAAAAGTTTAACTTTAAACATTTGCTTTAAAACGCTTGATGTATATGTATTGTTCCAAATGAACCATATTATCTAGATTCCCCAAAACTCCGATCAGTTAAAATGTATTGGGCCTCATTCAAGAAATATTTATTTACTTTAAGCTTAAAAGTTTCCGATTATACAGTAAAAGTTTTCAGGAAAAGCTTGCACGTTTTATTAAACCCAAATAAGAAATAAAATATTATTTTAGATTTAAAACTTATAATTTTTATAGGCAGAATTTATGCAATATTTTTTCGTGCTCACAACTTATTTCAATTACAAAATAAATATTATTTTACTTCGGAAAGAGAATTTCAAATACTAGGGTTAGGAATAAAACAAAGAAAGGTAATTAACTAATATAAATATAAATAATAAAAAAACAAATTCTCGAAAGTTAAAGCGTGAATAAAAAACGTTAAAAATTATATATGTAGAATAAAAACAGAGCTTCGGAAGAATTAATTAAATCTAGGCTTAATTTCATTAAATCTTAATTCTAAATTAAGAATGATAAGTTTTTCATTCCATAATACCATTCCCAGAAACATAATTCTATAGCTTCATTCAAAGGTTTTTATTTGAATAGAATTAATTCTTTATTGAATTAATTAATAAAGAATTTATTCTTTTGTTGTTAATTAAAATTTTCTCAAAATTTAATGGAAACGTTTTCCGTTCATTCAATTTTAAATATTTTGCTTTCTAATCTTTTACAAAATGAATTAAAAAATATTTTCTAGATAGTTTTTAATAGATTTGAACTGAAGAAGATTTGAATGATTCAATTGCAATATTTTTTTACAGAAATAATGCAATTCATATGATTACAAAGAATTAAAGTCTATGAGTTAAATTAATGTAAATGTTATAAAGTAATGACGAGGATAATACATTTAATTCGATTTTGAAAAGTATATTAAGCCTTTCGAACCTTTTTAGTAAAACTTATATGAACACAGAAAAAAGTAAAAATGGACTTCAATTACGAAATTTGTAATATTAATTAATTTTTAATTGATTTTACTCCAATCATCAAAATGATAATATTAATAACTAGAATAATTGATATTATTCTTACTTCTTTTCCTTAAATGAATTCAATGAGCTGAACATTTTTTAAAATTTACTTAAATTTATTTTATTTCTGTACTTTTATAGACAAATATTTAATTTTTATTTATATTTTATTAACAGCTGCCAATTTATTAAAAAACAAAACTGTAAATCAATTAGAAAATTAATTATATTTATAAATCATATAATTAAATTCCAATATAAAGTTAATTAATAATTTTATTAAAAAATTATTTAAAATATTTTTTTCTGTGAATGTATAATTTTTTTTATTTTATTTATTTATTTTTTGTTTAAAAAATACATAAAAAAATATAAATTTTTATGATTGAAATTTATATGATTGAAAACCGGTTAACCGGTTTTTTGAAGAGTCCAAAACCGGACAACCGATTTTTTCTTAAATGAGATTTTTCGGTTTAACCGAAAACCGGTTTTCTAAAAAGTCGGTTTTTTGGATACTGTATGTACAATGCATGCTTTTGAAAATCGAAGGAAATTTTAATCGTTTTAAGAAAAAAAAAAAAAAAGAAAACATATAGGCTCTTGTCAGACATTTTTAACCTGGCTATTTTATTTTAAACAACTTAGTTACAGATCTGAACTCACAAGACTTGAAATTAATAGACTAAAAAATTTTAGCACCATAGCTTTTTGTTTATAATTACTATTCAAAATTCAAAAACTTAGAAAAACGCATAAAGATATTAATAAAGTTTTTCGCCTTTATGGTCTCATTCTATCATATATGAACCCAGCAAAAATCGATCAAGAGCTTCCAAAAAAAAGTACATTTTCACCATTTCAAATGTAGAACAAAGTGCATATTTTAAACTTTTTTGGAAGTCCTTAATAATTACTTCCAAAAAAAGTGAAAATAAATACATTTTTAGCGGGAAAAAAGGTCAATAATTTTTAAGAAAATTAAAATTTTATAATTTTAAAGTATTTTTATTATACTTTAATAAGACTAAAACAGAATTTTTGTTAAAAAATTGTATAAACATAGTTTTAAGGGAAGTACTTTAAAAGAAATGAACAAGAAGTATAAAAGAAGAACATCCTACCAATGACAACCATGTGTTAAAAAAAGAACTTTTGCAGCTCTTTTTCTCCACTAAGTACTTACTTCCAATGACACAATGTTAAATTCATGACTTTTTCAGCTCTTTTTCAGTTCCTTTTCTGCTGGGAACTAATCGAACTTTGTGTATAAATTCTGTACCATCTTTGTTGTTGTGCAGACTTTCAGCAGTTAAATACAGGGTAGTCGAGTTTTGATGACAACATTTTTTTAAATGTTCAGTTTTTTGGGCGCTTCTCAACTGAATACAAATTATGGTATAGGGATTGATACTTGTTGTAATTGTGCTTTATTTGCGTTATAGTATATCGTTGATGTGCCTGAAATAGTTAACGTGGTAGATAATCCCAAAGTTTGGAAAACTGGAGTGAAAATTGTTAAAATGTTAGTTTTCGCGAGGCACATTTTCTATGGAATAGCATGGATTACTACGTAAGCTTAGTTTTTTTATTCTGCATAATAAAATCGGATATGCAAAAATTTTACTTTTTTTGTGTATTTTCATATAGAATATAAATAAGATATTGAATCTCCTTGGTAGTTGAAATCGGGACAGTTTTGTCGAAATACATTTTGCTAAGGCACATCGTGGGGACGAAATTTACTAGTAGGTGTTTGTAATGCTTAACGGAATTAGAAAGGCGTATCAGCAAATTTTGAAAGATAAACATTTTACTTTTATTTATTTTTTTTTTTTTTTTTTATTGATAATTAATTTAATTTTTTATCTTTTTCAGTCTAAAACGCTGAAACTAATAGTAAACAATATTCCTCATAAAACCAAATCACCTGTTTCATAGATAATCTAATCGATGCTAGTTATTAACAAATCTACATATTTGAGTAACTGTAAATTTTTTATGATCTAAATTTTATTTTTAGAGTTTCTAATAAACCTCAAAAATAGTTTCCATAAATTTAAGATTTTTTAACATGAGTCTGATTTGAATATGAGGGAAATGTATTTTGCTATTAACTATTAAACAAGTAATCGTATACGAGGATAGATTCAAAAGTACATCCAATTTCTAGAGTTAAAGGTGGCTGTCTTTTGTAAAGTTAAATCATCGATTTTTTTTAATATCTTATTTATATCAACTAACATTTGCACAAATTGATTGGAAATAACCAAACGTTGGAGTAAAATGTGTCAAAAGTGGAGATTAATTAAATTAAATTTTCATAATAAAATTAAAAATAGACAAATTTATATGTAAATACACGAAAAGAAAAAATATGGTTCCAGTGACCATAAACTAGGAGCAACATACTACACGCAGAGAAAAAATATGGTTACAGCATGATCACCACAACTATTCAATGATTATATAGCCGTTTTTCATTGATTTAAATATACTGTGTTCATGATAGCAACGTTTATGATTCTGTTTGATTACTCACAATCAAAATTTTAATATGGTTCATATGGTACAATCATAGTATGTTTATTTATGGTCACAGGAACCATATTTTTTTTTTTTTGCATGTATGATTGTAATATATGATTTCAGGTTACAATAATTATATTTGTACGTAATCATTACTATGATTCCAATTTATAAATTATTAGTAAGGTTCATAATCTTATTAATAACTTTTAGTAAGTTTTATAACCTTTTCTTAAGTATTGCTTTCAATTTCATCATTTTTTCATATATATAGTTACACTCAACTGAATACAAATTATGGTATAGGGATTGATACTTGTTGTAATATTCCATTCTATCATATATATGAACTTATTCCATCATAAGTATAATTCCATTTTATCTTATATATGAACCCATGTTATCATATATATAATTCCATTTTATCATATATATGAACTAATTTCATCATATATATAATCCCATTTTATCATATATATAATCCCATGTTTTCATATTTATATTCATTTGTACCACGTTATATGGTACATTCATCATACTGAATAAAAACAAACCTTGTCAATTTATATTTGTTCATATACACACAAAGAAAAAATATGGTTCCAGTGACCATAAACTAAGAGCAACATACTATGATTGTAATATATGATTCCAGGTAACAATAAGTATATTTGTACGTAATCATTACTATGATTCTAATTTATAATTTATTAGTAAGGTTCATAACCTTATTAATAACTTTTAGTAAGTTTTATAACCTTCTCTTAAGTATTGCTTTCAATTTCATCATGTTTTTATTATTTAATAATTCCATGTTATCATATATATGATACCATATTTTCATATTTATATTCATTTGTACCACGATATGTGGTACATTCATCATACTGAATAAAAATTGTCAATTTATATTTGTTCATATATAAACTAAATGAGAATTATAACTACTGGACTGATACACAAAAATGTGTATTCAAAAGGCATTAAAAGTTAATGGCTTAATGGTTGTAGAATTTACCAAATTTGTAAAATGAAATGAATGGTTATGTAATTAACTAAATTGTTGTAAAATTGACTAAATGATTGAATTTATTCATAAATACGATTTCATATAAACATATTTAAAAACATATTATAATTCAGTGAACTATATTAAGATTTTGATTGTGGGTAATCATTAAATGATTAAACAGAATCATTAACGTTGCTATCATGAACACAGTATATTTAAATCAATGAAAAATGGCTATATAATCATTGAATAGTTGTGGTGTTCATGCTGTAACCATGTTTTTTCTCTGCGTGTAGCAATAAAAATAATTAATTACACACATTTTAGGGGAGTAGCTATGGGGACTCAAAATAGAGCACTAATGACATAGAAAAAGTTTAACTACTGGCGAATTTTTGTTACCTTGAAGTTGTTGATAAATCCTTGGAAAAACATGCTTACATATTCCATTTATTTTATATATTTTTCTAGTTATATGCGTTTGAAATTTCAAAAATCTCAATTTTGCAAGATCTTGATTAAGTTTTTTTTCCATATATAGCAACATCTTCAAACGATTTTATTATATTTTTAAAATTAGTTTAAGAACAAAATAATTTATAGAATAGAGTTCATTTGAAGTAGAGATCTTTATTGTGTCCAAAAATAAACGATTTGGATTGGATAATTTGCAAGAACTAAAAAAACATATGGACGAAGGACGGACACCTGAATTCTCTCATGAAAAAATTTTTAAAATTTCAAAAATATATCTTTTACTTTTCAATCAATATAAAAATCAAAGGTAGTAATAAAAATATTGTTGTCACTTTTCTCCGAATTAAGCGTCACACAGTGGTTCCAAAACGCTTTTTTTGGAAATAATTCACTAACTAAAGAAGTAGTTGGACCTAAAAAAAAAATTTACATTTTTTGGTTCTTTTTCCAAAAAGGTGGCAATATTTATTCATTTATAACATTAACTTATTGTTCTGGGCTTTATCATTTTTTTATGTTTTCAAAAGAAATCTTAATGTAAATGCGTGTAAAGTAAATCCAGAGGAGTTTGGAGCAAAGGTCTGCCCACAAGCTCTATCCAAATTTTGTCAATTTTGGAAATTTTTTTATGTTCTCAAATTGCAAAGCTTGGATTGACTTAAAATTATTTTAATTTTATAGCTCTATATGTAAGGTATACAGTATTTTCTGACGGAGGCCCCATGTAACGACAGGGTGACCATTTCAATGAAAAAAGTAAATTTTTTTAAAACGTTTTATACGGATTGGGATTTTGGGTACTTTTATGTAAAAAAGGGGGAATTTTTTTTAATTATATGATTTTAGGATAAGTTTATACATATTATACTGAAATTTCAATAAAATATCACTATTAGTTTAAATTTTATTAATGTTTAAATATTAATTTTATTATTTTTGGAATGAAAATACATTCCACTAACTTTTTTTTATAAATTATTAGTCCTATATTCTAACTTTTTCTTAGATACCAAATACTTGTATAAAAAACACCTCAACTCTTACCATGTGAAATTTTATTGAGAATAGTTACTGAATTATTTCCAAAAAAAGCGTTTTGGAACCACTGTGAGTAATTTTCGACCCATTTAACCCCAATGTTTAGATGGACGAACTGACATTACCATTCTGCCAAAAAAAACCTATAACTAAAAAAAATTATTCTAATTACGTAATAACAAATAGAAAAATTAAATTTGATTAATAAAATGTTGATATCACGTTTCCTTGAATTAAGTATTATTTAGTAACAATTTAACCCCAATGTATAGACGGACGAACATTACTATTCTGCCAAAAAAAAACTTAAAATACATTTTTTTACCTAATAAATTTTGACATCTTTTAAACCAAAAAAACAAAAAAAAAAAACTTTTATAATCTCTATTAAAAAAGACTTTTAGAACCACCTTCATGTAAACCTACTCTTTCATATACAAATTCTTCTTATAGCCATAATTTTATAACCAACCATTATTATTGGCTTTAATGTTGCATATTGTAACCAAAGTTTTATTATTTTCTTTCACAATTTTTTTTTTTTTTTTTTTTTCTTCCTTCAGCGAGACAACAATCTTATAAATGGCAAAATGTAGGAGCTGAGTTATAAGAAAATGTGCGAAGCGGGAAAAAAAATAATGTAGAAAAAACAGTCAACATAAAATTTAACTACATTTTAACGCGAATTTCAATTTGGAACGGATATAATTTATAGACGACTGACTTTCATGATACAACACGTAAAACTATGTTGCAGTTAAAATGAATACAACTACGCGACAGCAACAACAGTGTTTTAACGTCATCATAATATTATCGAAATGTCAATACATACATACACAATATTACAGAAGTTGAAAAAAAAAAAAACAGAAAAGTGTGGTTAAAGCATCTAAGAAATTTAAGACAGATCTATCTTTTCTGAAAAATTGGAAGCCGCAAAAGTTATTCATCATAAGATCATTTTATAATTATAATTCACAACCTCTTTTATGCTTTAGCCAAATAGTCATAAACATGCCAATTACTTATTTTATCTTGTTAATGGTCCTTCGAGCCAGATACTGATTAGCAAAAAAAATCTTGTTTACTCTCATAGGTTTTAACTAAATTCTCCTGTATTTGTCATCTCATAAAAGAGGCACAACAATATTATTTCACATCTTGCAACCCGCACTCTAAAACATAAAAAACTGCAAATGTTGCAACAATGTCTGTTTACCATAAGTATAGAGAACTGTATGTGTTGTAAGTAAATGTTATTATTTTTTAATGTTATAAAATGGTTGCAACATAAAAATAAAATACACATCTATAATGGATCTAACGAGTTGTAGATTTGTAAAAGTTCTATTTTTTTATATTAAAATTGATTTAACAAAATATTAAACTGCTCGACATTTTTTCCATTACTAGTAAACGAAAAATAAATACAATAAAACAGCAAATAAATCAATTTAACCAATTTTCTATAAATCATTTAAAATGTTATGTATTTTAAGAGAAATATTTTCAATACCAAATGACAAAAAACTGAAGATAAATACAAAATTGTTGTACAAGTAAAATAATGTATCTTTATATTTGTTGTTATATGTTTATTTGAAACAAAAAAGGAGCCATGTAGTTATATGAATTGTGTAGATATAAAGTTAAAAAATGTCTGCCTTAAAATTTTGATTGTAAAAAAGAATTCACTGTCTGCGCCTTGCTGTTGCATGTGGAAGTTTCTTTTTTAAATAAATATATAAAATATTAGGGTGGTATTTCAAAAGAAAAAGCTAGACTTATACAAGGATTTTTAGTATTTATTTAGAACACTAGCTTTTTTTAGAAAATAAATTCTAAAGTCCTAATTTTCCAAAATTTATAAAGATCAGAAAAATATTTATTATTTTCTCTTTGTAGATGTGTGACATCCCTATGAACATATCGCATATTCCAAATAATATATATTATCCCCCTTAGTTATTATGTAGTCTATTTTTGGTTTTATTTATTCTTAGTCGTATTCAACTTATAAATCTACATACAGAGACTTTCTTTCATATTTGCACAAATTGTAGCAGAATAATCAAAATTAAATTTTTACAATTCTCGGTATTTCAATTTTATACTTACAATAAGTTAAAGGTACTTTAGGAAAATAATAATAAATGTACACAGAAAAAAATATTTCAAATAATTTTTTAATAAAATTATTAATTAACTTTATATTGGAATTTAATTATATGATTTATTAATATAATTAATTTTCTAATTGGTTTTCAGTTTTGTTTTTTAATAAATTGACAGCTATTAATAAAATATAAAGAAAAATTAAATATTTGTCTATAAAAGTACAGAAATAAAATAAATTTAAATAATTTTACAAAAATTTTCAACTCATTGCATCTATTTAAGGAAAAGAAGTAATAATAATATCAATTATTCTAGTTATTAATATTATAATTTTGATGATTGGAGCAAAATCAATTAAAAATTAATTAATATTACAAATTTCGTAATTGAAGTCCATTTTTACTTTTTTCTGTGTAACATTCTCATAATATTAATATTGCAAACAATTTAAAAAATGGGGTTATAATTATGTAGAAATTAAGTTTAGAACTAATCTCTCCTGACTTACTTACCCAGCAAAAATGTTTGCTGACTTGGAAGAAACATATTGTTTATTTAATTGCATGAAGCTTCTAAAAATGCAAATATGTAAAAGAAACGAAAGTTATTATACCTTCCCTGCGGGAATTTGTGGCAATTGCAGTATTGGACGGGTCCCTCAGTACCAGTTTTGTACCAATTGACACCCAACTCGTCACCTACATATGTTCCAGTTGAGAACGAGTTGACAATTTATAACGTGCTTGTTAAGTGCGCAATTAGCAACTCGCTCGCAATAACAATTTGTGGCTGAGTGGTTAGCGTTGAAGACTATAAAACAGAGTGCCGCCATCGACATTAAAGAAAATTATAAATTAAAAATAAACATAAGTTAATATGAAATAATAATAAAAAAATATTTAAAATGTAAACAAAATGTAAACAAATCGAATTTTTATTATATTAATCGACCCTGAACCTGTCCTCTTGGACCAGGCCTGGGACCTATCCTGTGACTTGTCCCAAGGGGCTAATCAACCACCTCCAATGACAACCCCACGTAAAATAACAGTTTCCTCCCATATAAAGTTCCGGAACTGGGACCGGTCACTAGCCCTGAGAACCTGTCACGAGACTAGTTTTGAACCGGTTCTCTTTACTCGAGTACCGGCTGGTTGAATTTGCATGAAATTTGGTATAGCAGAGGAGTGTACAATATTAAGTTTGGAAGGGGGACCGTACAGACTCCTCAGGTGCGGAGCTAAAAGGACTCAAAGTTGGGTGCCTCTGACATACAATTTTTTTAATCGCTGCATGTCTATCTCTTATAGTTTTTGAGTTATTTGCGTTTGAAGTTTTAAGTACCTCAATTTTGCATGTTCTTGGTCCAGTTTTTTCATATGTATCCTAGTATTTCTGACCGATTTTATCTGTTTTTTCCTTTTATTTAGGATCAAAATTATCTGTTGAATAAAAAGAATTGAGTTTCGGTTAGTGTTGACTTTATCGCATATTATGAGAAAGTGAAAAAAAACTTCAAGATCCTGACACTGATTAATAGTCCAAGTCACTTTGAAACGCAAAGCTCTTGTTTCCCAAACAAGAAAACAAACTGGTTAAAATACAAAATGTACATAAGCTCCCACTTACCACAAAATATTCCACTGAAAAGCGAAAACGAAATACAATCTGCAGTTAATATCTTCACGGATATCCTGACTAATGCAGCTATATTATCCACACCTTCGCGTTTCTCACGAAGGCCAAAATATATTAAATGTTGCTCAAATGTTGAATCTCTTATTAGGGAAAAAAGGCAACTAAGACGTCAATGGCAAGATTATCGATCACCAGCCGGCAAAACTAGACTTAATCAATGTATCAAAAGATTACGCTTCGCTCTGAAGAATCAAAAAGAATCCAAATTGAAAACATATCTGCAAAACTTAGACTCTACTAAGGAAACTGATTATAGTCTATTGAAGGCGGTGAAAAATATGCAATGCCCTATTGCATATGAGTCTCCCATACGCCTCCAAAATGGCCAATGGGCAAAAAGTTCTAATGAAAAAGTTGAAGCATTCACTAGTCATTTAGAACACGTTTTCACTCCAAATAATACAGGTTCAACTCTAAGACCTGTTGTTGTTAGCGACCATATTCACTCTCCATTAAAATTCCGGCTCTCTGCCGTGAAATTAGCAGTAAAAGGTCTGAAGGCAGGAAAATCTCCTGGAACGGACAAAATTACCAGCACAATGATTTGTTTCTTGCCAAACTCGGCTCTAAAATTTATTTTATTCATTTTCAATGCCATTTTACGTACTGGCTACTTTCCAAGTACTTGGAAGTTGTCAGAGATAGTAATGATATCCAAACCTGGAAAAGACGTCACTCAAGTAACATCTTACCGTCCAATAAGCTTATTATCAATTTTTTCGAAATTGTCTGAGAAATTGCTCCTTGAGAGCCTATTATTACATCTTAATAATAATAACAGTATACC
Organism: Protophormia terraenovae; assembly: GCA_951394005.1. NCBI lineage: Eukaryota > Metazoa > Arthropoda > Insecta > Diptera > Calliphoridae > Protophormia > Protophormia terraenovae. The sequence goes on from OX596075.1 coordinate 89,872,776, forward strand.
TAACCATCAGTTTGGTTTTAGGAGAAAACATGGTACTATTGAACAAGTGCATCGAATTACAACTCTCATCAGAAGAGGTTTCGAGAGCAAGCAGTATTGCTCTGCGTTATTTATTGACATATCTCAAGCTTTCGATAAAGTCTGGCACGACGGACTAATACATAAAATGACCACGTTACTTCCACAGAACGTTCATAAGTTACTAAAAAACTATATAATAAATAGATCTTTTCAAATAAGATCGAAAGATGTGATTTCATCACGCAGAAAAATTTCCGCAGGAGTACCTCAAGGAAGTATTTTAGGGCCTCTTCTTTATATACTATATACGGCAGATATGCCCACGAGCCCTATGACTCATACACCAACTTTTGCAGATGATACTGCTTTTGTAAGTATGCATACAAATCCTGTGATTGCATCCGAAAAACTCCAATCCCATATCACTGAGCTGAAAAAATGGCTATATAAATGGAAGATCAATGTGAATGCTTCGAAATGTGTCCATACAACATTTACCTTACGCAGGGAAAGTTGTCCCCCCATTCGAATAAACAATGTCCAAATACCTGAACAGTATAAAGTAAGATATCTTGGTATTCCCCTAGACCGGCGTTTAACATGGACTCGTCATATAGAATCCAAAGCTACTCAAATAAAACTAAAATCTGCCCAAATTCATTGGTTAATTGGTCCAAAGTCAGCCCTAGACTTGGACTATAAAGTACTGTTATATAAATCAGTAATAAAACCTATATGGTTATATAGCATACAGCTCTGGGGAACAGCCTCTTCATCAAACATTGAAAAATTACAGAGAAGACAGTCCAAACTCCTAAGAATAATAACAGGTGCACCATGGTACGTCAGAAATAGCAACATCCACAAGGATCTCAATATTCCTACAATTTGTGAGGAGATAAAGAACAGTAGCATCAAATATATGAAAAAATTATCTGAACACCCAAACCCTCTCGCTAGGGATCTGCTAACTTTTGAGGGTCACAGACGCCTAAGAAGAATGGAAACACTGGATCTTGGAAGATAACACTACTAATGAAAACTCTACATTGGATTTTGCAGTGGCAATATCAACAATAATTTAAGTTTAGGTTAAGATTTTAATACTTATTGTAAATTTCTGAAAAGGAAAGATTCAATAAAAACTAATATATATGTAAAAAAAAAAAAAAAAGATTTTTTTAAAAGGAATCCCACAATTCCCAAAAAATGCCGAAAATCCTAAAAAAAATCACATATTCGGCTATAAAATCCACATTTTTCCGAAGATTCGTGCTTTAGGATTTGAGAAAATATAGACTAAAGTCAAAACTTTCATATAAAATGGGTCAATTTTGGGAGGGTGTGTACCTTAATCATTTGAATTATTGGGCTTGCTTTTTTTTAAATCTTCTCTGTGAAGATAACTTTCAGAAAAGTATAAAATTATTATATGTTGTTAAAGAAAATTTTATTTTAGAGAAAAAAGAGTGTAGATACCAAAAAAATACAAAAAAGTCGTAATATTTGCAATTTTCAAATTCAAAATCGTTTATTTTTGAACAAATCGACTTCATTATACCCTTCACCACAGGTGTAAAGGGTATATATAAGTTTGTCATTCCGTTTGTAATTCCTACAATTTTCGTCGGAGAGCAAAAAAGTTTACATTTTCGGATCCTTGTAAATGATGACGATAGGACCATGTCCGTCCGTCCGTCCGTCCGTGTGTCGGTTGAAATGGCGTTTATGAAGCCCACCGATAACTGACATATATAATATATCAAACGATCGGAAATGCTTTCGAGAATTTTGCTATTGGAATTCAGCAAGATCGGTTCATACAATGCGGAGATATGTTAAAAAAAACCGGTTTTTAGAACCGGTTTTCCAGTTTCTGAAGCCTCTGTATATACTAGGGACTTCGTTTTTACAAAGAAGTCTCGGACATTTTTTTCTGAATTTTTGTTCTGAAAAAATGAAATAAATCGGTTCAATAATAACTGAGATATCGGACAAAACGCATTTTTTATTTTTTAAAGCCCTGGTTGAAGCCATAGATTTTTAATTTTATACAAATCGGTCACAAATATTTTTATAAATTTTCGGTTTTTTGAATCAGCAGGATCAGTTTATAAATGGCGGAGATATGCTTTAAAAACCGGTTTTTGAAACCGGTTTTTCTGTTTCTGAAGCCTCTGCATATACCAGGGACTTCGAATTTTTAAAGGGGGCTCGGAAATTATTTTCTGAATTTTTGTTCTGAAAAAATGAAATAAATCGGTTCAGTAATAACTGAGATATCGGGGAAAACGATTTTTTTATTTTTGAAGCCCTTGTTCAAGCTACAGATTTTTATTTTTATATAGATCAGTCATAAATGTTTTTATAAAATTTCGTTTTTTTTAATAAACCAAATTCGATTATAATCAACAGAGTTATGGTCCAAAAACAAATCTGTTAAGAATATAAATACACATACAAACATGTATATTAAGTATTGTAATGACTATTAGTTGTTGTTCTTTGTATATGTAGCCAGTTTGTATATACACACATAAAAAAATAAATAAATATGGAATTGTTGTTGTTTATTTTTTAAAAGCAAAGCCTGCTATGATTGTATTTTTTTATATATTCAAATTTTCGTAGTTTGAAAAAAAATTAGATTTATATATGTGAAAATATGAAAGCATACGTTAAGGCGAAAATTTAATTATTTGTCGGTAATATGGTAATATGATGTCGATAAGATAGTAAGATGGTAATATGGTGAAGTTTATCACTATCGGCTGTGCCGAATCTTTTTTCAATTTCATTTTTATTTAATAGATAATTTTGATCCTTAAATAGCTAAAGAAAAAATGGATAAAATCGGTCGGAAATACTAGGATATATGGGCAATTCTCTTTTTACGTTTGCCTTTATGAAACTGACCTTCAACCTAAAATATTTTTTTAAATTCTGACTTTTTTAAACAACTTTTGATGCTATTATGTTAACAACACTTAATTGTGTAACACAAAAAAATTGAAGACCTGAAACGGTTCCGTGTGGTGCCGACAAGCACCCAAAGTCAACAATTCCAAAAAAAGTGTTCGAAACTAACAAGTTTTTTTTATTTCTTTTTATTGTTGTAGTCGCGGATTTTGGCATAAATGTCCAATTCTTCTAATATAGACTATAAACACTTGCAGAAAAGGACCAGCATGGATTTAATTAGCGTGCAATTAACCAGTGTCAAATTGTGTTGTGCAAAAGTCGTGAAACCAAATTTTAAAATTTTGCAGTTTTTTCACTGTGGTGAAAAAATTATATATGTCAATCTGTAGCTGCTTTAATGCCATATATCAAAATTTAATATGGCATTCGAAAAAAGTACAATTTTGCATTAAATGCAACTTTAGAGATTTGACTAAGTGCAATTAAAAAATGTATATAAATGACATTGTCTTATGACTTATTTTAAAATAATTATGAATTTTGCAGTAAATGGATGAATATGAACAAGGCTACATCACTAAAAACTGAATTTTGCAAATTTTATAAGAAGGTTTAATAATTATTAAATCGCTAATATATCCACGCATACCCAACTTATCTCGATATTTTTAATTTGTGTTTTAGGTACAGCATTGTTGAATACATAAATGTAATAATTTTTGATTTGGGACTACAAATAGAATTTTGGCAATTTTTTTATAAATTTTTATCTTAAACCGCCATAAAATTGATGCCTTTCGGTAAAAGTCATTCACGCGAACAGATCTGTGTTCCACTAGAGCAAGGAATATTGGTACTAAATATCGTTGATGTGCCATTAAAAAATTTTCGAAATTTTTTTGAACATCAAAAGTAAACGAGTATATGAAAAAAACTGAAACAATAACATGCAAAATTGAGGTACTTAAAAATTCAAACCCAAATAACTCAAAAACTATAAGAGATAAATATGACATGCACGCATGTTTTTATGTAGAAACAAAAATTTGGCAAGCGATTAAAAGATTTAGATCAGAAGTTACAGATTTATTTCCAAAAAATGTCGATTCTGCCCCACTGCGTAATGTTGTGGAATTTTCATATTTTGCGAAAAAAGTTTTCATTATCTTTTTTATTAAAAAAAAAATAGTTGATTTTATATAAAATTTAAATAAATTGAATTTTCTTATTTCTCTTTCAAACCATGTTTTTACAATGAAGAAAAATAGCTAGAAACAGCCATATAGAAAAATTTTGCAGTCAGAAAATCCAGCGTTTTTTTATGAAATTTACCCGCTATGTACAACAAAATAACACTTTTATAATTACTTTAAATGAGGGCTATCATTCCTCTGCTCCTACCGAAAAATATGATAGAATGATGCTGTGAAATTTTCAAGAATAGGTTTCTAGAAAATGTTTAATAGCTATAAAAAATTTAATTCTTTTTAAGAATATAGAGTATTCAAAATTCGTTTTGTTTGATTTTGTCTTTAATATGTATGTATGTATGTATTTATATTTTGTACAGTTGTTAACTTGTTTTCTTGTGAATTGGGGTAGGAAATAATCAAATAAAGTTAAATAAAAGATTTCAAGTCTGCAATTGACTTCGTTAATACATACTTACTATTTGTGTGTATAAGTTTAAAAAATAAAAATATAAGTTAAATCTTTATAGTATTTAAGATTAAAAAACACTAAGACACTAAATTACAATGTATGAAATTTTATACAATAAAATATTAATGTTTTTATCCAATTTCCAAATTATTTACTAATATAATTTTTATCCTTTCACATCACTTACAAAATAGCTTCCAAAAAGCAAAATTCACATATGAATTATAAGATTTATAAAATGTTCATTTATTTTAAAATTTTTACCCATTTTGTAAAGTAATATTTACTTAAGTAAACACAAATATTTTAAATTTATTTCAAACTCTTTAAGTAAACTTTAAAATTTCCTTTAACTTCTCACTTTATTACATTTAAAGTTCCTTAATTTATTATTAATTTTTCCCCTAACTTTTTTTAAATAAACATTTCAATGTCCTTGCCACGCACTAATTAATTTCATTACTTTCTTCCATGGCCTTGACCTTAATAATAAAAAAATATCACTCACACCATTAAATTTACAACAAAAATCCAAACCTAACCTAACAGTCTCATTAAGACCATAAAAAATGCTAATAAAATTTTTACTTTTCAAAACTTATGACTGTGATTTCTTTTAAAGCATAAACGAAAGAAAATTGCTATGAAAGCTAAATAAACTTTATTAAACATCCTCCTCTAGAGGAGAGAAGATAGGAATACAAACACAGTGATTTTGTTTTTAAATAAACCTAAATGGCCATAAAATAAAGAAGCAACTACCCACCGCCATTTAAGACAACAATCTAATTAGACTCAATATAATTATCACGCCATTTCTATGGCCAACAAACACTGAGGGTGTTAATGTGCCAAAGAAGAAAAGAAAATAAACGGAAGTTAAAATAATTTTTAAAAGTATAAATGAGTTTTAGAGCAAACAAAAATAAATAAAAAGTATAAATGGGGAAAAACAAATTTATGAATAAGAACGAATAAAAAATACTCTTTATGGAAATAAGTAAATTTTGAAAAATGTATTTAAATTTGCACCTCTCAATTCAATAGGCTTTGTCCTTGTGTTAAAAAACAATATGTACCAAATTTCATCAAAATATCTTCAAAATTGCGACCTGTACTTTGCGCACAAGCTTTACATGGACAGTCAGCCGACCAGACGGACGGACGGACATCGATAAATCGACTCAGAAAGCGATTCTGAGTGTAAAGGTATACTTTAAGGTGGGTGTCCGAAGATTTTTTCTCTGCGTTACAATTTCTGCACAAACATATAACACCCCAACTACCTATGGTGGTGTAGGGTATAAATATATGGTAATATTTTTTTTCTGTGTAACGCAGCCTGACTTTGCAACGCATTATATTCTTTATTTTTTTTGGTTTCAAAAAGTTTACTAATTTAATACTTTAATCACTATTATCCCATCAGATTCTTTAACTTCTATCGGGCAAAGGAAAGGCGTCGTCAAAATGTTTATCTTATATTTATTAAATATTTTTGGAATTATTTGTGCATATTTTTATTATTATAATTTTATATTTCCTAACATTGCACATTGGGGTAAAAGAGGTCGAAAATGGTGATTAATTCAGGGAAAGATGATATCAATATTTTAATGATCACGTTTTATTTTTTTCATTGATTGTTAGTTAAAAAAAAAAATCAGTTTTAGAATTTTAAGATTTTTTTTTTTTAGAAGAACGGGACGAAAATTATGCATAATTCAAAGAAGGGTGGTATCAACACTTTAATGATAACGTTTAATTTTCCTATAACGTTCTATTTTTTCTATTTATTAATTAGTAAAAAATAAATTTTTAGAATTCTATAATATTTTTTGGCAGCATGGCAATGTCCGTCCGTCCGTCTATACATTTAAATTAATTGGGTCCATAATGCTACTTAATTCAGGGAAAGTTGATATCAAAATTTTTATACTTTCATTTGGTTTTCATATTAATTGAGAAGTCGAAAAAAATATTTTTCGAATTTTAAGATTTTTTTGAAAGAATTCTAATGTCCGTCCATCTGCCCGTCTGTTTATTAATTTTTGCAAACTTTCCAATTAAAAATCGTTTAACTTTTGACTTAATAAAGATAACGACACAAATTTTTATTCGCACGATTTTTTTTTTTCATAATATTAAAGTGGACAATATAAACTATTTTTCAGAAAATTTTCAGAACAAACATCCTGTAACATTTTAAGTTGCATTCCATGAAAGTTGAAAATTTGTGTATTTTAGGACAATAAAAAAAAAAAAATAACAAAAATATTAGGACAAAATATAATTTAAAATTACTTAAAGAAAAATACACTTATATATCTGAAGTTTATGATTTCGTTTTAAATTTTTACCGTAAAATACTATTTATTTAAAATAAATACACTGAAAGCTGATGAAAATTTAATTTTTTGCTATTTTTCTAAAATGTAAAAAAATCTTAACCTTGACAGCTCCTTATAAGAAAACAACACAACCTAGCTTAAAGATTTTAATTGATATTGATACATAATTTTGTCTATTATTATTCGGTACCCAACTTTGTTACAAAACTTTTTTAATAAAACGAAATAAATAAATGTTACAAACATAATCAGAAACACATAATACTCTTCCCCCTCTTAATGGAGTAGGGTATAAAAAACACAAACTATTTATATTTTTATAGGTCAGGTATTATTTCCCAGATATCATTAATAATTAAATTTCCAAAAACTAGGAAAATTTAAGAAATTTCTTTAAAAACAAAATAAACAAGAAAGGGTTGAATATAAAAACTCATTTAAAAGATATTTTTCCAGCCAAATAAAATCTCTCTTACTCTCAGTTACTCATAAATGTAATAGTGTTTTATCGAAGATGCCTCCCAAAATAAACAACTCCTTTAGAACACATAATTGTGTAAAAACAATATAAATGAATGAGAGAATAAGAGAATATTATTAAGCTTAAAATACCAGGTCACCATAAAAACTAACAAGAAAATTTTTCTAATATACAAATAAACAGTCTACTTTGTGAGTGTAAGTAAGAATAAAATTGTGCAGTAAAAATTTCAATGAGGAGAAATTTTCTAATTAACTTTTTGTTTTTAATACAGACACTCAAACATCATAATGTTGCTGTTTTAAAAGTGCTGCTTGCAACTCCCAAATACCACCCACTTAAAGTTTTGGTATTCTTCGTATATTAGAACTGAAAATATATAATTTTCAATGTCAAGTAAAATGTTTTTTTATATTCATTTTCCTAATACTGCAGCAGCTGCTGCCACTAGTTGTCGTTGTTCATTTATTTCTTTCAGGGAAAAATGTCCTTGTCCTTATGATACAACAACATTATGTGCCATATTTTAAACTGTAGTTAGTTGTCGTGTATTGTAGTTGCTGCTCTAAATGTACAATAAAAGTCTATAGTGTAAATTTTTGTAGTCATATTCATTAGAAGTTGTTGTTGTGGTAATGGGGACTGTTAGCGGTTGGGGGGAGTTAGGATTTTTACAAAAATGGGACAAAATCATTGTTAAGGTTTTTCAACTTTTGTTTGACCTTCGGCTGAGTAGGATATCCAATACTTAGGATGTTAATGAACAAATATGTTGCTATGAGAAAGTAGGTTAAAAAGTTAGAAGGAATATTTTACAATTTTAAAGAATGTTTGTTTTTATGATTCGGTGGTTAATTTTTAGAATAGTAAAAAAATATCGTTTACTATTCATAAAATTTCAATAAAATTATAAATCAATCTGATTTATAATTTTATTACTTGTATCTCCACTACATAATTTTCTTCTGAAGAATTACTAATCTATTCCCTTAGCATTTTAATATTTTCCCAGCTGTTTAAAGAATCCTTAAAATCATACTTAATTAAATATTTTAAAACCATGAGAAATTTTTAATCATAATTTATGACCTTATCATTTAACCCTTATATTATCTGTGATTTAAATTTACATTTGAATACCAACAGTAATTTTAAAATCCCCATTAAAATCACTGCAAACACCACCATAGATACCACTACATTATGCACTTTAAAGGAATTTGAGAAGCTAACAGAATTCACACACTTTTTCTATAAGGATATGAAGAATTTATCAGTAAAAGGGTTAATTTCAATTCAAAACTAGGATAAATTTATGTAAATCCATGCAAATTATGCAACGGCAAACAAAGGATACTCAAAGGAGGTAATGGAATTTCTTTACTTGATATCATTTCGATATGGTTATGAATGGTAAATGTATACTGTATAAGAAACTAAATATTATTGATCGAAGGGGGATTTTTTGTTCATTTGTCAGTTACAAAATGTAAGACCAACAAAACTAGAAAAAAAAAATTGCTAACTTTCAGACTTAAGACCCTTTCCGGTCTAAAAATATGACGTTTTAAAAATGAAAAAACTATCAAATTTTATCCAAAAGTGTACATAGTTTATTGCTCATAACTTCTAAACTATACATTGTAAAATTATATTTTGTATCTCATTTAATAGAAATAGATATTAGCCTTAGAATGATGCATATAAAATTTATTTACTTCGAAAGTTCAAAGGTCAAAATATATAATATAATAATCAAAGCTGAATATCTCAAAAAACGGTATTTTAAAATTCTTTAATATTATTGATATTAACTCCATTCTCTATTCGAGCCAAAACTCAATTTGGAGTCTCTTTTGGTTTAGGATTTGTGAAGCAAAATATTTAAAATATTTACAAAAATTAATTTAAATTATTTTTTTTTATTTAAAAAATATGAAATTTTATATACAAAATTTGACTTTGGTTTATATTTTGTTACATAACTTCTAAATTAAATGAGTGTCCAATATAAAATTTTGCACTGGTATGGACAAGAGTTGTGGTAACATTATATAATTTTTTAAGAATTTTAAAAATATCGTTTTTGGAGATATAAAGATTTAATTTTTATAAGCTTAAATTTGACCTTTGAACTTTCAAATTAAATAAATTCACTACACATAATTTTAAAGATGATACTAAAATTTAAATTTTATTGTGTATAGTTTAGAAGTTATAAGTAATTAAATTTTTTTTTTTTGGTCCATAACCTCTAAACTAAATGAGACTCCAACTTGAAATTTTCCGTACGTAGGAAGAAGAGTTACGTCAACATTATATATTTTTTCAGAATTTTAAAGACACCGTTTTTTTAAATATAATGATTTGATTATTATAAGACCAACATTGACCTTTGAACTTTTGATTTAATAAAAATGTATAAATATCTTATAAAGGTAATATTTTTGTCTTTATTATGAAACTAAAATTAGATAACTACCGTATAAAGTTTAGAAGTTATTAGCAATTAAACAAATGCACCTTTGTAAATTTTTTAGCTTTTTCTCGTTTTTCAAACCGTCATATTTTTGGACCGGGAAGAGGCATGAGTCTAAAATTTGATGATTTGGGAATCAATTCCAATTGCCAATATCTGTAGTGAATTTCATTGACATCGGATATGTCAAGTCCGATTGCTGTCCGTTTTGACATGGAATCACTCTATACAACTTGAGTATTTTTGTATGAAGTTTGGTTTTAATTTCCATGTAATATTCTTGGCTTCTAAATTTTTTGCAGCATTCTTGTTTGGAACTTTTTGGACTTTATATGTTATGAACTCTGCATTAGCTTTAAATTTTCGCACCAAATAGTCAGAGCTCTGAGTTAACCGGGCTCTTTTTTTACCAGATGTGTTTGGAGTTCCTTTCAATATGCTTTCAATTTTCTGACCTTCTGGTCTTCCTTTTTTTTCTTTCCGAACCAGGTTTCATATCAATGGTCAAATTCTCCTGATACATTAGAAACAGTTTGACGGCAGAAATTTAATTCTTTGGCCAATTATTTGTAAGACCTATTTGGATTTTTTTAATTTTTTTTATAACATGTAAGACGTAAATCTTTTTCGTCACTTATTTTGATGAAAATAAGGACAAATTAACATGGTTGTTATTAAAAATAATAACTGAAGTATTTTTCCATGATAACTAGATCAAAAAAAATTTTCAATATTGATTCCGAAAAAAGTTATGAGGCAAAACGTGTGTTAAGATTTTTTCGATCGCACTCCTTATATGGTTTCGTGATATTTTTATATGACAATTTTATTTTGAATTAAGTAAATTATTTGCATTTATTCTAAATTTATATAAAAATGATATGCTATTATTATTTAAGGATCGAAACGAACCCCTTTTATACAGATGATATATTTCTTAAAAACATCTCTTGAATTTGTTATGCCTCAAACATTTTGCAAAGTAGTCATTGTTTTATACGAATATACAACTACCATTTACAGTTATTGCACTATTGTCAATTGTATGATTAATGTGATTATTATGACTATTTTTATATTTGTTTAAAATATTCATTATTCAATATTTATCGCATTATAAAAAAATACACTTCGAAAAATTGTTCAATAAAAGCAATTCAGCATTTGTAAACTCTTTCAAAAATACCTAAGTTTAGTGAAACTTGTAAACTGTTTTTTCAACTAAGTTCATGACAATAACAATGTTTTATCTTTTGTTGGTAGGAAAAGCGTTTTTTTAGGTATGTTTACCTTTTTTTTCTTGCTGACTTTATAAACTTTCCAAAAATATTTCGGACTAAAGAAAATATGGCTCCAGGATGACATTTTATGTTATAAAATTTTCCATGTAATAGAGGAGATTAGTTTCCCATGTTTTATAGCTAAGTTATGGCTACAAAAATATAGTACTAGTCAAGTCTCTAACTTGTCACACACAGCCCGTAGAAGGCTTTAAAGTTATAAAAATATAGAAATTCTCTATTAACCCTCATAAAACCATGTAAAAATGAGGAGTAAGGAGTGGGTGTAGATGAAAAGTTTGTATTTCATATAAGAAACAAAAGACCGCAGATCTCAAAAATGCTAAAATCTTAAAAATTGCACTGACAGAAAATGCGTAGCCATCAAAAATATTAAAATAAAAAAATACCAATTTAAATAACAGAGTTAACAAAAAAATTATAAGAAAACGAGAGCGAAACTATAGTCGGTTAGGACCGACCATATGATACCCTACACCATTAGACCTGTGTCCAATTATAAACCAACACTTTTACTAAATATAAAATAAATTGTATAAATACAGGATAATTCATTTATCCTAACATCTATATGATTTTTTGCCCTTCAGGGTGATTCCCGGAAGTGGGTTTATGGGAGCTGTGGTAAATTATGGACCGATTCTCATAAATATTGGCAATGCTGTTTCTAATTATATAAAACATATCTGTGATGAATATTAACTTGATACTATCATTCATATGGGATTTATGCACGTTAAAGTGATTTTTGGAAGACGGGTTTATATGGGAGCTACGGTCAATTATGAACCGATCCCGACGAAATTTGGCACAAAGATTAACACTTATATACAACTTCTTTGTACCGAGTTTAATTGAAATATTGGTATATTTAGGGCATTTATGAACGTTAAACCTTTTTTCCGGGAGGATATTTGTATGGGGGCCAGGTGAAATAATGGACCGATCATAACCAATTTCAATAGGCTTCGTCCTTGTACCAAAATAATTATCTGTGTCAAATTTCATTAAGATATATTTAAAATTGCGACGTGTACTTTGTTCACAAGGTTTACATGGACAGACAGCCAGCCAGCCAGACGGACGGACGGATATCGTTAAATCGACTCAGAAAGTGATTCTGAGTCGAACGGTATACTTTAAGGTGGTGGTCCGATAATTATTTCTGTGCGTTACAAACATCAGCACAAACGCATTATACCCCAACCACCTATGGTGGTGTAGGGTATAAATATATTGAGAATAATTCGGCCTAATTTTAACTCCTTAGACTAAATATAGTGAAGAAAGTTAAATAAAATATTTCCATGACGTCACAATTTTAAAATACATAATTTTTTATTTTGAACTTAAAAAATATATGGATACTTTTTTTTTAATTAAGATTTAAGATTACTATTTTTGTTTTTTTAAGAATCAGCAATAGTCTGTCACACAGTGGTTCCAAAACGCTTTTTTTGGAAATAATTCAGTAACTAAAGAACCGTTAGAGGTATCACAATAAAATTTCACATGGTCAGAGCTGAGGTGTTTTCGAATTGATTTGGAGGAGTACAGACCCCTAGCGGGAGATGTGGGTGGCCCTCCAAAGTTACCCATCTTGGGTATGTCATTTTTTTTAAAAATCGCCAAAAATTCATTTATATGACAGAAAAAAAATTTTATATATAATTCTTGTCAATCTCTACAAAATAATATCTCTTTTAGTTTAAGAGATATTCGGGTCAAAATAAATTTTTACCTCATTTTTAGCCTCGCCTTTTTTTAGTTTTTCAAACTTGGCGGGCTTAATTTTGCCCCTAGAATTTTTCTAAAGTATTTGCCAGATTCCCTATAAAATTCTAAATAATATTACTGCAAGAATCCTATAATTATATGAATCCGTTAAAAAATTATATTAATCTAAATTTGGAACTTTAAAAAAATTTTAAATTTTTTGGTTTTTTTCCAAAAAGGTGGCAATATTTATTTAGTGATAAAATTAGTTTTTTGTTCTGAGCTTTATCATATTTTTAATGTTTACAAGAAAAATCTTAATGTAAATGCGTGTAAAGTAATTCCGGAGGAGTTTGGGACAAAGGTCTGGCAACGAGCCCTATCCAAATTTAGCTAATTTTGGTATTTAGCTTTTTCTTTTTTGTTATGTTCTCAAATCGCAAAGCTGGGATCGACTTAAAATTATTAAAAATTTTTAGCTCTATATGTAAGATATACACCCAAAAAGTATTTTCTGACGGAGGCCCTTTATAACGACAGGGTGACCATTTCAATGAAAAAAGTCAATTTTTGAAGGAAGCTTTCCCCGAACTGGAATTTTGGGTATTTTAGAGTAAGAAAATGGGAATCTATTTGTTTTTTTTCTTTTAAGGACAAATTTTTTTATATTATACTAACATTTTATAATGATAGCTTAATTAATGTAGATTTTATTTAAGTTCAAATATAAACTAGATTTTTGAAAAATAACACTAAATACAAAAATTTTTCGTTTTTTTATGAATTTAATGAAAATATTTAGTTCAAATACTTTATTATTTATATATTATTTTTTAAGTAATATCCTTTCCAATGATACCAAATACTTATATAAATCCTTTACACAATCGTTTAAATACTTACTGAAACTTGACCCCCCTTCAGCGAAATGTGCACATTTTCCTTAATTTCCTCCAAATTCCCCCGCTAGGGGTCTGTATTCCTCCAAATCAATTCGAAAACACCTCAGCTCTGACCATGTGAAATTTTATTGTGATACCTCTAACCGTTCTTTAGTTACTGAATTATTTCCAAAAAAAAAAAAAGCGTTTTGGAACCACTGTGTGTCACCAAAGTAAGATTTCATATGCGTTGATATAATCTTTCAGTAATAGTGTTTTGATGTAAAACTGCTATTATTCTTCACTTATTTTTGCTATTTTTTTATTGCTTTTAGCAATTTTAAAACTTTTAAGTGCTATGGAGGGCATTTTGGAGACATGGTATATACTACACTTTTGTTGAATTATTCCTTCTCTATAAAATACGGAACCATAATTTACTTTATTACCCAGAAAATTATATAACCTAAAAATTTCTTGGAGGTACATATTTTATTTGGTCATCAATGGGTTAAAAGTGTGATGTGAGTTTCATGTAACTTTGTTCACTTCAAGATATAATTTTTTTCAAATTTTCTGTTAACTACACGCAGAGTAAAAACATGGTTACAGCATGATCTCTACAACTATTCAATGTTTGTATAGCTGTTTTTCATTGATTTGAATAATACCGTGTTCATGATAGCAACGTTTATGTTCCTGTTTGATCATTTAATGTTTACCCACAATCAAAATGTTAATATGGTTGAATGCAATTATAATATGTATTTAAGTCTTTTTATATGAAACCATATTTTATGAAAAACCCAAACATTTAGTCAATTCTACAATTATTTAGTTAATTTTACAATCATTAAGCCAATATTTTTATTTATTTTTAATAACTATTGAATACACATTTTTGTATATCAGTCCAGTAGTTAGTTAGTATATCAATTCTCATTTAGTTTAGATATGAACAAATATAAATTGATAAGGTTTGTTTATATTCAGTATGATGAATGTACCTCATATCATGGTACAAATGAATATAAATATAAAAACATGGAATTATACATATAATAAAATGGGAATCATAATAATAATTTCGTACAAATATACTTATTTTTAACTGTAATCATATATTACAATCATAGTATGTTGCTCTTAGTTTATTGTCACTAGAACCATAATTTTTCTTTGCGTGTATGTTATTTAAACTTGATTTTCTTTTTTTTTTCAAATTAATAAATTCCCTTACGGTATCAACGGAAGTATTACAAAATTCATAAATTGTCTGCATTATACATTCTATTACAAAATGCATTTATATCACTCGTTTGCTAGCCTTGCAATTATTACATATTTTCATTTCCAATACATTTCTTGAAGTGTAATTTTTCACCTTTCTTTACAATTTAAATACTTATAACTTCTTCCTCACATGAACAACTTACCATCCCTGCAAACATCCCTTGCAATTCAACATTTTTGTTTATTAATTGCTAACCATTATATCTAAGCTGTCAATATTGCCGGTTGTTACCTTCTGTATTCTGATAATTGTGTTGATTATGATGATCCTGTTGAGAATGGTGGTTTGAAGTCAAGTTTCGTTTACTTTTGTATTCCGCAAACATTTTATTATTGTTAAGGGATAATTATAGTTTATTGGTAATCAATAGGATTTCTCACATTCAGTCATTCACATTTGAAGAACAATTGTTATTGTTCTTCAATTGTATTTCTTTTATCATTATTATGCATTTGTATTTGTTTGGCAAATTTTCGTTTTGTATGTTTATTTTGTAATAATCATTGTCGATATTTTAGCATGAGCTTGTCAAAATTATTGTCAGTTTTAATAAGGTAAATAGCTGCTTTCATTTGTTTGACACTAAACAAAAAGGGGGAAGAGAAATACAATGTATTTACTATATTTATTGTTCGAATGACACTAATCAATGGGTCGCCGCCAAATAAACAAAAGAAAACAATCAACATTGACATTTGGTTTATGGAAGAGGAGTTTTCATTTATGACAGTAAAATGTTGGGAAGGATAAATGGGTATGTGTAACGATAAATTATAAAATATTATTAATAAAATACTAAAATAGAATTTTAAGTCCCATTTTCTTTAAATTATTATTTTTTATATTGACCAACATTGCCTTTAAAATTACATGTACAAATAATAAAACAGTACAACATATTCCTGATACAATTGATAGTCTCTGTCTCATAGTTTTCTACACTAAAATGTTAAGTGTCATAAAGTAATTTTTATTCCAAAGAAACTTTGTGTAAGTTCTTGCAACCAAATGATAGAGAAAACAAAAGTCCAACAAATGCCAAATAAAAAGAAATTTTACTTAAATAAGAAATAAAATAATAAAAACTTGTAAAATAACTTTGTCTTTGTCTATACAGTTGTTGCCAACAAAATGACAACAAACTAAAAGAAAATAACTAACAGTTTTGTAACAATATCTTCCATTGAAAATATGTAACTGTTTATGAAAATTTACATTTCTATATAAACGAATATGAATATAAACAATCGTAAAGATAAATATTGTGCATATTACCGGCGACATCTGGTACATATAGTCTTATAAAAAGTACTTTATTTAGTTGAATTTATTTAAATATGAATGAATGAAATTACAATTGTAACGACAGGCGATGGATTATTTCTATAAAATTTTTAACCAATAAATTTCTAATGAGTTGAACAAATTTTGGCTACTTGTTCTAATTCTTTAAATATACTCTCAATTGTTAGTTTTGTTTATGTTTATTCTGACTCTTAAAGAGCTAAGGAGGCAGGGTGATACATTAAGTACAGTTGTACTTTTTTTTCAGTACAATACGCTCTTCAAAAGTACAGCAGTACTCCAGTGATTAATTCAGTACAATTACAAAATATTTAATAGATTTGAAATAAAAGTCTTTTAGAAAATGTTTAGATTCCTTTAGAAATCATTTTGGAATAGTAGCTAAAATGGGTTTTAATGCAACAAAATTTTTGCACAACAATTTTTTTCCCCTGACCTGACGTGACTTTTAGATATGCGTTTATTGAGCTCATCTCAGACATTTTTTACTTTAAAACTTTTATGGAAATTTTCCAAACATTACTTTTAAGTCGAAGCTCATGAAAATCCCATCATCAGTATTAGATGTACCCATTTTTTCATTTTTTGACTCTTTAAAATAATAGTGTTGCTAATTTTTAGACCTCAAAGGAAATTTTCCAAAGATAATCTGAAATATTGTAAAGTTTTGGACGGAAGAAGTTTTTAATATTTTAGTACAATTAGGGCAAAAAAAGGACAATTTTATATTCAATTTAGTACAGAAAATCTCATTTATCATCCCTCATAGGAGGCGACCTTTGATTTAAACACATCATCAGCACCCATAGCCGCAGTAACCGAGTGCTAAATAAACACATTTCTCTCTTTATGCCGAAAGTTGCTCGCGAAATACTCACTATGCCCATCACTTGTATAAGATGACTTCATAACGGTAATTTAGACTTTTCTTATGAGAGTGTATAATAAAAATCCATAAACAAATTTTGATCTGATTGAAAAAAACTGAAAACCGATTCGTGCTTGTCGCATATCGAATTCCATATGTGGACTATATTTCTTTTGGACTCAGACGAGATATCGATTTACAGTTTTTTCTATTCAATAGATAATTTTGTTCTTTAGCTAACTGGGTAAAAATTTTAGGAAATTTTTAAAAATAACGAAAAAAAAAAGATATAGTCGGTCAAGCCCGACCATATGATACCTATATATTTTGTTTACATCAAAAATTCGGGGAGGTGTCTTTAATTGGACTTGGGGCCAATTGTGGACCGTTACTCATATTAAGTGAAAAATAAAGCATTCGAATACAGAATATTACGTCGATACTTACATTTATATGAATTTATTCACTTTTGGGAGATTCTCGAAAGAGGGCCTCATATGGAAGCTATGGTAAATTATTGATCGATCTTCGTAAAACTTGGCACAATCATTTACATTTATATAAAACTTATTTTTTGTCGAATATTAACTTGATACTAACATTTTAATGAGATTTATGCCTTTTAAAGTTATTTTTGTGGTTTATATAGGAGCTATGGTTAATTCTGGACCGATCTTTTTGATTCGGTACACAGATTTAAATTTATATGGAACTTATATTGCTATATTTAATTGACCCAACAGAAGATCGTGTGTAAATTTCATTGACTTACCTTTAAAATTGCGAACTGTAGTTTGATTACAAGGTTTACATGAACAGACAGACGGACGGACGAACATCGTTAAATCGACTCAGGAAGTGATTCTGAGTCGAATGTTATACTTTAAGGTGGTGGTCTGTTGTTTTGTCTATGCATTACAAACATCAGCACGCATAATACCCCAACCACCTATGGTGGTGTAGGGTATAAATATTTGGCTATATATTCAAAAAACTGGATCAAGATTGGGCAAAATTGAGTTAGTTGAAATTTGAAATGCAAATAACTTGAAAAACTACAGGAGTATGTTTTGCATAGGTATTGTCAAAAGCTTTAAAAATTAGCACGTTAATATTTGAAATCGCATAAGAAACAACATTTCCCTATTTTCTATTTTGAGTTCTAATAGCTCCGCACCTATAGAGTATGTGGAGCCCCTCTTCCAAACTTAACAAGCGCGAATGTTATATTCGGCCCGGCCGAATCTATATACCCACCATCAACTTTTTCAAATTTTGCATTATATAGAAGGGGGTGGTAAAGTGGGCAGTAAAGTGGGCGGACCACGCCCATTTTTGGTTTCCGAGTTTATATCGATCCCTGAACTATACTTACAAAATTTCGTTGTCGTACATGCTTTTGTTGAAGAAATATCAGCAGAAAAGTATAAAACGGACATCCTGTGTTTTTAGTTTTTAACCCATAACTTTTTTGTTTCTTAACCGATTTTCAATACCAAACAAACCTTATATAAGATAAAAATTTGTGCCAAATTTCGTCCCCCTACGTTGCTCCGTTCGAGCCCTATCCTGCTTTCAACAGACGGACGGGCATAGCTAGATCGACTCAGAATCTAACCAGGACCCAGAAAATATATACTTTGTGGGGTCTTAGATGATTCCTTCGACATGTTACACACGGAATGACAAAATCAATATACCCCCCATCTTTTTGATGGTGGGTATAAAAATGGACACTCCTCTGCTATACCTTTTTGAAATTTAATGTATATCTAAATAATCGATTAGAAATTACAGATTTATTTCTAACTAAATTAAATTCTGACCCACTGTGCATTGTGCTTGTAAACTCCTTAACAAGACAACGATTTTTACAATTCTTATTGTTATTTGGCTTCGTAAAATGTAAAAATTTCGGAAAGAGAAAGTCAAAAATATATAATAAATAAGTCAAGTTTCACGAGGCACTTGCTATTTGGAACTACTATACTACAGAAGATGGTTCAAGTAAAATTCTGTGTTTTTTTAAGATCTACTGAATGCTGATATTCCGATCGCTGAATTAATAATAATATGTCATGCAAATAATTTTTAAAATATCACAAGATCGATTTTCTTATTAATTAATTTAAAAATATTTCAAAAGGAATCGATTTACTTTGAACAAAGTACCATCTGATTCATAAAATTCTTCTAGTTGTTCGATTTTAATGGCTGCTAGAGGTTTAGAAATAGAACGCCAAATATTTTGAGACACTAATGACGTGCAGGAAGAAGAAACTTTTTATCGTTTCGATAAAGCACTTATTGCAATGCATTTCTTCTGAACAATTTTATATACGAATTTTGATTTTCTTACAATTGTACTCATAATTCTTCGTCATAGCCATTCTTGCAATAAAAACTGAAAATTAATCCGCCACATATATCGCAAACTATTTTGCAAAAAAAGCAATAACTTTTATAAGCCCGCAATTTCTTTCCAACATACATTAAAAAAAACACATAACGTGAAATATACAATAATATTTTAGCAATATTTACTTATATAGACAAGCAAGCAGCCGCCAAGCTTGAAGCGTTGAATTAATGAATATAAAATATAAATGATCAGTCAGTTTGTATCAAGTAACATGTATTTATTTACATCCATCCCTATATACTAAACATATACAAAATATACATATTATAGTCTACAAAAAAATAAAAATAAAAATGATAAATTAAAAATATTGGCCAGCCACCATAATGTTTACTGGCTAACCGACTAAATATTTAAGTATATTATGGTTAACTTAGGCCAAATAAAAAACTACAAAAACAAACAGTTAATAAAATTAAGGGTAGTAAGAAACATTGCAAGTAAATTTGCTGTAATTAATCAACAGTCTTTCAAACTTGGCTGCAAATATTTGGCATTATTATGATAAAAATATTTTTGCCAATAATTTTAACTAAATAACAGCAAAAAAACAAACAAAAATTATCCATTAAACTCTACTACTAAGTATGAACAGTACAAAAGAAGTAAGTACAAGTAAAATGGCTTATACACATTTAGGACTATATTTTCTCGGAGTACTTTATGTGAATAGTTCTTAAGCCAACCAACAAAAATTCACTGTAGACATCGGAGCGTAACTAATTGCAAGCGGCCAACCATCAGACAAGGAATTTTTAACACAAAAATTTATATTTGATCGCAGCAGTATTTATGTATAAATTCATATGTTTGTATGAACATTTATATGTGTTGAATTTATGCTGAAAAAAAGTATGCCAAGCAATTGGTTGCAGCCACAAATATAATGGCCACCATGAAATTAAATGCAAAGGAAAAAAATGAAATTCTTTTATAATTTGTGTGATATGTGGTGTCAGTTAAAATGATGGATCAAGGTTATACGATTTTAATGATATTAAAGGAATGGCAGTTGTTTGAAGTTTACTTCAAATAACTTTTTATTATAAAGAAATATTTGATGAAAAATGCTTCGTGAAGTATTCAAAATTCTATATAAGAAGAATCATAATTTTAACGCTTTAAATGTTTTATATACTTTTTTTCAATTAGTCTCTGGTAT
Source organism: Protophormia terraenovae (assembly GCA_951394005.1). Lineage (NCBI taxonomy): Eukaryota > Metazoa > Arthropoda > Insecta > Diptera > Calliphoridae > Protophormia > Protophormia terraenovae. The sequence goes on from OX596075.1 coordinate 89,893,641, forward strand.
TAGGAAATAATTATTTTTAATTGTAATTAGCTTAGGAAAGACCTTCAAGTCTCTTTAAACTAGGGAAAATATAAATAAATTAAATGAAAATGTTTGATAACACTGGCCAACAAAAAAAATAAAAAATTTTCGTGCTGCTTTAAAAAAAAATATGCGGACTAGATGGAATTCCGCATGCTAAACTCGAATCTGCTTTCAGTCTTCTCCCATCAGGTCGAGATTTTTTTATGGGAGTGTCTAATATTGCGCCCTAAATAAACCGATTACTCGAGTATATTTCACTATAACTCGAGAATGGTATGCACGATTTATATAAGTAATACACCAAAATATGTGGAATAAAATTGGCTTTAAGTCGTTCATGCTAAATTCAAGATTTCTTTTTTTTTTACTAAAACTTCTTTTTAAAAGTGAAAACATCAAAAATGTTTCAGTTTATCATTTTTATCTTCAAACTGGCAAAACTACAAGTAAATAAAGCCACGTATCATAAAAATTGATGCACATATCTTGATTGGATTTACAGTTAAGTTAGGATACCCATGCATACCTACAGTTAAGTGGAAATACACTAGTCGGCAAAAAAATGTTTTTTTTTTTTTTGTCTTAAACAAAAAAAAAATAGGTGGATTAGATGGAATTTAATGTGCTAAATAAGAATTAGCTCTTACTTTTTTTCTATCACGTATTGATTTTTTTTATGGGTATAACTACTATGACCCCGACCTTAGGCAGTCACACTTGTATAACTCGAGAACTGTTTGTCCAATTAAGATAAATTACACTCAAATATATAGTGACCTAAATTGTCTTTAAGCTAAATTTACAAATTTTTTTTATCTAGTTAATATTTCCGTACTTATTCGGTAATTAGCAGGGCAAGTTTTTCAAGCATATCGCTTGGAAAGTAAGCATTTGCATATTTTACAAGTAAAAGAATTTCACAAAAATGCTTGTTTTTTTATACCCACCATCAAAAAGATGGGGGGTATATTGATTTTATCATTCCGTGTGTAACATGTCGAAGGAATCATTTAAGACCCCATAAAGTATATATTATCTGGGCCCTGGTTAGATTCTGAGTCGATCTAGCTATGTCCGTCCGTCTGTCCTGTAAAAGCAGGATAGGGCTCGAACGGGACAATGTAGGGGGACAAAATTTGGCACAAATATTTGTCTTATATAAGGGCAAAATCGGTTAATAAACAAAAAAGTTATGAGCAAAAAACTAGAAACACAGGGTGTCCGTTTCATACTTTTCTGCTTATATCTCTTAAACAAAAGCATGTATGACAACGAAATTTTGTATAAATAGTTTGAGGGTCGATGTAAACTTGGGAACCAAAAATAGGCGTGGTACCGCCCACTTTACTGCCCACCTCTCATATAAGGTGAAACTTCATCGAAATTGTGTTCAAATAGTTCAAGGACCAATGTAAACTCGGAATCAAAAATGGGCGTGGTCCGCCTCTCATATAACGTAAAATTTGAAAAAGTTGATGGTGGGTATATATCGTAGATTAGGCCGAGCCGAATATAGCATTCGCGCTTGTTAAATATTGGCATAAATTTGCATATAATGGAAATCAAAATTAGATTTCTTAACAAAAACGCAATTTTTTTAGTGATTTTTTGGAGTTCAATCTAATGATTTCTAAAATTTTTTTTTTTTTGTGACAATTTTGAGTACGTTGTAAAAATTGTAAAGAAAAAAATTCCGACACGTCAAATATGACTTTTAAAATTAATATATTTTTAATTTATTAAATAAAAATCGAAATCTATCAGAGTTTGAAAGTTAAAAAATACATATTTATGTATGCTTTCTACATATCAAGCTGCTTGCTTGTCTATATCAGAAACGCATAAATACATCGGTTTTTCTATGCGTATTCATGCAAGTTTTGCATATTTCTGTGCAAATTATCCCATTTTTCGTGCTTTTTCAAGCGCATATTTTAATTTTTTCATGCATATTTAAACTTGCCCTGGTAATTAGTAACTCTAAAATTCTTGAGCGAATAAAAAATATTGTTGACATAACTTGAATGCAATTTTTGTGTAAACAGTTCTTGAGTTATAGTCTAAATTTGACAAACCATTCTCGAATTTTATAGTGTGACCTCTGAATAAGGTGATGATATTAGTCATGCCCATAAAAAAAAAATCAGTACGTGATAGAAAAAAGTGAATGCAGATTCTGGTTTAACTCGTCAAAATCCACCTATTTTTGTTTCAAGAAAAAATATATTTTTTTTTTTGCCCACCACTGTATTGTAACATGGGTATTTTTACTTAACTGTGAATAAAATCACGATTTGTGCATCAAATTTGAAGATACATACCTTATTTTCTATCTATTTATCTATCTTTTTTTTTTACGTACTTCTCCTATCCACCCCGGGACTGCGTCAGCATTTTATAGAGGATGGGTGGGTTATTTTGTATCTATCACTTCTACGGTTTCGTTCCTACGTCCTCCAATCGTGGGAGGTTCGGAACTACCGTTCGGGAGTCTTCTTTCGTTTGCCCACTTTGAACATTCGAAGAGTATGTTGTTTGCAGTTTCTTCATTTGATCCACATATGTAGCAAGATACAGAATTCTTCAGCATAAACCTGTGTAAGTACTGGTTGAAACTTCCGTGATTTGTTAGAAATTGGATCATGTAATATCCAACGTTGCCATGCCTACTTTTGATCCACATTTGGATGTTTGGAATTAGGTGGTATGTCCATCTGCCTGTTTGATCTTGAGTCTATCTTTTCTGCCACTTATCTAGCGTTCTATTTCTGGCGTTCTCGGCTTCCTGAATTCTTTGGTTCGATTGATTCTCACCACTTGCGCGAATGATTTTTACCTGCTTTTAACTTTCTTCTTTCCAATATTTAAAGATCTATCGGTGGAAGGCCAGCCAGTGCTAAAGCTGCTGATGTTGATACTGTGCGGTACTCCAATATAATTCGTAGAGCAGTGATTCTCTGTGGTTTCATCAGTTCTTTTACTCTGACTTTTTGGTTCATCGACATGGTAAAAGTGGGAGCAGGATATAGCATTTGCTAATGAACGACGCTATTAATGAGTTTCCAAATGTAGAGCTTTGGTCCCCCCTTGTTTCTGGCAAGGGACTTTGCCGTTTTTATCGCCTTTTTCTGGATAATATCCGAGTGTTGGCCGAAACTTAATCTGTCGTCCAGTTGAATGCCTAGGTAGCATAAACTACGTTGAAAGGAAACGCAATTTTCTTGTAGCCTTATTTCCGGTTTAAAGAAGGTTCTTCTTGATGTTACCAATATGGCCTCTGTTTTGGCCGATGCTAGTTGTAGGCCATTTTCCATAAGCCATTGGTTACACCTACTCAAACTGTCATTTGAGACTATTTGTATAAGTTCGGATGTGGGCTGTGCTATCACGAGTACGAAGTCATCAGCGTATCCAATAATTTTCTCGCCATTCTAAAGTGTCAAATTCAAAAAACCATCATACATGATATTCCACAGAAACGGACTTAGTACAGACCCCTGTGGAACACCAGCTATTATTTGGTACACTTTTATGATATCATCAGTTTCATACTGTATGACCCTGTTGTCCAAGTAGTCTGCTATTATATTGTACAAGTAATCGTATACTCCTTTTTGCTTAAGTGCTTTCAGAATTACACCCCACTTAGCCGTGTTAAAAGTATTGCGTACATCTAATGTAATTATTGTACAAAAACTTTTTGCGGTTTTTGCTTCCATTGCCATATGTACCACTTCGTTGGTGGCGTCAACAGTACTTCTTCCCTTCCGAAACCTGTATGGCCACCTGTAGACCAACACTTTTACTAAATGTATATGTTTATGTGGGAGTTACGGTAAATTATGAACCGATTCTCACAAAATTTGGCAATGTTGCTTCTTTCTACTCATATAAAACTTATTTGTGTCAAATATTAACTAATATACTAACATTGTGCGATTTATGCACGTTAAAGTGATTTTCGGAAGAGAGTTTATGTGGGAGCTATGGTTAATCGTCACCCGATCTTCATAAAATTTGGTACAAAACTTCTTTGCACCAAATTTCATTAAAATATTCTTATCTTTAATGCATTTTTGAGTGTTGAAACTCTATTCCGGGGGGACATTTGTATGGGGATTAGGTGAAATAACGGACCGATCTCAACCAATTCCAATATTCTTCGTCCTTGTATGCCACTTGCCAATTTCATTGAATTATAATCAAAATTGCAGCCTGTACTTTGTGCACAATTTTTACATGGACAGCCAGCCAGCCAGCCAGACGGACGAACACCGTTAGATTGATTTAAAAATGATTCTGAGTCGATTAGTATACTTAAAGGTGGGTGTTGTATAACTTTTTCTATGCATTACAAACATCAGTACAAACGCATAATACCCCAACCACCTATGGTGGTGTAGGGTATAAATATAAAAAACTTTAAAACCAAGCCACTGTTTATTAACTTTGCTCACTTCTATATAAAAATATTAATGTGTATTTTAATTTTATTTCACTTTAACATAATGTAAATTATTCACCAACTAACAAGATTATTTTTGGTAAGTACAAAATAACATTATAAAGTATTAATAAAATTAAAAAAGAAATTAGTTCATTAAATATTCCCCTTTTTCATAATTCATAAAATTATAAAAAAAACATATTTGCAAAATTATTCACACCCTTTAACGAGTATTAATAATGTTTTAATTTCATCACATTAAAAATTTCATTATACTTTCTTTCTTATCTCGATTTTTTTTAGCCCAAAAATACATAAAGAAAACGATACAAAAAGTATAAAAAAAATAAAAAGCTCATAAAATACCGAATATTACCAAAAAAAAGAGAGGGGAAATGCAAATTAATCCACAATGGCGCCTGGTCAAGAAAACAGCGTATTCCCTAAATAAAAAAGATACTGAACAAAAACACACAAAAACAAGACAAATAACGGCCACCATATAGTTACCCAAGGATTAAATTAAAAATCGAACAAAAAAAAAAAAAAACGAAACAATATAATATTTAAGAACAAAACTGTGGCAAAAGTAATACAGAACAAACTTTGTGCATAAACATACATACAAACTATACAAAATAACCAACATAAAGTCCACACATATACATAATTATTAGGTGATAAATCATGGTCAGTAAATTTTTTTAAAAGGGCTGGAGGAATAAGAATTTTAAATGATGACGCTGGCAATGTTGATGATAATGATAATATTTTTCTCTGCATAATTTTGGGTTTGTTTTTCTCAAATTTATTTTTTAACTTTATGATTTGTCATTGTCGCGTGTATTTTATACGCGTCAAGAGTCGAGTGAAGAGACATACAACAATTTGTTGCATATTTCCATCTAAAGGCGTTTCAGGATATAAAAACCAAGTAAATTGTTTTATGCTTTTAAAAGTTTTCGTTTTTTATTTTATGATAAATTTGCGTTATTAAAAATTATAAACAACTGTCATAAACAGGACAAAATGATATTTTACATATTTTAGTGTGTTTCATAAAATGAAATTTTAAGTATTCGTGAATAAATAACGCTTTAAAGTTTTTAAGTCATGCAATCTGTTTGAACGAAGTGGATTATTAATCAATTGTAAAATATTTTGTTGGCAAAGTAGAGTATATGGGAAGGTATTAGAAAGGAATTGTAATTGAAGGGTAACGGGAATTTTTAGTTTATAGAGATGGTTTAAAGATGGAGCTATTGTTCAAATCAGTGTTGCCAGGGATAGTTTGAAAAAAGTTACAGTTTTTTTTATCAAAAAAGTTACAATTTTAGTCATGAAGTTACATTTTGAATTTTTTTAAATAAATCTATATATAAAAGAGTAACGTGACTGACTGACTGATTCATCATCCCACAGCCTAAACGGCTGAAGCTAGAGAGATGAAATTTGGAACGTAGGTAGGTCTCCCTCTGTATAGATCCACTAAGACGGGATTATTGGAAATTCAAATGTTTAGGGGGTAAAAAAGGGTAAAATTGGTAACTATATAACTCCCAAACTAATAAAGATACGCAAAAAGTTTAATAGTTGTTGTTATTTATTTAAAAAATAATCGGATAGGTGTCTGGTATTTTTTTTTTTGAAAATCGGCCCTTTTAGGGATAAAACGGGTAAAAACTGTATTTTGGTACTTTTTTGTCATCATATGTATCTTTGAAACCAATCAACATACAAATAAAATTTATGCCGCATTCATAACTTATCAAAAAACTAGAAATATAAATTTGGTACTTTTTCGAAATTCCAACGTTTAAGGGGTAAAAATCGTACCTATTTTTTGTACTTTTTTCATAAAAAAAAATTGTATACTTATTGACATAACAATATGCGTATTTTAATATGGGATCTCACTATAATTTAGAAACACATTGGAATTAGGGTGATAGACGCGGTTTTCCAACCGGTTTTAAAACCGGTTTTTTCTGTCCATGTGCTGTCGGTTTTTTCAAAATGTTCATTTTTCGAATGTCGAATAGACCGGTTTTTTAAACAAAAAAAAAAAAAACCGGTTTTAAAAATAGCATTTTATTTCAGAAAACATGTACTAAATAGTGATATTTGAATCGAAATTTAGGAATAATTTTTTAAATATTCATAAAGACTTATTTCTTATGTTTTAAAAATATAGTTTAAGTCTAAATTGGAATTTATTCTGTAATATTAAACAAATAAATAAGTAACAATTATCTTGCATGAATTTTTTAATCTATTGTAATATCTGTAATATTTTTACACCCAATTTAATATTTTATGATCCAATATTTCCTTTATTTTTTAAAGGTGTTGTGTTAAAAAAGTTTCACCTGCAGAATAATTTCAGTTGAGACAGACTTCTATATTAAGCCATGGTTTCTGTTTATGCTAACTAAAATTTAGTATAATTTTTGATGATTTTTTTTTCTACAATTTTGAAACATAATTATCTTCTAGTCATCTAGATATATAATTTGCTTTGCATTTTTTCTCTTTCCAAAGCTTTCTAAAGCTCCCAAATGACGTAGAAAATTAAAATTTGGCTTAATTATAAAACTTTTTGTCCTAACGGAGCCATATTTTGAAATTTTTATCAAGAAGCGGATATAAAAGGATTTATGTGTCTTTTTCTAAAAATGTTTTCTCTTTCTAAAGCTGTCTAAAGCTCCCAGAAGACGTAGAAAATTAAAATTCGGCTTACTTATAACCCTATTCGTATTATAAATCCTAACGGAGCCAGATTTTGAAATCTCTATCAGGGAGCGAAAACACGTGGATCTATATATATGGATTTATATATATCATTCCTAGGCGTTGTTTTCTCTCCAGAGCTTTCTGAAGCTCCCAGACGATATAAGAAACTAAAAATCGGCTTACTTATAAAACCATTCATTCTACAAATTCTAACGGAGCCAGATGTTTCTATCAGGGACCGAAAAGTCTGGTTTTGGTATTAAGAACTTTTGAGTTGCTATACTTATTATTTGCTCTCCATATCCTTTCAAAAACTGATTCTGCATTTCGGTCGGGGAGAGCATTACGACGATTTTTTTATTTTGAAAGGTTTACGAATTTAAAACTTTAATCAATATTATCCCAATAAATTCTAACGGCTTCAAATAATTGACTTCGATTAGTGAGAGGAAGGTGTCCATATGTTGTTCATATTTTTTTTCTTTTAATTTTCGGATTTGTTTGTGCATATAATATTATTTTTTCCTGGCATTGTCAGGCTTATACGCTTGTATTTAATAAATTTTAACTTGAATATTATAAGAATTATTGATTTTTTTAAAGAAATGTAGCTTTTTGATATAAATATTAACTTCTGCAAAAAACCGGTTAACCGGTTTTTTCTGAATTTCAAAAAGTGCAACCGGTTTTTTTAAAATAACAACTATTCGAACTATTCGAAAACCGATTTCTCAAAAAAGTCGAATTATCGATCACCCTAATTGGAATACAATTTCTGATAATTTTATGGGTAAAAAAAGTACCAAAAAGGGGGTAAAGGCGGAAAATTACATTTTATTCAAGCTTAATAATGAATTTTCCATTACATTAAACATAGAAACATCCTGTGGGTAAGAATTCAAGAGGATGAACTTTGTGGTACTTTTTTCTTCTTCTAATGGTACTTTTTGCATTTTCTGTAATATTTAACCTAGAAACAGGAAATTAAATATGCATGGTCCGATGTGGGAAAGAATCCATAAGAGGGGTCTTTGTGGTACTTGAAATTAAAGATATATGGTCCTAAATGAATGAGAATCCACAATAGGGGATTTTGTGGTACTTTTTTTTTTTTTTTTTTTGTTCTTCTAATGGTACTTTTTGAAATTTCTCTAATATTTAACCTAGAAACATGAAGTTAAAGTTATGTGGCCCTAAGTGAGTGAGTATTCATAAGAAAGGATTTTGTGGTACTTTTTCGTTCTTCTAACAATACTTTTTGAATGTTCTGTAATATACATCCTAGAAACATAAAATTGAAGATGTAAGGTCCTAAGTGAATCAGAATCCTTAAAAGTGATTTTGTGGTTCTTTTTCCTTATTCTAAAATACTTTTTCGTTATTATAATATTTATTTTTCGTTATTCTAATATTAGAAATGTTATATTAAAGAGATATTGTTATTTATGAATGAGAATTCTCATGCTCTATTAGTCACAGTCCTCTATACTAAAAAATAATAGGAATACTTTGGTAGTTTTTTAACTTTCGAATGTTAAAGATGTTAAAAATTGGTACTTTATTGGCACCTTATCAAACCTGCCTTTTGTATTTTTCGAAAATCCTATTTTAAATTTATTTTATAGTATGGTTTTTATAAAAAATTTCCGCTAACGAAATAGCGGGTTAACAGCTCGTTGTAAATAAATGTAGATATTTTAGAGCAGGCAAAAGCACCCATATTAGTTTTGCTGTGCCAAATTAAAACTTTTTCCAGTGATAAATTTTTACAAAATCGTTAACAAAATTTTACAAAACTTTAAATAAAATTAATATATTTTTTAAAATTATTTGTTTTAAAAAGAAAAAATAAAAAAAAAAAAACTATTTTATAAAATAAACATTAAAAATCTCAAACAATTTCAAATTATTTTAATATATTATTTATTTTACGACTTTCAAACTTTTCTATTCTATTGTCAAAAATTTAGTTTTAGTTCTCAATATATTTTTTACATAAAATTATCTTATTTGAAACAAAATTTCAAGATTATTAATGCCAACTCGTTTTAAGAAAGATCCGATTAGTTAGTATTTAGCACTATGATTATTCTTGATTGATTATTCAGTCTCAGCTTTGAAAAATATATATAACGATGGAGTCTCATAGACTCTTAATATTCAGCAAAAACTTGAATAATATTACCCGACAGAAAAAACAAAAAAAAAAAAAAGTTAAAAAGTTACGAAAAATGTAACAAATGTAACCAAAACTGGTCTAAATACTAAGTGATTGTGCTTATTCGTAAGTTAAAAACTTCAGTTTGATCATATGAATCGTGTGTGTGTAACGAAATCTTACAGGGTTACGTTGTTCTAAGATATTCAACTGTTTGCCTATGAATTTGCGCGATTCGGTTAGTAACCGAAATTAGTCTATTGAGAGCTAAATACTCTTTGAATTGTATTGTGTACGTATTGCAATTTATAAAATCCAGGGCGTTAAAGTAAGTACCGAAGAAATTCTATTAAATTCTGATTGCAGCCATTATTTAGTAGTTATTGTAGCCCATTATACAAGTGAGAATCAAAGTACTCATCGCTATTATTACTTCTAACAACATTTTAATAACGACTCCAAAACTTAATCACCATTGCTAAGAGTAAGGATCCTTAATGAAAAGGATATTTCAAAAGAACTAAAACTTTTAATATTTTAGATAGACAGAGTACTGATACCACAACTGCACCATTTCTAGGTAACCAGCGATGGATTAAGGTGAACCTGGCAATTATGTATCATAATACTTACTACAAGTGCGAATCATTAAGTTCACGACTTTTTAACTTCCCTTGTAGCTAAATTAAAATTAATTTAGTGGTAGAATAAAATAGTTTACTGCCCTACAAAGAGGTCACTTGAGTCTTCGAACACTCTGAACGGTTGTCACTACACCCCAAATTTGCGAAAAATTCACGATATGGTAATAAACGATATAAGAGTGAAAGCATTCGAGATGGTTAATATTATATGATTCGATTTTAAAAATCATTTGATTTGAATTTTTGTTTTTTTATACAGTAACCGAATCTTAAAATAGCCAAGAAATTAGTAAAAATCCCATAGACGATTTTTGGTCAAAAGTGTCTTTCAAATTTAAAATGAGATGCGGTGCGATTTCGATGTTCGTCTAAGAGTCCATAAGGTACATACATATTTATATTCTGGGTCTGCTAAAATGCTCTAGTTAAAAAGTAGACTATTTAATTTTTCAACAGCGGCAGAAGCAAATTTTATTTATCTTACATACAGCATTCGTCTTAAGATTTTAAAAAAATTATTTTTTTCTGCTCTGCAATTGAGATGACAATAGGACTAAGGCGAGTAGTAAATATTGAAATTCGCATTTCCAAATAACTATGGCAGCCATGTTCCATAATTAAGATGACGGGTAGCCCCCGTAAAAAGTAGAGATATTTTATTAAAAAATAACAATTCTCTTGAAATCATGTGAATCTGATACTGCATTTTTCATTCAAACAAAGGGAATTGTAGTAACTGTAACAAATCTATTATCTACATAGAAAAAAAAAAAAATCAAATCACAAAATATGTTAGTAAATTATTCATTCAAATAATTTTTATATCAATTACTAACAAGCGCGAATGTTATATTCGGCTCAGCCAAATCTATATACCCACCATCAATTTTTTCAAATTTTTCATTACATGCTTTTGTTTAAGAGATATCAGCAGAAAAGTATGAAATGAAGCTACAACGGACACCCTGTGTTTGTAACACCTAAAACAAACCTTATATAAGATAAATATTTGAGCCAAATTTCGTCTCCCTACGTTGCATAGTGGTCCCAAAACGGAATTTTTTGGAAATAATTCTGTAACTTTAGAACTGATGGATGTATTTGACAGGATGTATTTGACAGGACAGGTTCGTAGCGAGTCTGGGGGACGAGGGGTGGACCTCCAAAGTTGGTCATCTCGGGTATGAACATTTTTTAAAAAATCGCCAAAATTTCATTTATGATTTGATTGAAAAAGAAATTTTGCACACAGATAGTCCTTATAATTCTCTACAAAAAATACGCTTACATGTGTGGGTTACTTCTTTTACTTTTAGAGATATTTGGACCAAAGTAAAATTTTGACCCATTTATGGATTTGTACATATATAAATGCACATACATTAGGGTGATCGACGCGGTTTTCCAACCGGTTTTAAAACCGGTTTTTTCAGTCAATGTGCTGTCGGTTTTTTCAAAATGTTCATTTTTCGAATGTCGAATAGACCGGTTTTTTTAAACACAAAAAACCGGTTTTAAAAATAGCATTTTATTTCAGAAAACATGTACTAAATAGTGATATTTTATTCGAAATTTAGGAATATTTTTTTAAATATTCAAAAAGACTGATTTCTTATGTTTTAAAAATATAGTTTAAGTCTAAATTGGAATTTATTCAGTAATATTAAACAAATAAATAATTATCCTTTATGAATTTTTTAATCTATTGTAATATTTGTAATATTTTTACACCCAATTTAATTTTTTTTATCCAATATTTCCTTTATTTTTTAAAGGTGTTGTGTTAAAAAAGTTTCACCTGCAGAATCGTTTCAATTGAGACAGGCTTCCATATTAAGCTATGGATTCTGTATATGCTAACTAAAATTTAGATGACTTTTTTCAACAATTTTGAAACATAATTATCTTCTAGTCATCTAGATATATAATTTGATTAGCATTTTTTCTTTTTCCAGAGCTTTCTGAAGCTCCCAAACGACGTAGAAAATTTGGCTTAATTATAAAACTTTTCGTCCAACAAATCCTAATGGAGCCATATTTTGAAATTTTTATCAGGGAGCGGATATAAGTGGATTTATGTGTCTTTTTCTAAGAATTTTTTCTCTTTCCAGAGCTTTCTAAAGCTCCCAGAAGACGTATAGACTTACTTATAACCCTATTTGTCCTACAAATCCTAACGGAGCCAGATTTTGAAATCTCTATCAGGGAGCGAAAATACGTGGATCTATATATATGGATTTAAATATATCTTTCTAAAGCATTGTTTCCTCTCCAGAGCTTTCTGAAGCTCCCAGACGATGTAAGAAACTAAAATCGGTTTACTTATAAAACTATTCGTTCTACAAATTCTGACAGAGCCAGATGTTTCTTTCCGGGACCGAAAAGTCTGTTTTGGTATTAAGAACTTTTGAGTTGCTATACTTATTGTTTGCTCTCCAAATCCTATAAAAAAAACTGATTCTGTATTTCGGCCAGGGTGCGCATTTACCACGATTTTTTTTTATTTTGAAAGGTTTACGAATTTAAAACTTTAATCAATATTATCCCAATAAATTCTAACGGCTTCAAATAATTGACTTCGATTAGGGAGAGGAAGGTGTCTAAATCTTGTTCATATTTTTTTTCTTTTAATTTTCGGATTTGTTTGTGCATATTTTCATTATTATATTATTTTTCCTGACATTGTCAGGCTTTTACGCTTGTATTTAATAAATTTTAACTTGATTATAAGAATTATTGATTTTTTTAAAGAAATGTAGTCTTTTGATATAAATAAATATTAACTTCTGAAAAAAACCGGTTAACCGGTTTTTTCTGAATTTCAAAAAGTGCAACCGGTTTTTTTAAAATACCAACTATTAGAACTATTCGAAAACCGGTTTCTCAAAAAAGTCGAATAATCGATCACCGTAACATACATATATAAATGCACAGCAGTTTCAATGTGTTTTTTTAAATATTAAAACGTAACTTTTGAACAGATAAATATATTTCAATGAAATTTACTACAGTTATTACTAAGGTATTTTCCAAATACTTTGAAGGATTACAAATTTCTAACTGGTCTGTGGGCAGGAGGAGAACCTCCGAAAGTGGTCAAGTCTTTTAATTATTTCTTATATAATTTTCGAGGTGACCCATTTCGGCGGTCCTCTCCCCTGCCCCTAGACCACCTAGAAACTTGTGCTCCTTCATAACAGTTGGAAACTACCTCAGTAATAACTATGTGAAATTTCGTTGAAATATATTGAACGATTCAAAAGTTAAACAAAGTTATTTAAAAAACACGTTGAAACTGCTGTGCACTTATGTATATAGAATGCTTCAGCACACATTTACCATAGAAATTGTTAGATAGAAGTTTCAGTTAGTTTTTATGCGATTGTGTAAAGTATTTGTGCAAGTGTTTGGTATCGTTGGAAAGGTTATTACTTGAAAAATAATAATATTTAAATATTAAAGTATTCCAACTAAATTTTTTCCTTAAATTGATCAAAAAAAGGAAAATTTTTGTATTTAGTGTTATTTTTCAAAAAAAAAAAAATTAATATTTGAATTTATATAAAATCTATATTTATAAAGCTATCATTCTGAAATTTTAGTATTATATAAAAAAATGGTTCCTAAAAGAATAGTATATATAGATTTCCATTGTTTTACTCCAAAATACCCAAAATTCCTGTTCGGGGAAAACTTACTTCAAAAATTGACTATTTTCAGTAAAATGGTCACCCTGTCGTTATAAGAGGCGTGGCTTATTCAAAATTGTTTCTGTGTTTAGCCAACATATGGAGGTAACTTTCTACGGTATTTTTATTTTAATATTAGCTTTGACATTTTTGAGCTCCACAAAAAACTAAAAACACAAAAATTAAAATTAACGAAATTCTGATAGGGCTAGCGGGGAGACTGTTACCCCAACTGTCCTCGGATTTGTGCATTTATATGCATTTATATTAAGCATTCTTTTAGAAACATGAACAAACATTTATGGTCCAGAGGAAAATAATGGATTTTAAAGTGAAAAAATGTTACCACCTTTTTGAAAAAAATCACAATTGTTTTCAAATTTTCTAATTCAAAATAATATAACTTTTTATCTAAACCACATAGGTATATGATCCATGCACAAAAATTGTTTCGAATTTTGTACAGAATCCAGAGAATATTTAATAAATAAATTTCATAATTTATCTCTAAAGAAATAAATCAACGTTTTTGAAAAGAAAAAATACAAACAAAATCATACTTGATCACATATATAAAAGATCACAAAATTTTAAATTTTCATACTTTCATTCTGAAAATTATACCAGCTTTCAAATTAAATACTTTAAAGCATTGAAATTCCTCCCAAAAAAATAAAAAATAAGCTGAAAAAACAATAAAAATGGTTTTATTACTTCAAACTTTATACCGACAAAATATTTCATTGTTACTCTGTTGAAATTATTACGCCTTCCGTTTGCATTTATACAACGGCGGTATGAGTTGCTTTTTTTTAATTACAGCAAAGCTTTTGCACTTCTCACCAAAAAAAAAAAAATAACACAAAATTGAAAACAAAAATGCTAAAAGGAAACGAATACCACAGCTAAATAGGAAATACTTTACAATTTGTAATGTTCGTAAAGTAAGTATGACGATGATGAGATTGATAATGAACTCTTATATTGCTGCCGGTAGTTATGGTGTTATTGTTGAAAACAACTGGAAAAAAATAATGTTTCGCAATTAAACTGAAAATCCATGCAAAACATTATGTATTTTTCTTACTATTTTAGAACAAAAACCTGGTAGGTAACTTAAAATTGCTGGCACCCGAAAAAAAAGTTAAAATATTTTTATAATAATAAGTGAGTGAAATGTGAAAAATAAAATAAACAACAAAATTATGATGGTGTTTTATTTCTACAAATCTTGCAAAATAGGAAATGGTGAAATATAACGTTATATCGAATTTTATATACCCTAAATCTTAGTCAGATTTTTAAATTTATTTTTTATTAAAAATTATTGAGAAAAACTCATTTCTTTTTTCTGAAATACTGAAATTTCCGATCATTTGGGATTTTTCAAAACTTCCTACATCTGGTTTCAATCTAGAATTTTGGAAAGACAAATTTTGAAAGGCAGGTGGAAATTTGTTCAAGCATAAATCCCCAGCTGTCTGATTCTTTCTCTCCACTATTACTCTCACTTACCATGCATTATAAATCCATGATGCTTTTGTCTTTCTCTTCAATATATATTTTTTTTTTTATTTTTCCTTTCGGAGCTTTTTTTTATTTCTCTGAATACCAGGATGACTGAATGAATATAATGGTTGAATAAATGGATGGATGGTTGGCTGACTGGTTGTTTGGTTTGTATGAATGGTTTGACTGGTTGGTTGATTGTATAAGATGCACTTCTATGGAACAAAAACAACCACAAAACCTTGGTTCTTTTCTTCTTCTAGCATTTCATATAATTTTCTACTTTTAATTTTTATTTCTCCTTACCCTCTTTGGGATTTTTTTTTTTTTTTTTTTTCAAAAGTCTGTTGCAATTTCAATGGCATATCAAAAACATAAAAAAGAAGAGAGAATACAGGAAAAAAAAAACTGAATTCTACAGTAATTTTATTTTAATTTCTAAAGGGGCATCATTGGTTTAATCTTAAGCAACTTTATATACATATATTTAGTGCGTTTTCAAATACTTTTGGAACCTCATTTATTTACATGAAAAAATGAAATAGTATAATGATAATTACACATTTATTATATGGGTATTTAAATTCATTACTGTGGTAAATAAAATAAATCAATGTAATTTAAATAAAGAATATTAAATTCAATTACAAAAGAACTTAGAAGTAACCAAATAATCCTTTAGAATTAAATGTGAAACCTTTAGATTTCCCTCATTAGTTAAAGGCAGATTTTGTTCGTAGTTTCGTAAAAAAATATTAAAATAAAATTCAGTACTGCTACCTTGTTGGCTGTAATATCATCATTTACATTATTTTTTTATCTAATTACAATAACAATTAAACTATAATGATTTCCTAGCATACTCACCGATTACATGAGCACTTAGATATAGATTATTACACTAAGGGAAACAAATCTATTGAAATCCATACCGTTTGTGGTTACATTGACAATATAAGGTATCAACTTATAGATACCGTTCGTTTACATATTTTATATACAGAAAATAGAAATCATAGCCCCAATAACTCCTCTCCTGTGGGGCCTCCTTCTAAACTTAAAATTTTACACTCCTCTGCTACGCCTACGAATTTGAAAGTTTGCAAAAATGAACAAACAGATGGACCGAAGGACGGACATCAGAATTGTTTAAAAAAAAAAAAATAAATTACAAAACTGCATTTTTTATTTATCTATCAATATAAAAACAATGTTTAAACATTAATATATTGACTTAAGTGCCATTTTCGATCCCTTTTAACCCAATGTGCGCCAATTAACAGATCATGCAAAATAGTTGAACTTTGATTACTGTTTGTAGGATATATAAAATCATCTGGCTCTCTTTCACTCAAAAAAGGAACAAGTCCTTATTATCCCTTAGGAAAACTTTTCATTCGTATACATACCGATAACTATATGATTGGTCTGATATCGATTCTTTTAATTCTTCCTCATTCATTCAATATATTGACTACACTGCTCAGTGGTTCCAGAACGCTATTTTTTTTTTTTTAATAATTTTGTTACTTTTGAAACGTCAAAAATGAGGTGTCTTCGAGTTGATTTGGAGGAGTACATGTTCCTAGATCGGAGGGGTAGTGAGTGGCCCACCAAAATCGGCCATCTTGGTGAAAATCAACGAAATTGTGTTCAAAGAGTTCAAGGACCAATGTAAACTCGGAAATAAAAAATGGGCGTTGTCCGCCCACTTTACCGCCCCTCCCATATAACGTAAAATTTGAAAAAGTTGATGGTGGGTATATAGATTCGGCCGGGCCGAATATAACATTCGCGCTTGTTTTTTCATTTATGATTTGATGGAAAAGAAATTTTATATCGTCACCGAAAATGCAAAATAACGTAACATCAAAATTTTCAAATTTGTGCTTTTGATAAAATATAGTTTATTTTTCTAAAATACGTGTGATCACAAATGTTCATACTTGTAGCTCAAAAAATGACGATTATATTAACGAAAGCAATGATTTTCTTAAGTCAAAATAACATATGTGATGTTACGTTAAAAAAAAATAAAAATTTTTTTTTTTCTTTTTTTTTTAACGAATTCTGACTGCAAATTATTAAAAATATAATAGCTATTAAAATTTTTTAGTAAAAGTTATCAAAATCTTTTTAATTGTAATTTTTCTACAAATTTTATTGATGTTACGTTTCAGAAAATTTAGATCTTGAAAAACGTAAACCACATAACTTAAGAAATATTTAATAAAAATTAATCATCAATATATTAGGCTGCCTAATAAATTTTTAAATTAGGAAATTTTCCTAATTTAGGCAATATTTAAGGATGTAACAACCCAAGAATCTTGTTTGTAGGACAATTTGTTTAGATTTTAGAAAGTTTTTTTATGCCTCCTGTAAAGTTATGAAAAGTGATGTTACGTTGTTTTGTATTTTCGGTGACAATATATAGATATTTCTTGCAAATTACTACAGAAAATGTTTAGCCTCGTTTTTTTATAACTAGGCGGGCTTAATATTGCCCCTATTTTCTTAAGATTCGCCAGATTCCTTACAAAATTTTAAATAATATTGCTGCAAGAGTCATATAAATATACGAATCCGTTAAAAAGTTATATTAATCAGAATTTAACATTTTTTGGATTTTTTTCTAAAAAGGTGGCAATATTTATTCACTGATACAATTTATTTTTTGTTCTGGGCTTTATCATTTTTTTAAATGGTTTCAAACGAAATTTTAATGCAAATGAGTGTAAAGTAAATCCGGAGGAGTTTGAGGGAAAGGTCTGCCCGCAAGCCCTATCCAAATTTTGTAAATTTTGAATTTGTTTGCTAAGTTCTCAAATTGCAAAGCTGGGATCGACTTGAAATTATTTTAATTATATATCTCCATATGTAAAGTAAACACCCAAAAGCCTCTTTTAACGACAGGGTGACCATTCAATGAAAAAAGTAAATTTTTTAAACATGTTTCATACAGATTAGGATTTTGGGTATTTGCATGTAAAAAAGTGGAAGTTTTTATAATTCTCTGATTTTGCGAAAAATGTATACCTAATTATTATACTAAAATTTCAATAAATTTAAATTTTATTAACGTTTAAATATTTAACTTTATTAAAAAAAACAAGCACGAATGTTATATTCGGCTCGGCCGAATCTATATACCCACCATCAACTTTTTCAATTTTTTTTTATATGGGAGACCACGCCCACTTTTTGTTTCCGAATTTACATTGGTCCTTAAACTACTTGTACAAAATTTCGTTGACGTTTCACCTTAAGCCCAAATTACAATAGCGCGTAGTCAGCAACAGTATCAGCAAATTTATCAGCTGATCACTGTCAGCACAACATGTTGCTGCCGTTCTAATTACAATTCAGCGTAGGCAGACACAATTTACAACCACCATCTAGCTTTGTTCTACCTGTGTATTTTAGCCTCTCATTTATTTGCTCACTCTCTATGTCTCGCTCTCAATCTGAATGCAGCGCAGTGAATTTAGAAACAGGGCTAAATGAAACAGCACTGCAAAGTGCTGCTGACCAAATGTAATCAACAGCATAACAAACAGTGCATTCTAAATAATCAGCTGATTATTGCAGCACACACTGCTGCTGACTACGCACTATTGTAATTTGGGCTTTATATGGAAGGTGGGCGGTAAAAAAGGCGGAGCACGCCCATTTTTGGTTTCTATATTTATATCGACCCCCAAAATATCTGTACAAAATTGCATTGTCATACATGCTTTTGTTTAATAGATATCAGCAGAAAAGTATGAAATGAATCTACAACGGACACCCTGTGTGACACCCTCTAGTTTTTAGCCTATAACTTTTTTGTTTATTAACTGATTTTGCCCATTTTCAACACCAAAGAAACCTTATATAAGATAAATATTTGAGCTAAATTTCGTCTCCCTACATTGTCCCGTTCGAGCCCTATCTTGCTTTCAACAGACAGACAGATGGACGGATATTGCTACATCGACTCAGAATCGCACCAGGACCCGTAAAATATATACTTTATGGGATCTAAAATAAATTCTTTGACATGCTATACATGGAATGACAAAATCAATATACCCTCCATCTTTTTGATGGTGGGTACAAAAAGGAAAAGTTAAACAAGCGCGAATGTTATATTCGGCCCTGCCGAATCTATATACCCACCATCAACTTTTTAAAATTTTACGTTATATGGGAGGGGGCGGTAAAGTGGGTGGACCACGCACATTTTTTGTTTCCGAGTTTACATTGGTCCTTGAGCTATTCGAACACAATTTCACCTTATATGGGAGGTGGTTTCCAAGTTTATATCGACCCCCGAACTATACGTACAAATTTTCGTTATCGTACATGCTTTTATTGAAGAAATATCAGCAAAAAAGTATGAAACGGACACCCAGTGTTTCTAGTTTTTAGCTCATAACTTTTTTTATTAACCGATTTTGCCCATCTTCAATACCAAACAAACCTTATATAAGACAAATATTTGTGCCAAATTTTGTCCCCCAACATTGTCCTGTTTTCAACAGACAGACAGACGGACAGACGGACAGACGGACGGACATAGCTAGATCGACTCAAAATCTAACCAGGACCCAGAAAATATATACTTTGTGGGGTCTTAGATGATTCCTTCGACATGTTACACACGGAATGACAAAATCAATATACCCCCCATCTTTTTGATGGTGGGTATAATAGGGGCAATATTATGCACGCCAAGTAAAAAAAAAATACCCGAGATGGCCAATTTTGGAAGATGGCCTTCTGTTTTTTTCTGGTCAACTTTTGTTATATAAAAACTATTAAAATCTACATATATAAGAGTAACGTTACTGAGCGAATGACTGACTGACTTACTTGGTGATTCATATTCGCACAGTCGAAACGGTTGAAGCTAGAAAGATGAAATATGAACAGCAGATTGGTCACCTACCGAATAGATCCACTAAGAGGGTAAAAAAAGGTTAAAAACGGGTAGAATCGGTAGCCTTATATAGAGATACAAAAAAAGTTGAGTAGTTATTGTTATTCATTTAAAAAATATTGTTGTTCATAAAAAAAACATGAACTTAAGTACATGTAGTCCTAAGTGAGAATTTACAAGAAGGGATTTTGTGGTACTTTTTCACTCTTCTAATGGTACTTTTTGAATTTTCTACAATATTAAACATAAAAACATGAAATTAAAGATACATGGTCCTATGTGGTTAAGAATTCAAGAGGGGGAACTTTGTGGCACTTTTTCGTTTTTCCAATGGTGCTCTTTGAATTTTCTAAAATATAAAAGCACCATTGGCACCATAATATAAAAATTAGAAACATTAAATTAAAGATGGTTGTCATTAGTAGAATGTCCTTCTTTTACATTTCTTGTTCATTTCTTTTGAAGTACATTCCTTAAAACTATATTTATAAATTCTGCTTTAGCGTTATTAAAATAAAATTAAAATGCTTTAAAATTTGTAAAATTTTAATTTACTTAGAAATTATTAACATTTTTTCACGCTAAAAATTTTATTCGTTGCTTTTATTTTATATCAATACAATGGGGTAGCGAACCTCAATGTGTTTAAGCTATTAGAAACATTATTCACAAATTAATAGTCATGAAATTATAACTTAATAAAACACAATTTAAATTAATAATATAGTATGGTTTTTATTCAAAAACTATACTCTAACGAATTAACGGGTATACTGCTCGTATAATATAATTTACTATATAAAATAGTTAAAATATCAAGTACGAATGTTTCATCTGAAAACAGTCTATGTTTAAAGTTTTTCAAAAATGTTTCATTTAAACCAAAAAATACAAACCTCTTTGTACTCATTTTACTGAAAAAAAATTTGGAACAAATACTTAACTGAAAATTACGGAATTCAATTATAATCAACTCTTACATCATAATTCTTAATGCATATTCTAAACTTTGATAAAATTTAAATAGAAAATTTACTTTTTGTATTCAATCCGGATTACAAAGTTGCAATCAATCAGGATTATAGAGTATGTAATGAATTGGGAAATGCCGACAGGATTACCGAATAATTCGGATTATCACCATCCCGGTTATCGAGTTTATGCTGTATTTAATTTGACAGCTAATAGAATAAAATAAATATCTGGACCTACAATTTTGAAGAAATTTTACTTTAATTTTCTACTTAAATTCATCATCATCTGGAATAAATAAAATAGGATGCAAGTGCAGTAATTGGAATGTTATGTTATTAATTGTTTATTAGGCTTTAGGAATTAAACAAATTACAAATTACTAATTTCTTAAATCAATTTTTTTTGTATACTTCGATAAATACATATCAATTACTATCCTATCAAAATATATTGGTTGAACATATACCTAATACAACTTATTGTATGTTAGCCTTTATAAAAAACAAACTTTCCATAATTAAACCAATACTCACATTACAAATACAAACTAATAGTCCTCAAAAATCATTATTAACGCTTAATGGAAATTTAACAAAACAAAACAAGATGAAAATAACTATAACACAAGTGCAAAATATAACGTCTGCTAATTTGTTTTTTATTGTCTCCAATACCAATAATAATGGTAAGTATATATTCAATATTCAGAAGTTTATAATTCAAACAATAGAAATCTGAGCTAGTGGACAATAGCAACAAAAAAAATAATTAAAAGTAGTTAAACATTATCTTGATATCAAGTTCCTTTTTTAATGCTAGAGTATTTAGTTTTTATCTCATTTTAAAGTCTCAGCAAAAACAAACAAACGAAAAAAACATGTGCCAAAACAATGCAACTTTGTTTCAAAACAAGAAGACTCATTCCTTCATAAGTATCTTATAATAAATACTTGAAAATAGACGTCTACAAAAACAGACATAAGATACATACCAATAATGAATAATCAACCAACCAGTCATTTGACCAGCCAATATATTTACTCTTATACATACATTGTATAATAAAAAGTACAAATGAATACTTAATACGGGTATGGGAAAAAAATATCATTTTACCCACATTCTTTATTTGTGCATTTAAGATTTTGAAGCGTGTGACATGTATCACTGAATTTTTTGTATATATTATTTATATATTAAATTAATTGTCTAAGGTGACCAGAGTAATCTAGATTTATCAAAGTTCACCATAACAATGAACAAGTTAGTTAGTTAAGCTCCACTATATAAGTAAAACCTCATATCATTATACATAAGCGTCGAAGTAATCCACACAGATTAAGCTTACACGCAAAGAAAAATGAAAAATATGGTGAATTGCAACCATAATTGAGTACTGTCATATTATGGTTGGATTTTATGGTTGTTTCTAAATTATATTGTGGTCTGATGTAGCACCATAATATGGTTGTATCACAATAAAAATATTGTTGATCTGCAATCATGTGTATATTTACTTGATTCTTGAGAAAAAAGTTAAAGAATTGAACTATATTTTTGCAAAAAAATTTCCATTTTTCATACTAATTTCAGAGGGCTGAATTTGAATATTTTTCACGTCTAGACGAATTGAGATAAACAATTTTACCTCATATATCTTAGGACTTATTTTGAAAAAAGAAAGTTCATGTATATAACCATAATATGGTTAAATTGCAATAAAAATATTGTTGATCTGCAAGCATATTTTTGTTGTATATATACTTGATTCATGTGTAAAGCAATAATATTGTTAAATAACAATAAAAATATTTTTGATCTGCAACCATATTTTTGTTCTATATGTACCTAATTTTATTTAAATTAATATAATTTATTTTAAATTCACTTTTTTAAATAAACATTCAGTATATTTTCTAATACAATTTTAATTACAAATTCAAAATTACAAACACAATAATATATTCAGGTATTGAAAATAATTTTTTTGCACATGTAATTTTAACAACAATAATGTGGTTTTAATTTAAACATATTGCTTAACATGTTGTGCCAACAATAAAATTGTGAATTGAGAACAATGTACAATTGCTACGACATTTTTTTTTTTTTTTTTTTAATAAAATATATTCAACAATAAGAATGGTACGATGGAAAAATTTCTTTACGATGAAAATAACATTGTTGGGGCAACCATATTGAGAAATGATTTTTCTCTGCGTGTGTGAATTAAATGAAATTCGAATCTGCTTTCAGTTTTTTCCCATCAGGTCGAGATTTTTTATGGGCGTGTCTAACATTTCGCCCTAAATAAGCGGTTTACTTGAGTATATTTCACTATAACTCGAGAACGTTGCGCATGATTTATATTAATTATACACCAAAATATGCGGAACAAAATTAAAATTTTTTAAATATCAAATCTTGATCCGCGCAAAAGTTTCGAAGTTATTTGGAAATAAGTGTCCGAAAAAATTAAAGTTTTTTTTACTAAAATTGTTTATGATAAGTGAAAACATCAAAAATGTTTCAGTTTATCATAATTATCTCAAAGCTGGTAAGACTAAGAGTAAAATAAGCCATATATCTTCAAAATTGATGCACAAATCGTGATATCATTCACAGTTAAGTGAAAATATCCATGTATACTTACAATTAAGTAGAGATATACTGCACAGTGGGGTCAAACGCAAAATTTGTTGGTAATAAATCTGTATCTCATAAACTACTCGGATTGAATTGAATTGTAGAGGAAGACCTAAGCCTTCAGAAAAATCAAATTATAGTCACCCTGTGATAACATGAGATAAGCTACAGGGTGTCTAAGTTGACTACCTCGAGTATGTAAAAGTTTCAAAAAATCGTAACTTCTACAAATTAAAAATTAATTTCCTAAAATTTACCATTTTCGATCAACGCTGGATGTAGGGTGCAAGCCTAAATCAGTTCAAAATTTCTGTATTAAACATTTATGAAGACTTATCTTTTGAAATATATAAAGAAAAAATTTTTTATTAACGGAAATTTGAGGAAAAGGTTAAAGAATTGAACTATATTTTTGTTAAAAAAATTTCATTTTTCATATTAATTTCAGAGTGCTGAATTTGAATATTTTTACGTCTAGATGAATTGAGATAATCCAAAAATTTAAAAAATTTTACCTCATATATCTTAGGACTTATTTCCGAAAAAAAAGTCGAGGCAAAAAATCAAAAATTCATAAATATCATAACTGTAAGAGATAACTAAGGCTAATGAGCTATTTTTTCTTAACAGATATATAAAAATCTTTAAAATCGGACTTCATTTGTAGTAGTTACGATTTTTGAAACTTTTACATACTCCAGTTAGACAAATTTGACACCCTGTAGCTTATCTTGGGCTATCACAGGGGACAAGATTATTTTCTAAAAGCTTAAGTTCTCCTCCACAACTCTTCCACACATTTCAATGTAATCCGACCTGTAACTTAGGAGATAAAGATTTATTACCAAAAAATTTGCGTTTGACCCCACTGTGCACTAGTGGGCAAAAATAAATATATAAATTTGTTTATCTTAAAAAAAATAGGTGGATTAGATGGAAATTAACGTGCAAAACAGAATCTGGCTTTAATATATTTTTATTTTTTTGTTTATCACGTATTGATTTTCTGTTATGAATATGACTACTAAGACCCTGCACTTAGGCAGTCACACTTGTATAACTCGAGAAAGGTTTACACAATTAAGTAAATTTGACTCCAATATATAGCTATTTTTGAGCTATATTCACATAATATTTTATTTAATTAATATGTTGGTAATTGTTTAGGTTTCAACGAAACCGAAATGGATAAGACACTACGAATGCTGATGAAGTGTGTAGCGGCACAGAAAATACGTATTCCATTCTGCTGGTTTCTAATTATAGTCCACAAACTCTGCTTTGGTACCTCCAAACAGAGGCAACAAGGCAATTTACGATTGCAAACTTGTTTATGGTCCTTCGAACCGGATGTCGGTTACGACACTATGAAACCACATTTTTAACAACCCAAACGCCTGGCCCTGCTGCTAACTGAGTCCCTCAAAATTGCACCCAGTGCAAGGCGGGTGCCATGTTTAGGTTTCAACGAAACCGGAATGGATAAGACACCACGAATGCTGATGAAGTGTGTAGCGGCACAGGAAATACGTATTCCATTCTGCTGATGTCTAATTATAGTCCACAAACTCTGCTTTGGTACCGCCAAACACAGACAACAAGGCAATTTGCGATTGCAAATTTGTTTATCGATTTTGGGTATGAGATATAATTAAGTATAGGTTATACTTATTCTCTTAAAGGTCGTAGTAGCTGGTCACCTTAATTTCAAAATCAAAAATTCATTGTTTCATTTGATATTTTTTTTTTTTTTTTTTGTTTTTTTTTTTTTTTTGTTCTTTGTAGATTATTTGTATTGTTAAGATTTTCTTTAGGTTTTTATGACCATTTTTGGCAAATTTTTTTTAATACATTGTTGACCATAAAAACTATACCGTTATGGTTTCTTTAGTCCAACGACCAAAAAGTTTATAAAAACAAAAAACAAGCTAAAAAAAAAGTAAGAAGCATATAGTTGATCAAGATCCACCATATGATACCCTACACTATTGTGTATGAGCGTAAAAATACGTAAAAGGGTCTTATATTAGACCTGTAGTCATTTGTGGACCGATTCTATTACTAAGTGTAAAATAATATTAACGAATACAGAATAATGCATTCATATTAACAACTAAATGATGTTATTCACTTTAGGACGATTCCCTGAAATAGGTTTATATGGAAGCTATGGTAAATTATGGACCAAATATTAACTTGAAACTAACATTAATATGGGATTTATTCACGTTAAAGTGATGTTCGGAAGAGAGGTCCATATGGCAGCTATGGTCAATTAATAACATGATCTTTGTGAAAATTAGTACACAGATTTATAGTTATATGTATAGAACTTCTTTGTACCAAATTATCATTTAAGTAAAATATCAAGCATTAAATTATTTTCTATATTAAAGTTATTTATAAGCTTTAAGTCCTATTCCGGGAGGATATTTGTATAGAAGCTAGGTAAAATAATAAACCGATTATAACCAATTTCAATATGTCTCCTCCTTAAATTTAATCAAGACAGCCAGTCAAACGAACGGATATCGTTAAATCGACTCAGGAAGTGATTCTGTATACTTTAAGGTGAGGGTCCGATGATTTTTTTCGTACATTACAAATATCAGCACTAACGCATAATACTCCTACCACCTATGGTGCTGTAGGGTATAATAATATCACATTGATATACGATGTGTTTGGTTAAATGTAGACTGTCAGTTTTGGAGATGTTCATTTTTATTTACTGTCTGTTGGTGGCAGTGGTGATGGTGATGATGATGATGGTGGTCGTGGTATTGCATCTGCTACTGAATGATTTGCTTGTTGCACAACTATTGTCTGAAGTTTTAATACTTTTAACAACTTATTGTTATGGAATTAAACCACATTTAACCTGATGTCTTATGTCTATGGAACAGTAACTCTTAAAGATTACTTACTAGAATATCATCAGTATTGAAATCACTGCATTATTAGTTACATCCTTAACATTGTGATACCTATTAATTAAAATAATGTCTTTATATTTTCATTAACTGTTAAATTTTTATTAAAAAAAAATTAAGTAACATTATCTATAGGTTCACAAGAAAACGTGTACCTGAGTTTAATTTTTATTAAAAAATTGATACTGAAATACTAAATTCCAAAATGCATTTTCCTACAAAATAAGAATTAACTTAGCAACAACTTAAATAAACTTTAACTTAAATATCATTTATCTCCTTTTTGTTTCATTTGTTAGCTTTAACTCCAACTATATCTTCCTTTCTACCACAAACCATAACAAGAGTTTTTTTATAAATTTTTTTTTATAATTCCTACTTAGAAATTGAAACCTTGAAATGAAAGAAAACAATGACCCTTAAGCTATATGTGATCCCATAATTGCAATAGAAACTTCTTTTGTTTAAGACCTGTTCCTGTTCTCCACGTCAAGGGTTGTAAATAGAAAATTACAAAAACAATGAATTCAGCACAAAAAGAAAAAAATGCCAGATGCAAAATAAAAAACATAGAGAATATTTAAATGAAATGATTCCAAATGTCTAAATGAAGTTTTGCTATAGAAGAGAACCGGAAAAAAATAGACACAGCCAGGATGTTTGATTAAGTAGTTAGAGTTTAAATACTAACAAATGGAAATGTTTAGAATTTAAAACAATTTCAAATGCAATTTAAAGCACCTGCTTCAAAATAGCAAAAGTGAAAAAAAAAGAAATTTGTATGTAAAAAAGTCATATACAGTGCCAAAGAAAAAATAGAAATTGCTAGAACAATATGAATAAAGGCTTAGTAAAGAAAAATAGGGATACTTTTGTAGATATTGTTACAAATGAGTAGTGAATGTTAAGTACATTTGAATGACATGTATCATCTTCTAAAACATATATCCATATCTGTATCCATTCATCGTCATCATCATTTTTATCTACACCATGCCCAGATATCGTCATAATTATATGTGTTTTGTATTTTATACTTTACACTGCAAATAATTTGAATAAATTAAAATTGCAGAAAAAATAAGTTATTTGAGGTAGCTGATAAATTAAATTGATAAGGTTTTTAGTTTAATATAATTTGACTATTCAATCTACATACGATTTTTAGCAGATCTAGATCATTTGAAGACAATTCTAATGGAAAAAAAAAAGACGGATCAAAACAGTAGTTCCAACTGCAATCTTGAGAGAATAATTATTTAAAGGTCATTTCTCAAGGTTACACAAAAATTCTCAAGGTTACACAAAAATTTAGTCCATTATATATTATGATATTGGCCATTATAAATTCATTTTGGGTCTAACTATGTAATTCAACTTTATACATAGTTATTTTGACAGAGACATATAAAAACCTCACTCCTTGCCTTATGAACAATAAAAGTCTATTTCGAGGAAAAAATTTGTGTGGAAGCTGGGTGGAATGATGGACCGCTTACACAAGGAAACACTGATTCTGCTGCACGGAATTTCTCATTCTCATTACTTGTCTAATTTTATTCAAAAATATATCTAAAAATTCGAATTAAAATTGTATTTAAGTCATTCTTACATTGCTTTTTAACATAGTCAACAGTTAATTGGTTTATATGAATTACCGCCAACAAACCAGATGGACGTACATATATTTCGGTAATTTTTCAAAATAAATTAGGTTTTAATGTACCATGGGAATGGTATATCCTGTTACTATTGAATATAACACGTTACTAACCCATTAAGAGCTAGAGGGTTAATTTTGAGCAATTAGTTCCCAAAAGGTTAAATTAGTAATGTTTGCAAATAAGTCGCATGGAAGTACTCATTACACTTTAATATTGATAAATTTATGAAAAACATAAAAAGTTCATTTAAAACCGCGATTATAATCGAATAAAAAGGAGTTTTTGAAATATATACGCTATTTTCCACGAATTTACAGCTTTTTTGAAAAATTTTTTGCTTTTGAGGACTGTATGTCCTTAAATAACCATTTATTTGGTATAAAAATTAACTTAACCAATTATGAACCGTAAATTCCAAAAATATTATTTGTGCAACTAAAGGGTTAAATGAATGCACATATGCACATACAAATCAAGGCACTGTAATGTATACATTATACCCTGTCTTTGCATATTTACTTTACTTATTTAAAAACAAGCCATGGTCCTTGAACTATCTTATATGGGAGTTGGGCGGATCACGCTCATTTTTGGTTTCCAATTTTATATTGACTTTCGAACTATTTGTACAAAATTTCTTTCTGCTAATAATAGAAAAATAGAAAAATAAGAGAACAAAAAAAACATGATTTTTTTTTGCAAATTTCCAAATTCAGGTGCATATATCTTGTTATCGAACCTATATATTTATATATGATTCTTTACTACATCATTATTTAAAAATTTATAAAGAATCTATGGAACACTAAAAAAATTAAACAAAAAATCTAATTAAAAATGACAGAGTAATTTATTTCGACCCTTTATCTCTTAAACTGAAAGAGATAACTTACTCATGTGAGAATATTTTTTGTAAATATTTACAAGGACTATATACAGTGCTGTGCAATATAATAGGCTATTGTATATTAAATATTTTCTCTTCGATTTAACACTATTAAAAAAACATTCTCTTAGGAATTTTTGGTACCGTTATTTTTGATATTGTCAATACTAAAAATAATGGGTATTTTTAAGAAGTTTCTTTCTTTCCTTTATGCGCTTTCGTAAACATTTCAAGAAAAATTAAAATATAATTTGTGCAAAATAATAGACTTACTTTAAAGGATTATATTTTTTGTTTTAATTTACCTTATAATTTGGATAAATTTTCTAAAAATAATTAAATGTAAGGTATATGAAATATTATTGTTGAAAAAATATTATAAAATAATATTATTTTTACGAAATAATGGGTCGTAATGTACATAGCACTCTTTAAGAAAGGCATATAGTGAAATAATTACGTGACCAAGGAAAAACACTTGATTTTATTGCGGAATTGCTTGGAAGGTCTGATCATTTCGTAAGAAACGCGATCAAGTGGAAGCCATCAAAAGAAACAAGTGGTAGACCTTGCAAAATAACCGCTACCACGGATTCACAGATAGCTCTTCTAGAGAAAAAGCAGCCATTTCTATCTTCAAAAGCCGTTTCTGAAGAAATAGGTAACTTCAAGAGTCCGACAAAAACTTTTAGAGAAAGGTTTGCCAAGTAGAATCGCCAGGAAGTTACCATTTTTAAACTCAAAAAACTAAGCAGCTCGAAAAAAATTTGTTACAAAAATTAAAAATAGTGAAGTTGATAATTTTAAGAACATTTTATTTAACGACGAGACAAAAATTAACTTGTTCGGGTCAGATAGTCGCAGAAATGTTAGATGACCAAATGGAAAGGAACTAGATGATCGTTATACAAAAAAGATTATAAAACACGGCGGAGGAAGTATAATGGTGTGAGGTGAATTTTGTTGGAATGGTGTTGGCCCTCTTTATTAGATCACAAAAATAATGAACCAAGAAATGTACCATGATATTTTGAAGGACATTATGCTACCCTATGTGGAGAACAATATGTCACCAGAATGGACTATACAACAGGACAATGATCCTAAGCACTCCTCAAAAATTGTTAAATCTTGGCTGAGTGCTAACAATGTATTTGTTTTAGAATGGCCTTCACAGTCACCGGATCTAAATCCTATTGAGAACCTTTGGGTTGAACTGGGTTGAGAGGTCTAGATGGGAAGACATTTCGGAATAAAAATCAACTTTGGAACGATGTTAAAAAGAAATGGGAAGCAATTTCTATAGAAAAATGCCAAAAATTTATAGAATCAATGCCCAGAAGAGTTCAGTGCATTTTAAACAATAATGGCGGTCATTTAGGTTATTGAATTAACTTGGCATATTATTATGATATTCAATATTAGTAGAAAATTTAATTTGTTTTAGTCTTTAATGAAAAAAATATATATTTGTTTAAGAAATATTGAATAAGTCTATTATTTTGAATTATAGGAAAATGATTTTTTTTTTTTATTTTTAATTTAAATAAAGTCATAAAAAAACAAAAACATTTGTGTATGGTGTATCTTTTAGTACAGTTCTTAAATATATAAAAAATAAATTTAAATATCATTCATATAGGAAAATATTTATATTTTAAAAATAAGTCTATTATTTTGCACAACACTGTATATGTAAATTTTATTTCTTTAAAATTATAAATTAACTTTTGGCGTTTCACGTTGGGGTAAAATGTGTCAAAAGTGGCGCTTAATTGAATTTTAAAATTTAAATTGTTGTACTAAATTTGGATACCGAACAAATATAGATAAAATTATGCATATCAATAATATTAATTAAAATCTTTAAGCTAGGTTGTGTTGTTTTCTTATAAGAAGCTGACAAAATAAAACATTTTCTACATTTTTGAAAAATAGTAAAAAATTAAATCAGCTTTCAGTATATTTATTTTTAATAAAAAGTATTTTAAGGTACAATTTTAAAATGAAACCATCAACTTCAGATATTTGAGTGTACTTTTCTTCAATTATTTTTGTCCTAATATTTTTGTTATTTTTTTGAAAATTGTCCTAAAATACACTAATTTTCAATTTTCATGGAATGCAACTTAAAATGTTACAGGATGTTTATTCTGAAAATTTTATGAAAAAAAAATCGTGCACATATATAGCCCGATTTGAGAATATAGTTTTTTTTTTTTTAAATTCTTTAGAAAACATGCTTGCATCTACTACATATCTTATATATTTTTCGAGTTATATAAATTTTAAATTTCAAAAATATCAATTTTACAAGATCTTGGTTAAGGTTTTTCCATATATAGCCAAATATTTTCATCCGATTTTATTATGTTTTATGCAGTTGTTTAAAAAGCAAAATTATCTATCGAACAAAGAAAATTTTGAGTCGTTACCTTTATTGAGTCAAAAGTTAAACGATTTTGAATTAGAAAGTTTTAAAAAATTAACAAACAGACGGACAAATGGACGGACATTACAATTCTCTCAAAAAAATCTTAAAAATCGAAAAATATTTGTTTTCCATTTCTCGATTAATATGAAAATTAAATATAGGTATTAAAATTTTAATATCACCTTTCCCTGTATTAAGTGCCATTTTGGATCCATTTAGCCCAAATGTATAGACGGTTGGACGGACATTGCCATGCTGCCAAAAAATATTTTAGAATTCTAAAAATGCACTTCTTTACTAAATAATAATTAGATTTTATCACATTTTCCTGAATTAAGTGTAATTTTCGTCCCATTTTAGCCAAATGTATAGAAGGATGGACATTAACCTTCAGCCAAAAAACATCCTATAATTCCAAAAAAATAAATTTTTTACTTACTAATAAATGGAACAATTAAACGTTGTTCCATTACCGTTCTGCTAAAAAAAAATCTTAAAATTCTAAAACTGATTTTTTTACCT
Organism: Protophormia terraenovae; assembly: GCA_951394005.1. NCBI lineage: Eukaryota > Metazoa > Arthropoda > Insecta > Diptera > Calliphoridae > Protophormia > Protophormia terraenovae. Next base: position 89,925,829 of record OX596075.1, read on the forward strand.
AATAATCAATAAAAATATAAAACGTGTTCATTAAAAAATTGATATCACCTTTCCCTTAATTAATCGCCATTTTCGACCCCTTTTACCTCAATGTGAGTTTGTTTAAAAATACTACATAACCGAGGTGGTCATTCCTTACCCCCTGACCCGCTAGGAATCTGTGCTCCACAATATCACCTTGAAAACACCACGTTTATGGCCACCTGAAATTTTATTGTGATATTTTAAACGGTTCTCAGGTTTATTTAATAAAATAATATTTTATACAAGTTGATGTGTAAAATTTGGCATTGAAATCCCAAAGTTGGGAACCTCGGAAATTAAGAAAATATTTAATGACTTATTATGAATATTTTTATAAAAAAAATTTAATAATTTATAGTTAAAAAGCTAATTTCTTCTGCTTTCTAAGTTAACATAAAATTTACTTAAAATTTAAGGATATACTACTCAGTATTTAGTAAAGGAGTAAACTTTAAACTATTGTTTTTTAAAATTTTTGAAAATCGTTATGTTACGCACTTACAAAGATGCATATTTAATTTCAAAAAATATATTTAACTTAAGAGATTCTACAATATTGTTGTCAAAATTATTGCCTTATTCAAATAAACAGCATAAATATAATATGAATGCTTTTATAATTAAAGCCCATCAAATAAACCATAAAACAAGTACAAAATCCAACAGCAAACACAGCGAAAGTATCAACAATAAGAAACGGCAGCAGTTAGTAAGTGAAATAAAGTAAAATGTAAAAAAAAAAAAAAACTGAAATGAAACAAAAAAAATTTAAAAAACTGAATAAAAACCAGTAAACAATAAGCGTCTGCAACCACTTAAGCACAACTCCTCCTTCTCCATGTTTGGATGGCAACAACAGAAGCCTACAATTAAACACACAAACATACATATGAGTATTGCAGAAGAAACCACCACAATACCATCATCATCACCCATTGACACTTGAAGAAATTATACATGGAGAAAGGGCATGTGTATAATATACACACATGTGTAATATACACCCTCTTTAAATTATGACATATACACATGCACATGTATTGTATCTATGTATCCATATATGCATATGTACATGTTTAATGCACTTGTTCGTAAACAATGATACATCCTTTTTGTTTAAGGCTCGTACAAACCCTTGTATTACTCTTATATTTTATATATATTTTTTTTACATTGTTGTTGATTTTGTTTTCCATTCTCATGCTGTTGTCTTTTCAATATCATTATTATTACTGCTACTGTTGTTGGATTTTTATAATTGTTGTTGGATTTTTATAATTGTTGTTGGTTTTTATATTTACACGCACACTTTTACAGTGGGTTGGTTGTGGTTCATTTAATGATAATTTTTCCTATTTTTTCGAATAAAACCAGCACTTAGGGGATGGCTCCTACTCATGCAATGAGTTTTGTTTACAGTTGAAAAATAGCTTATGGAAAAGAATTTCCTATGCGATCCACAACAAAATTAAATGAAACTAGAATATCTTTTTACATACTGATCACGCTAATTTAAATCGAGAACGGTTTGTCAAATTTAGTTAAATAAAAATCCAATAGATTCAAATTCATCTTAAAAACCACTGTCTCCTCAAACACTTTAAAGGACATTCAAGACTAAATTGCATAAAAAAATCCTTGCAACCTCCACAATTGTTTCTGTCATACATGAAGAAGACTTTAATTTTTTTTTTTTTTTTTTTTTGATTTTTTGCAAACTGTTTATTCATTCTTTCTTCATATATTAAAGCAAATAAAAGAAGGACAATTTCAACCCCCTCAAGTAAATAAAAGAAGAAAAATAAAAAACGTAGGAAACACATTTTTAAATTGTTAAAAAACAAGTAAAGAATTTTTTTATACATTTTCCCCCAGTTCTTCGTGTTATTATTTTTCTGACTATTCTCATGTCTTGTTGCTATTTATCAAAAGAATATTTGATATGAAGCAGCCTTTATCTCCTATGTCTATCATGTGCATGAATGATGAAATGCATATGAGTACAGTAGAAAAGAAGGATATTTTCTATACTCTACATACTACTATAAGAGTAAAGAGATATTGTCTTTAACAGCCAAAAGGAATTGTATTTAAATTGTTTTTTTTTTTTTTTTATATTTATTTGTGTTTATATGCATATGTGACTCTGTTTGTAAGCAAATGTTTGGCGTCTTTTTGTTTAGCGAATATTGTCATCATCAACGTTTTTGCCATCGCTATCTTTATATAGATTTTGGATTATATTTACATATATATTTATATTTTTGAAAATATATCTACATTTATTTTCTTGTTTGCTTCATCATTGGTAAAAACTCTGAGCGACTCTTTGGCGGCATAAATGTAATTCTTGCAAATTTTATTATTTTCTTTATATGACTACTAATTTTTTTATTGTTTGTAGTGGTAGATGCTTTCAGAGGATACTCATTTATACATGTTTCAATTACACATTGTACTGGCATGAGCAGTATTAGGACAAATTTGCTTAAAAGAAATTATCTTATAAAGCCGTGTTTGGCGCTGCACAGTGGTTCCAAAACGCTTTGTTTTAGAAATAATTTAGTAACTACTTATTGAACTTTTAGAGACATCTCAATAAAATTTCACATGGTCAGAACTGAGGTGCTTTCGAGTTGATATAGAGGAGTACAGCGGGTCAGGGTTGGTGGCCCTCCAAAGTTGGCCGTCTCGGGTATGTAATTTTATTATTATTATTTTTTTTTTTTTTAATCACCAAAAATTCATATTATTTATAGACAGTTCTTGTAAATCCTTACAAAAAATAAGTTTAGCTTTCTCTTTTAGTTTAAGGGTCGAAATAAATTTTAACCTCATTTTCAGCCTCGTTTTTTTTAATTTTTTTCTAACATGGCGGGCTTAATATTGCCGCTAAAATTTTTTTATTCGCCATATTCCTTACAAAATTCTAAATAATATTGCTGCAAGAATCGTTTAAAGATAATAATCCGTTAAAAAGTCATTTTATAATCTGAAGTTGGAACTTTAAAAATTTTTTACATTTTTTGGGTTTTTTTCTTCAAAAAAGTTGCAATATTTATTCACTGATAAAATGTGTTTTTTGTTCTGGGTTTTATGATTTTTTTTTTAATGTTTTCAAAAGAAAGTAAATTCGGAGTAGTTTGGGGCAATGGTCTGCCCACAAGCCCTACACATATTTTATCAATTTTGGAAATTTTTTTCTTTTTTTTTGTTATGTTTTCAAATTGCAAAGCTGGAATAGACTTAAAATTATTTTAATTTTATAGCTCTATATATAACGTTTTTAAAACGTTTTATACGGATTGGGATGTTGGGTATATTTATGTAAAAAATGGATTTTTTTTAATTCTCAGATCTTAGGACAAGTTTGTACATACTATACTAAAATTGCAAAAAAATATCACCATTCGTTTAAATTTTATTAAAGTTTAAATATTAAATTTATGTTTAAAAAAAAACAACAAAAATGCTAAATTTTAAATCCTTCGAGAAATTCTGCAAACAAGTTACATTCCACTAAACTTTTTTTTCATAAATTATCAATTTCTATATTCTAACGTTTTCTTAGATACTAAATACTTGTATAAAAAGTTTATTCTTTTGCTTAAAATCTTAAGGTATACCAATCGACTCAGAATCACCTAGCCCCCATACAAAAGTCCTTCCGGAATAGAGGTTTAACGATCATAAATTTCTTGAATATAGAAATATTTTAATGAAATTTGATTCAGAGAAGTTTTATATTTAAATTTTTGTGCCAAATTTCATCAAGATCGGTTTAAAATTGATCATAGCTCTCATATAAATCCCTCATCCAAAAATCATTTTAATGTGCATAAATCCCATACAAATGCCAATTTCAACTCGGAAAAATTATTCTACAATAATTTTGGACCATTTTAGTCTACTCTTTAAATTTAGTTTATATTTTCTCAAAAGATTTTGTACATTGACAGATTTTTGGGCTATCTGCACGCAGAGAAAAAACATGGTTACAGCATGATTACCACAACTATTCAATGATTATATAGCCGTTTTTCGTTGATTTAAATATAGTTTTCATTGTAGCAACGTTTATTATTCTGTTTAATCATTTAATGATTACCCACATTCAAAATTTTAATATGGTTCACTGAATTATAATATGTATTTAAATATGTTTATATGAAATCATATATATGATAAATCCACTCATTTAGTCAATTCTACAACAATTTAGTTAATTATATAACCATTCAGTTCATTTTACAAATTTGGTTAATTCTACAACCACTAAGCCATTAACTCTTAATGCCTTTCGAATCACATTTTTGTGTATCAGTCCAGTAGTTTGTTAGTATAATAATTCTCATTTAGTTTATATATGAACAAATATAAATTGACAAGTTTTGTTTTTATTCAGTATGATGAATGTACCACATATAGTGGTTCATATATATGATAAAGTGGAATTATATATATGATAACATAGGATTATATATATATAATAAAATGGAATTATACTTATGATGAAATTAGTTCATATATATGATAGAATGGAATAATATATATGATAAAATGGAATTATATATATGATGAAACTATTTTATATATATGATAAAATGGAATTATATATATATATGATGAAATTAGTTTATATATATGATAACATGGAATTATTAAATGATAAAAACATGATGAAATTGAAAGCAGTACTTATGAAAAGGTTATAAAACTTACTAAAAGTTATTAATAAGGTTATGAACCTTACTAATAAATAATAAATTGGAAACATAGTAATGATTACGTACAAATATACTTATTGTAACCTGGAATCATATATTACAATCATAGTATGTTGCTCTTAGTTTATGGTCACTGGAACCATATTTTTTCTTTGGGTGTGTCGATAAGAATTTAAAATTTATAACCGTAATTAAACACTGGTAGGAATTAGACTCAATTCAAATTGCCACAATTCTAGACAATTTAAATAATTAACTCTGCGTAGGATAAAATTAACATTATCCTTAGTGTAACATTTCTGATTCATCAGTGTCGACAATATCAGATTCTGTGATATAACTAATCGAGTTTTTTATTTAGACTAAAGTAGCAAAATAATTGCACGTCTTTCTTAAGTAAAGATTTCCTAATTACATGCTTATTTATTTTTCCTATGTATGTGAATGTAGATAGTTAATGCGATACTAGATATTATTTAATAATGATTAAAATATATTTTAAAATATTTATACTTCTTTATATCTCAAAATGATCTGACAATAGTAATTATTTTTTTTAATATTCTCATAACTGCATCCCGCAACAATTCAATAGGCAACAAAAAAACGTTGACAAAAATGTGTGGCAAAAGGAAAAGATGCTACTTGAGCTATGTATACACGATTGTCAGATCTAACAATGTTGGCAGATCTGGCAATGTGATGGCAATGTACTGACAATGAAAAATTTTTAGCAACAGGTCAATTGCCAGTTTAGACGATTGTAAGAAAACCTTACAATTTAATTGCCAGACAATTTTCAGACAATAAATTTATCTGCCAACAAAAATTGTCAGTTTACACTGTTGGCAGGTTGTTGTATGGCAAAAGTTGCCAGATCTGTGGTCAGACATTGCCAGAACTGTCAAACGAAAATTGTGTGTTAAATTAATTTAATTGAAAATTTGTGTGTTTTCCTTAAATTAAAAACAAACAAAAAAAGTATATATTGCAACTATTTTAGCTGCATATGTTCTCGAAAGCAGCGAGGACGAAGACAAAAAAACAAAAAGGCGCCGCAAAGTGTGGGTGATTCACCGCCAGCAGGAGGGATTTCACGCTAAATTGCCGGAGTTGTATCGTAATTTTTTACGAATGGACTCCGATCAATTTTATAATCTGCTTCAATTAGTGACTCCATATAAATGTATAAAGTATAAATGATTTATCTGACAATGGCGCCATTGTCAGATGCATAAAATTCGCACAGCTGACAATAAAAATTGTCAGACAATTATCTGGCAATGGCAACGTTATGTGTTTACACGATTGCCAGATGTCTAACAATATTATTGGGTTACAATTTACTGACAATGCTTTTTCTAACAACGCTGCAAGTCATAAATTGTAAGTTTATACGGTTGTTAGACATTTTCTGAACATTTTTCTGCCAACATTGTTAGATCTGACAACCGTGTATACATAGTAGGGTGATCGATTATTCGACTTTTTTCAGAAACCGGTTTTCGAATGGTTCGAATAGTTGGTATTTTAAAAAAACCGGTTGCACTTTTTGAAATTCAGAAAAAAACGGTTAACCGGTTTTTTGCAGAAGTTAATATTTATATCAAAAGGCTACATTTCTTTAAAAAAATCAATAATTCTTATAATATTCAAGTTAAAATTTATTAAATACAAGCGTATAAGCCTGACAATGCCAGGAAAAAATAATATTATATGCACAAGCAAATCCGAAAATTAAAAGAAAAAAAAAAAAATATGAACAACATATGGACACCTTCCTCTCACTAATCGAAGTCAATTATTTGAATTTATTAAGATAATATTGATTAAAGTTTTAAATTCGTAAACCTTTCAAAATAAAAAAAAAAAATTGTCGTAATGTGCTCCCTGACCGAAATGCAGAATCAGTTTTTGAAAGGATTTGGAGAGCAAATAATAAGTATAGCAACTCAAAAGTTCTTAATACCAAAAACAGACTTTTCGGTCCCTGATAGAAACATCTGGGTTCGTTAGAATTTGTAGAATGAATAGTTTTATAAGTAAGCCGATTTTTAGTTTCATATATCGTCTGGGAGCTTCAGAAAGCTCTGGAGAGAAAACAATGCTTAGGAATGATATATATAAATCCATATATATAGATCCACGTGTTTTCGCTCCCTGATAGAGATTTCGAAATCTGGTTCCGTTAGGATTTGTAGGACGAATAGGGTTATAAGTAAGCCGAATTTTAATTGTCTACGTCTTCTGTGAGCTTTAGAAAGCTCTAGAAAGAGAAAAAAATTTTAGAAAAAAACACATAAATCCTCTTATATCCGCTTCCTGATAAAAATTTCAAAATATGGCTCCGTTAGGTTTTGTTGGACGAAAAGTTTTATAATTAAGCCAAATTTTAATTTTCTACGTCGTTTGGGAGCTTTAGAAAGCTCTGGAAAGAGAAAAAATGCTAAACAAATTATATATCTAGATGACTAGAAGATAATTATGTTTCAAAATTGTAGAAAAAAAATCATCAAAAATTAGACTAAATTTTAGTTAGTATAAACAGAAACCATTGCTTAATTGAAATTATTCTGCAGTTGAAACTTTTTTAACACAACACCTTTAAAAAATAAAGGAAATATTGGATCATAAAAATTAAATTGGGTGTAAAAATATTACAGATATTACAATAGATTAAAAAATTCATACAGGATAATTGTTATTTATTTATTTGTTTAATATTACAGAATAAATTCCAATTTAAACTTAAACTATATTTTTAAAACATAAGAAATCAGTCTTTATGAATATTTAAAAAATTATTCCTAAATTTCGATTCAAATATAATTATTTAGTACATGTTTTCTGAAATAAAATGCTATTTTTAAAACCGGTTTTTTGTGTTTAAAAAAACCGGTCTATTCGACATTCGAAAAATGAGCATTTTGAAAAAACCGACAGCACATGGACAGAAAAAACCGGTTTTAAAACCGGTTGGAAAACCGCGTCGATCACCCTAATACATAGATTAAGCAATATTATTGTAATAGTGTTTCGTAAATAATGGAAAAAGGTTTGTTCTTCCTACTAAAACTGTAATAGGTAAAACGAAAAAACATGATATAAATTTCTTATAAGATTAATTAAATTCTCTTATAAAATTATAAAAATAGATACATTTAATGGGAACAAAATTTATTTCATATATGTATGTCTTCTATTCTAAATATGAGATTTATAACGTAAATAAATTGGAAACAATTTCTTTGTCACGTAACTTAAATCTATTTATTATTTTTTTTAAGTCCTTTTTCAATCCTAGTGGTAGAAATCGAAATTTCATTATCAAACAAACAAAAAAACAAGTTGGTTTGCATATTTACTAAAATATTTTAATATTTCAAAGCTAAAATCCTGCACCCTTTAGAAAACCACCCAAAATAGTAACTGGTATAAAAATTAGTAAATTTATAACACAAACACACATCTATAAGTATAAAAGAAAATTATTTATACCAAATTTCTTAATTTTAAACTGTTATAAAAAACATAGAAGTATCCTTAAAGCCAACTGTTATCAAAATTATCTTGCCTTAAATTAGCCAGGACTTTAACCAACTTATAAGTTTTACAAAAGCGACACCAAGTGGCGAGTAGTGTAATTATAACATAGCAAAGGGAAACATCAACTCCTGTGCAGAAATAAAAATAACTCATTTGTTATAGAACTCATTTCCCTTTTTAAAAAACATCGCTTGAGTTAGAAAGCCCCTTTAAAGGAGGAAAATTTTGAGTTTTAATAATTTACTCTTTTATAAAAGGAGAAAACATAGCACAAAGGGAAAATATAGAGATTTGCAGAAGTTGTCTCTTTATGAATTTAACAAAGAGAGTCCTGTTTTTGAGTGCAAATAAATTGAGTAGAGTTATTTGAAAAATGTTATAAAGAAAGGAGATTGATTAGGAAACTAAAAAAGAAATTGAATTATTTATTGGCTGATGAAATCGTTAATGATTTTGAACATAAAATATATTTTTAATTAATATTATTATTTATTAATAATATTAATAAAAAAGTTTGTTTTTTATTTACATTAATTTAGTAAATTAAAATTACTTATTTGTTTTAATTTAAGTAAAATAGCTTCAACAATTTAATACAAATTTGAATAATTTATTTTTAAAACCTAAGATGGATTTATTATTATGAAAGTATAAATATATTTAAGAAATTATGTTTAATCTCCAAAAATTTAACTGAAATTTGTAACAACAAAAAATTCCTAATTTCGAAAACATTTTGCAAAACAAGTCGGTAAGACAATACAACACTCAATAAAATTTTTGGGCACTTTTTAAGTTTTTAAAAAATATATAAAAACATAATTATATATAAGATATATATTAAAAGAAAGTCATTAAAATTATATCTCGTAACATAAAATAATTCTACTTGAGCTTTGGCAGCTAAGTAATAGATGTCCAGCAAAAAATTACCTAATAAAGAAAGTGTCATGATTTTAACATTGTATTGTCATTGGTAGGAAGTACTTAGTGCTGAAAAGTATCGGCGGAACGGTTGTCATTGGTATAATGCTTCTTGTTTATTGCTTTTGAAATACTTCTCTTATAACTATGATAATATTTTTTTCAGCCTTACTGAAATTACTTTAAAATTTATCATTTGTTTCCATTTTCTTTTGATTATTTTTTTGCTGGGTGGATATGACAAATATGTAGGAAATTTTTTTAGTTTGTTGATCAAATTTAGCTTTTTCGGGTTTAAATAAAACTAGATATAGTGTAAAAGAAATCGACACTATTGAAACCCCTTTCAATTTACTTACTATATATCATTTAATACACCGACAACAGCAAGCGAACCACAGTGCTTTGTTCCATAGACAGAAATCAAAATAAAAACATTTCTCAAATTGAGTTGACATATACGTTTTTGGAAAGGTAACAATATAGACATATAATTTAAATTTTTTTTTTTTTTTTTTTTTTTTGGAAAAACTTATTTTTGTGGCTATTAGAGGGCGCTAAAGTCAGAGAATTTAAAGCCAATATTAATGAACCAAAAAGCTGGTTTTAAACTATTTTAGGAAAAAAATTGTCAAAAATTCGTTTTTTGATGCAATGCATCGAAGTTTAATTTTTTCAATACTTCAGAATATTGGTAAATTAAAACTATTATTATCTTTTAAATATAGTGTTTCGAATATGTATATATTATTGCTCAAATTTACACATATTTTTTACTTAAAACCTAAAAATTCCTTAAATTTGATGAAGGATATAAAAAAATTATAAAAAAATTATACACACTTTTTTTACGGTTTATGTAAGTTTTTACAGTTATTTAATAGATTAAAAAATAGTTAGAGCCTATTTTTTGCCACAACTTTAAAAAAAGTTTAATTGAAAAAGTTTCTTATTTTCCATTTTTACTACAATTTTAAAGTGCTCTCAATGTTGACGTAATTTATTTTGCTAAATTAAAATAAAATAATTATAAAAATTATTCCGAAATTTAAAAAACAACTAAGGAATAGAAAACATATTTTTTTGGACCTAAAACATTACGTTAAAAATCCTCCAGATGGCGCTCATTATGGAGCATTTTTAAATTTTATTACAAAAATTACATGAGTTCGATGGAGTATTAAAAAAAATATAAAAAATTATACAATTTTTTTTTTTACTTGATTCTAAAATTTAGTATTGTTTTTTAATATATAAAAGAAGAATTGCGTCCTATTTTTTGCCACAACTAAAAAAATAATAATAATTCAAATAATTTATAAATTTCCTTTTATTACACAAAAGTAAAAAAATTCTTTATGTTAAAATATTTCGTGTTGTTAAATCGACATTGCCTTAAAATTTAATAAAATATTGAAAACTAAAAAAAATAAAAATTTTGGACCGGAAATCGGGCGAAATTAGGCAAATTAATAATTTACTGAACATAAAATGTGGGTGCAGAAATTAAAATAATATTTAAAAATTATAGGGCTTGGGGAAGGTAGGTATGCCCTTGCTCCTATTAAATAGAATATTGCCTTACTCATAGAAAACCCATTTCCAATAGCTATCGTAAACTTTGATACTGTTTTGACCAGTATTTTGGAAGAAAATGCGTTTAGACATTTCAGAATATATGGGAGGTAGACGTGTTCTTGCTCCGATTTTTTCAAAACTTTGTATATATTTACTTTGGGTCTAAAGTAAAATATGTGTCAAGTTTCAATTTTCTGCGACACCTCCTTCTATTTTTAGAAAATTAAAAATGGTGTGTTAGCCAGAAATGCATTTTTCTCATATCAGGATATATGGGAGGTAGGCGTGTTTTTGTTCCGATTTAAATAAAAATTGGCAGAATCATAAATAATCTATATTAACAGCAATTACCAGTATTCACGAAGTAAATCCGTTTTTTAGTTTCAGGATATATGAAAGGTGGGCGTGTCCTAGCTCCGATTGAAAAATAAATTAGAAGACGTGTAAACAATCTATTTTTAATGGCTGGCACAAATTTTGGTAAAATTCAGATCAGTATTTTAGAAAAAAATTAGTTTTTTAACTTCATGGGAGTTTCAAATTTATTTACAAGAAACGTTGCAAACACAAAATAGTTATATTTTATATCATTTTGAAGGAAATTATGTCTTCTTTAAAACTATGTATAATAAATTTTACTATTTTAAAATTTTTAGTACACTTTTCTTGAAACAATGCGAACAAATGCAAATTATGTTTATATTGACTTATTTCAAAAATTTGAGACTGAATAATTTCTAAATGCTTATAGTTATCAACATAATTTTTTCACGTGATATAAAATATTTAATGGAGAATTGATAAATGTGAAAATCAGAAAAATATATATAATTTTACTATATATTTTTAGGAGTCGAAGTTGTTATTATTGAAAATATGGGTATTTTCCGAAAATTGCCTCGTGTGACTAAGTTTACCAGTAGGCTGTAATAATTTTTTGCAGAACCTTTAAGAACATATTGATCTATATAGTTTAATTCACAGAAGTACAAAAATCAACAATCAATTTTTTTTACAGACTCAAAAATTTCAACTTCTCATCCAAAATTGATCATTTTTGACCATTGCTGGATGTAGGGTGAACGTTCAGAACTTTTCAACATTACACTTACACCTTTTCTTGGGGTCCCATCTTTCAGAAAATTTCAAAAAATATTAAACTTTTTGAACAACATTTTTTAAAAAAGTTAAATATATAAAGTTACTTTTTTGACAAAAAATTGCAATTTTTGAGACCTGTTTTGAAATTATGACTTTGAAAATTTTTTTCTTGTTATCGAATTGAGATAACTAAAAATTTTTTTTATTAGCATAATTTAGAAAATTATGGAGAATTTCATTATATTTTTAAAAAAAATTTAGAGATTTTAGTTTAAAAGTTATAGGGCAAAATCGCAAAAAAGTCAAGGCCAAAAATGAGAACTTTATTTTTTGAAGTTCAAATCGGTTAATATTTGTAAAAGTTATAAACCCCGATATATTTTTCACTCTCGAGGTAGTCAACTTTGGCCACCCATGCTGCAGCTACAGACCCCATCTAACAATATTCTGAAAGTCTAATTCCTCCACTATCGATCAAAGTTCCAGACTTATTACCATTTATTTTGCTTTTGGCCCCACTGTGCACTGTATTTCTATACAATTATATGTAGCATGGGTATTTTTACTTAAACTGTAAATAAAATTTAGATTTGTGCATAAATTTTGAAGATACATACCTTATTTGATTCGCAGCATTACCAGCTTTAAGATAAAGATGATAAACTATAACATTTTAGATGTTTTCATTTATTAAAAGAAATTTTAGTAACAAAAAAATCAAAAATTTTGCATGAAAATTATTATTTTTATTTTTTTTTTTTTTTTTGGACACTTATTTCAAAATAACTCCGAGACTATTGAGCACATAAAAAAATTAAGTTTGGAGAACTTGAAGATATTTTTAGTCCGCATCTTTTTGTGTATCACTTTGATCAATCGTACACACCGTTCTTGAGTTATGAGGAAATATACTAGAGTAATGGCTTTACTATGGACGAAATATTAGACACGCCCATAAAAAAAAACCAGACCTTATGGAAAAAAACTGAAAGTAGATTCATGTTTAGCACATCAAAATACTTCAAGTCCAACTATTCGTCTAGGGGGAGGAATTTTTTGTCGACCAATGTAATTATTAAATAAAAGCTTTTTCTTGATAACTTAATCAACTAATAACATTGACGAAAAAACTTTAAGTATTTTAATATTAAAAACTTTTGAAGTATTTTTTCTTTTTTTTTTCCATTAAGTTTTATTTTTTCCATAATCATAATTGTTTCTGTTTTTCATTTTGACATCATTAAAGTAATTGCAAAAAGAATTTTTCTAAAAGAAATCTTAACTTTATTTAATTTTCTTTACATTTTGCTCTATTGTTTGACTCAAGTGAATGAAAAATAATAATTATATTTTTCCACATCTTCTTCCTTAATATCTTTATGATTTTCTGCTTGATTTTTTTTTTTTTTTTTAAATTTTTTGTCCAATAGAAGCTATTTTTGCTACTGGCACAAATTGAGCAGAAAAATACCTAAATAATGGATGACTATAATAATGATGGGATTTAGACAAAAAAATGTACGTGGTATTTAACAGGGATTCAATGAATGGCCACTAAATAAAAAGGCAGTCGGGCTAAAAGGAAACAAATAATGAATATATGAAGAAGGTGGATACGAGCAATATATTTTTGAAGGTAATTATTATTTCAATTTATAATTTTATTTCTCTTATATTTAGTATTCGTAAATAAATATTAGTTAAAGTAGATAAATGAAAAAGTTTTCAAATATGTACATAAATGAATATGTTAAGATTTTGTTATTATTATTTTTTTTTTTTTTTTTTAATTGTAGATAATTTCAGATAATATTTTTATGATAATTACATAAAAAATTCGTGATTAAAGATAAAATCATATATCCTTTGAGTCCTTTTTACTTTTGAATAATTTGTATTCAATCTAAATTTTCATATTGTTTTACATACACAGAAAAAAGTCACCAATTAACAAATATATATGAAAATAATTCATTCAATTATAAACTTGTTTAAATTTGCACCTCTCACCAAAATGATTATATCAATTACAAAAAACTATAAAAAATACAAAACAGAAAAAAAATTCCCAATTAATAAATTAATTAAATCAATCAATTAGATAATTGAATGAATTAAAAATGTGTATAGGAAAAAAATCATACCAAAATTTATTTTTTATTTTATTTTTTCTTGAACATATTTATTGAATTTTGATGCAAAATTAAACAACTGAGTTAATTGTAAAAAAGACGGTAATAATTTTTTCTGTGTATGTATGTATATTTTTTTTATATATTTTATGTATTGCTTTTTAACTCACTGAAAGATAATTTTGCACTTGTTTATATTTTTATTAATAATTTTTTTTTTACTATTAAATTTTTGCTGACTTTATTAATCCCTTAACAGTGTCTTAAGTAATCGTAAGGTTAATTAAATAAGTAATAAATGAAATGAATAGAATAAATCGCAACTCGTTTAATTTTCTATATGCATTAATAGAAAAATCCAGTCATGTATTAACAATATAATTACGATTACAATTTACATTTTATTTTATTTTAATTTTTTCAATTTGAGTTTTGTATTTAGAGCCTTAAGCTATTGCAAAACATTTACAAAATCGTTAGTTGTTTATTATGTATACTTCAAATAACAATAGAGTTTATGAAATAAAATGGAAAAAATTATTGTTAAAAAAAAAAAAAAAAAAAAAAAATAACTGTTGAATTAACCTTTAAGAGGAAAATTGGCTTAGAAGACTATGTAGCATCCAGAAATGTTATAAATACTTGAATATTTCTCAGACTAAAAATTATGCATAATGTAAATTTCATTATTTTGTCAAAAATATATTAAAATAAAAAATAATAATAAAGGGTGGCCCAACCACAATGCACGAAGTTTATTGTGAGTCACACCTTAACGCCAAGTTTTTTCCCAACTTAATTTGACATTTATTTGTTTCTGTGTTTGACATATACAACCATGGAGAGGTACACAATTGAGTAGCGCGTTAGGATTGTTGAAGCCTTTTACAAAAATGGGTGTCCAAATCGAAATGTATTTCGTGCGCTTTGTGATTTTTTGGTAAGCATAATCGACCAAATGTGTCCACAAATTTCAACAAACCGGGTCTGTAGGAAATGTGAAAACACCTGTCCATGCTCGCGATGCGGTTTATGTGATGGCGGCGTTATCAGGCCGTACTTCTTCTAAAATTAAGTTGGCCAAGCAGTTACCGTGTTCGCTATCGCACAGTGGTCCCAAAACGGAATTTTTTGGAAATAATTCTGTAACTTTAGAACTGCTAGATGTATTTGAATGAAATTTCACATGGGTAATCCTGAGTATAGCAATTTATTTGGAGGAGGTCAGGTTCGTAGTGGGTCTGGAGGACGAGGGGTGGAGCTCCAAATTTGGTCACCTCGGGTATGAAAATTTTTTAAAATATCGCCAAAATTTCATTTATGATTTCATAAAAAAAATTTTGCACACAGATCGTCCTTATATACAAAAAATACGCTTACATGTGTGGGTTATCTCTTTTGCTTTAAGAGATATGTATTTGGACCAAAGTAAAATTTTGACCCATTTTTGGACATATTTTTTTTAGTTTTTTTAACTTGGCGGGCGCAATTTGTGTCCTAAAATTTTTCTAAAATATTCTCTGGACTCCAAACAATTTTTGTGCAAAGATCATATACCTAAAAGTTATATTATTTTGAATTAGAAAATTTGAAAAAAATTTTGATTTTTTGTGAATTTTTTCAAAAAGGTGGTAACATTTGTTCACTTTAAAATCCATTATTTTCCTCTGGACCATAAATTTTTTTCATGTTTCTAAAAGAATGCTTAATATCAATGCATATAAAACAAATCCGAGGGCAGTTGGGGTAACAATCTACCCGCTAGCCCTATCAGAATTTCGTTAATTTTAATTTTTGTGTTTTTAGTTTCTTGTGGAGCACAAAAATGTCAAAGCTAATATCAAAATAAAAATACCGTAGAAAGTTACCTACATATGTTGGCTAAATACACAAGAAATTTTGAATAAGCCACGCCTCTTACGCCATTTTACTGAAAAAAGTAAATTTTTAAAGTAAGTTTTCCCAGAACAGAAATTTTGGGTATTTTGGAAAAAAAATGGAAATCTATTTATATTCTTCTTTTAAGAACCATTTTTTTTATATAATACTAAAATTTCAGAATGATAGCTTTATTAATATAGATTTTATATAAATTCAAATATTTTTTTTTTTTTTTTTTGAAAAATAACAATATATACAAAAATTTTTCGTTTTTTTTTTATTAATTTAATGAAAAAATTAGTTGGAAGTTACAGAATTATTTCCAAAAAATTCCATTTTGGGACCACTGTGTATCGCGAGATTATAACGGACTTCTTGTGGCAACAAATTGAGTATATGAAATTGGACGTTATGTGGTTCCAACGATCATGTGATTTTATACCTACGATTACTAACTAAAAAAAAATATAATAAAATGGCTTGGAATTATTGAGCTATATATGGAAAAAACTTCTTGTAAAAATGAGATCATTAAAATTTCAAATCCATATAACTCGAAAAATATAATGAAAGCATGGTTTTTAACGTATTTAGCAAGAGCTTTAAGATGAAATCGAATAAGGAACAGTAATTCGCTAGTGATTAAACTTTGTCTATGTCATTTATACCCTATTCTGAACGCCCAAAGCTCTGCTCCTGAAATATATATAGGATCCTACTTCTAAACTTAAAATGTTATTCTTTTCGGCTACGCTTAAGTAAAATTTTACGTAAATATAACTAGCCGATTAGAAGCTACAGATTTATTTCCAAAAATGTTCGATTCTGCCCGGCTGTCTGATATTTGATAAAACAATCAAAAGTCTTTACGACTAATATCATTGCCTTATTCAGCGGTCAGACTGTAAAACTCGAGAATGGTTTATACAATTTGGACTACAACTCAAGAACCATTTACACGATTTTGATAAATGATACACCAAAAGATGCACACAAAAAGTGTCTTCTAGGTATGTCTACAATATTTTTTATTGACTAAACAATTTCAGAGTTATGGATCACAATTTTGACGTCTTTTCAAATTTATTTTTAATTTTTTTCTTTCTACTAATTACCGAATAACTACGGAAATATTACCTGGGCAAAAAATTATGTAATTTCAGTTCAAAGGTAATTTAAATCGCTATCTATTGGAGTTTAATTTATCTTAATTGGACAAACCGTTCTCGAGTAATACAAGTGTGACTGCCTAAAGGCGGGGTCATAGTAGTCATGCCTACAAAAAAAATCAATACGTGATAGAAAAAAGTGAAATCTGATTCTTTTTTAGCACGTTAAATTCCATCTAATTCACCTATTTTTTTTTTTATTTAAGACGAAAATACCCATACATACCCAATTGTAAGTATACATGGATATTTTAACTGTCAATGAAATCAAGATTTGTGCATCAATTTTTATAATACGTGGCTTCATTTACACGTAGGTTTACCAGCTTTAAGATAAAGATGATAAACTGAAACATTTTTGATGTTTTCTCTTTTAAAAAGAAATTTTTAAATTCAATTTAGCATGGAAAATAATTTTTCGGACACTTATTTCGAAATATCTCCTAAACTATTGAGCAGATAAAAATTTGATAGCAGAACGACTAAAAGCCAATTTTATTCTGCATATTTTGGTGTATCATTTATATAAAATATACTCGACTAATCGGCTTATTAAGGGCGCAATATTAGACACGCCCATAAAAAAATCTCCACCTGATGGGAAAACACTGAAAACAGATTCGTGTTTAGCATGCAAAATTCTATCTAGTCCGCGTATTTTTTTTTTTTTTTTTTTTTTTTTTGAAGGAGCACGAAAAAAATTTTTTGTCGAGCAGTGTAATTGAAGAAAAGTACATTTAAGTACCTTAAGTTGACACATAATTTTGTATATTTTTATTACGAACATTTAAATTTCAAAATTCACTTTTGACTTTTTTGCATTGTTTCCACTAATTTATAGATTCAATAAAAAGTATAATTTTTGTCCCAATAAATACCAAATACTAAACCGTCCTTTATTAAAAGGCTCTAGTAACATAATGTCCTAAATTGAAATGGATTTTATTGGCTTCAAACAGCTTTACAGTAAGTTTTGTTTTATTAATAAATAAACAATTTGATGACAAAGTTATTAGAATTATTATGCGATATTCTAATGAAGATTTATAGTTCATGTTAGATCGTTTTTCGAGAAGAATTAAAAGTGTAGTTTTTATACCCACCATCAAAAAGATGGGGAGTATATTGATTTTGTCATTCCGTGTGTAACATGTCGAAGGAATCATCTAAGACCCCACAAAGTATATACTTTCTGGGTCCTGGTTAGATTCTGAGTCGATCTAGCTATGTACGTCCGTCTGTCCGTCTGTTGAAAGCAGGATAGGGCTCGAACGGGGCAATGTAGGGAGACGAAATTTGGCACACATATTTGTCTTATATAAGGTTTGTTTAGTATTGAAAATGGGCAAAATCACAGGGTGTCCGTTTCATACTTTTCTGCTGATATTTCTTCAACAAAAGCATGTACGACAACGAAATTTTGTACGTATAGTTCGGGGTCGATATAAACTCGAAAACCAAAAAATGGGCGTGGTCCGCCCACTTTACCGCCCACCACCCATATAAGGTGAAATTGTATTCAAATAGGTCAAAGACCAATGTAAACTCGAAAACAAAAAATGGGCGTGGTCCGCCCATCTCCCATACAACGTAAAATTTGATGGTGGGTATATATATTCGGCCGGGCCGAATATAACATTCGCGCTTGTTTTAATTTAAAAGATTAAAAAATTGTGTCCTCAAATGATACGTATTGACGAGCTGAATACAGGAAAAAATAAAAAATACTGTTATATTCGGCTTGGCCGAATCTATATACCCACCATCAACTTTTCAAAATATTGCCTTATATGGGAGGTGGGCGGTAAGGTGGGTGACCACTCCCGATTTTACATTGATGCTTGAACTATTTGTACAAAATTTCGTTGACATTTCACCTTAAAAGAGAGGTGGGCAGTAAAGTGGGCGGAACACGCCCATTTTTGGTTTCCAAGTTTATATCAACCCTCGAACTATCTGCACAAAATTTCGCTGTCGTACATGTTTTTGTTAAAGAGAGCAGATGAAGCTACAACGGACACCCTGTGTTTCTAGCATTTTGCCCATAACTTTTTTGTTTATTAACCGATTTTGTCCACTTTCAATCCCAAAAAAACCTTATATAAGATAAATATTTGAGCTAAATTTCGTCTGCCTTGGTTTTCCCGTTCGAGCCCTATCCTGCTTTCAACAGACAGACCGACGGACAGACGGACGGACATAGCTAGATCAACTCAAAATCTAACCAGGACAGAGAAAATATATACTTTATGAGGTCTTAAATGATTTTTAAGACAAAATCAATATTCCCTCATCTTTTTGATGGTGGGTATAAAAATCATCTTTGGTTTCCTACCAGCGATTGAAAATCACTTACAATTCACACAAAATAGGATTTCCAAAAATGTATTTGTTATTTTTTAGGCTGCCAGCAAAATGACAGAAAGCAAAAAGAAATGAAAAATTGCCCAGAAATAACGAATTGAAAATTTGACGAAAAATATGCACAAATATTTACGAAAAATCACCCTCAACCAATGTTCATTATGACACTTTATAGTATGAAAATTTATTCATTATATGCCCAGCAAAAAAAGAACTGAAAAAGCCATGATTTTAACATTGTGTTGTCATTGGAAGGAAGTATTAGTGGTGAAAAAGAGCTGCAGAAGTTCTTTTTTTAACCCATGGCTGTCATTGGTAGGATGTTATTCTTTTATACTTCTTTTTCATTCCTTTTGAAGTATTTCCCTTAAAACTATGTTTATATATTTTAATAAAAATTCAGTTTTTGCCCTATTAAATAATAATAAAAATGCTTTAAAATTTATAGAAAAGGTCCACATTTCATTGTTACACGATTTCTTTGTTACAAGAAATTTTTCTGCCAAAATCCCTCTAGCATCTGCGACATAGAATTCCTGGCTAGGAAGCTGACAAAAGTCATCCTGTACAAACGTTTCATCGTCTATTATACAAAAATAAAATATCTTAAAAAATTCTTCCGAAGTACTTTCATGTTATTTTTGATCTCCAAATTCTTGCTTACGTTTCTATTAGGATTTTTTTCTTGCTTTATAAGTCTTCAGGCTAGACTTAAAATTTTCTGATAAAAATTCAAAGCAATTAACTTTTTGTGACACTTTTCTTCCAGAGATGAGATTTTCTCTCAAAATCCTTTTTTTCTGAATATACTATTTGTCTTCCATTACCAGGTTACCATTTAGTGATCATGACTTCTTTGTATAATATTATGATCCAAGAATTTGTATTTTGCGGCACAACAGCCTTCCTTGCAATTATTTTATATGACCAATGCAAGATTTCATGAAAAATTTGAATTATGTGTTTATGTGTTTTTTGTTAAACTTCCATTTTAAGAAAACCCAATTTTGCTATTACCATGAAACTTAGCACATGATAAGTGAGCATAATGACAAATACAAACCAATTAACAGAATTATTAATTTTTCACCACATCAAAAGTTATAAGCCCAAGAGCATGCACGGATTTTTTCGTGCGCAGTCCTTAGTTTACGAGATATTGGGCTTCAAAGGTATACATTTTAACTTTTTGACCTACGTTAGTAAAGTAAGTAATCTTAAGTAACATTTTCAGTATATACTTTTGTACAAGTACTTTTCTGAAAGACAACTTTATAGAAATTTGTGTGAAGGAAAAATTATTCAAAAATTTATTCCTGCGAGAACCTGGGTCTCAAATTCAATATTTTTTTCATGATTTTTCAATTTTCGCCATAATTTCTCAAATCGCAAAGCTGAATTTCAAATAAGATAACAAATTTTATTAAATAAATTTTTAGAAAGAGGTGAAGGTATAGTATTACAATATTTTTGTAAATTAGCCATTTTTATACTAATTTCAGAGTGCTGAATTTGAATATGTTTCACGTCTAGACGAATTGAGATAATTCAAACATTTTTTCAACATATTATTTGGACATATATTAATTTGCAATATTTTTAAAAATTTTTTCTCTCGTATACCTCAGGACTTATTCGCGAAAAACGAAACAATGTAGATTGACCAACATAATATTTTTTTTTTTTTTTTATTCCTACTCATAAAATAGTTTCTAAATTTCTTTTTAAGTAGACAAAGAGAATATTGGGCAACTGGCCAAAAATGAAAATGTCATATATTTTCTTACAAAAAGTAAAAAACAAATTCGTATACTTATTGTATAAAGCTTTTCATCTTTTAACAAGAACCTTTTAAAGGTTAAACTTAATTATACTGATTTTAATAATTCTATATTAAGGATAGAAATGTATAAAAAAATTAAAACCAAAGTAGTAGAGGATGCTCAGGAGGTGGAGGTAAAGAACATTTTTAAACAATAGAATTATAAGGATACAACTTTGCATTATTACGTTTCAATAATTTTAATGCAATAAAAAAATGCTTAATGAAATAGTAAAATAAAATAGAAGAAAAAAAATATAAAACAAAAAAATACATTTAATAAAAATCTACAATATCTAGTATTGACGGACTGACTGGTGCACTATTCGTACATTATAACAAACAAGGAGCAGGATATACTAAGTATTATCGTAGTAGAAGTGTGTTTGAATATTTGTAAAGTATTTATATGTAAATATGTATGTGTTTGTGTATTAACAATCATACGTATCTAGAATATTTAACAAACAAGAACAATAAAAAAGTGCTTATTATAAAAATTCACGATTTGTTGAAAATTTATAATAAAAAAAAATTTGTACAAAAAAACGTAGGGAAAAATCAAAAGCAGTAGTAGTAACAGGAAAAAAAAATCAAATGGCTTTTTAAAAAATCATAATGGCAGCTAGTAACCAGAGTTGTAGATACAACTAGCAATGAAACAAAACAACCACCACGACCACTATTAAAACCCCCCCTACTCCGCCTCCCCCTTCTCATTCATAAACGACTTGCACCATTTCCTTACACAGTCACTCACTCATTCTCTCAATAAAAAAAAATAATAATTTTTTTTACATTTGCCGTTGTGTCCCATTAGCAGTCATCAAGTTCAACGTTATTTGGTATGATGACTTTGTTGATGATGATGTTGATTATAAAGCCACCCACCCTACCACTCACTCATCCCCCCCTCTGAAAAAAAAAAACATGAAAAATAAAGCAACAACGAGCAACGTATTTCGCATTTCAAACTGCAACCCACAAAACATGAGTGTGTGTATTATTTTTTGCTTTAACTTTTTTTTCATTCTTAATTTCACAATCAACCACCACCCCATATTATTTTGGTCCATTGACGCTGAGGGCTTCTAGTGAACAATAAAAGCAGCAGCAAAATGGAAATAAAAAACAGGCATACCTCCTGCATATAAAAGCTTTAAAAAATCAGCACCGGTTTTACATTTATGCTTACTCAGCATATTCCCTCTTTGCATTTACATTTTTTTATATATAATTTTTTTTATTTTTTACCATTATACTTATGACTGTTATTTGAATATATAATATACATACATATATACATACACACATTCGTTTGAAAAAAATTACTCTATGCAAAATGTAAACACCCTCATACTCTTCAATTTATGTGAGTATTTAGAATATGGTTTCCCAAACTATTTTTGAATTAGATCCACTAGAAACATAAGCACGCAGAGAAAAAATATGGTTGCGGTGACTATAATCTGAGAGCAACTTCTTATGATTGGATTGTAATGTTATTCATAAACAATAATAAATATGAAAATTACAATCACATTATGATCATATAACGATTTTACCTTATCATATTATGATCAGATTTTTTTAACCCTACGGTACATACCCAAAAAAATTAACGCTAGTCAATACCCGTGGTACCCGGGTACCATAATGTAATTTTCATTGATTCTATTAAAAACTAATATAATTTTATAAAAATTTGTTATTACAACCATTTACTTGGCCAAGGATTTTAAAGCAAATCGGTAAAAACATGTAAAAAAACATGTTTGAGTATTTAAGCGATGTCCGTCCGTCTGTCTGGCAGTCCATATTAAATTTTTATTGAAGCTACAATATGCAGTTTTTGAGATAATTGGATGAATTTTGGCTTTATATGATGTAGACACTATCTTTGTTAAAATTTGTTAATAATAGTTACCTATTATAAACATGTCCCCATATAATTTTTCCCCAATAATGGGGACGCTCATATATTTTTAAGGGTATTACATTACTTAGTACATAAAAAAATTTTATGAACGTTTTAAACCTTATTTAATTTTATAAAATAATTTTTATAAACGTAAAAAACAATCTATTATATTTTTTATCAGGTTCGAATTTAAAAAAACCCATAGCTTCCATATATGATCCATTTCCATAAAGTGCATAAGTTAGTGTTGGTAGACATTACGTTTTTTGTGTAGAAAGGATTGTAGAAAGTATAAAATCTAATTTTATACAGATAACGTTCTTACAGTACTAAAGAATGTTAGCACTGACTTCATCCACAATTAAGCATAGGAGCCTCACCGTCACGTCCGAAAATAACTTTTTTTACACTATGGAATGTCGTCAGTTTTGGTATAGCGTCCTATCAAGTTTGGAGCTACAATATCGAAAGTTTCCTTAGCACAAATAATATGAAAAAAAAAATTCAATATCTTGAGCACTTGCGTGATATTTTGGAGCAGAAGTGATGGACATTATTACATGATATTGAAAAAATTAAATTAAGTCAAAAAAATAAAACAACAGAGTCAATGTAGTAAAGGATGTAAAAACGGCGAAAAAGTGCGCTATCATTGTCATATACATAAATGCTGGCTCAAAACAGTGATAACTCGAAAAGTTTTCAACTCGTGACATATAATACTTTATTACTCTTTCTAAAGTTCCTAAATAAACTAGAAATTTAAAAAAAGCTAGTTTTCCTTCAAATCCCAACGGAGCAATTTCTTATAATTTGGCAAGTTTGACTACCATGGACATGCTGATTCACTAGTTTAAGCAAAAAATTAGTTAAATTTTAACTTTATATGAATCAAAGGACAATAAAAATTAGATTTTCAATAGTAAATAGTGCAATTGTAGTGCAAAATACAAACATTATATGGGGGTACCCGGGTACCATGGGTATTAACTCCCGTAGGTATCAACTTTAAAGCCATTTTACATATAGACCAAGTTAATAAAATTTTGTTTTTTTCAGTTTTTATAATATTTAAAGAAGTTTCATGGCTATATCTTTGTTAGTAAGCAAATGCTAGCACTTTAAAATTAAAAATGGTACCCGGGTATGTACCGTAGGGTTAATATTGTATATAATATGTTTATCATGTTTTGATCCAGTTTAATCACATTATGATCTGATTTTCTCATATTACAATTCGATTTTATTATACAGTGGACGTCCAGTAGTACGAACGCTCTTTATTACGAATTTCCAATAATACGAATGGCAAAATGTTTGCATTGACTACTCTATAGTACGAATAGATAGGCATTTTTTCTATTCGATAGAGCGAATGGTGGTTTGTTATAAGAATTTTTGTTTTATTTACGTATGAATGAAGCTTTTATTATGTTTTTACTTCATTCTTTGGCGGTCATCCACTTTTAGCGAAGTTATTGTGAAGTTTTTTTATTTTTAAAAGTGTTTTGTGTTTTTAACTGTCAAAATGTTGCAAGTAAAACGATGTAAAAAAAAGACAAAAAAAATTAAAAAATTTAGCAGACCACGTAAATAAAACATCGTTGTTTGAAATTTCAAATAAATATGGAATATCCAAATCCACAATATGTACAATCATTAAACAAAAAACGCAATTGCTGGATAATTCCATGAGTTAGTTAAAAAATCGGTATAGACTTACAAGTGGTGAATTTAAGAAAGTAGAGGATGCACTTTACGAGTGGTTTTTAGCACAAAGAAAATTCCATATCACAGTCGATGAAGAACAATTAAAATGCAAAGCTGTGGAGCTGCACAAAAAATTCTACAATGGTCAGTTTTGTGCCAGTGATGGTTGGATAACAAAATTTAAAAAGCGTTATGGAATACGATTGTTAAAAGAGTCTGGTGAGAAATTACCTTCTTCTAAAGAACGAATTTTTCGGTACTACGAAAGGGCCTGACAATATATAATTCGTACTAGTGAACGTCCACTGTATTATGAATTGATTTTATCATACGTATTATATAAAAAGGTTATCGAAATTCTAATATGTTTCGAATTTATCTTAATATAATTGAAAATTATTTAATTTTAATTATTTATTTATATGATTTATTATATATTGTACTAGACAATACAAATATATTTTTTATTAAATAAATTATTTAATAGTTAAAATTCCATATTATTTAAATCACACCAATTATTACTAATCATTGTATATTTATAATTTAAAAACAAAATACTTTTTATAAACAAACAAGTTATGCATTTTTTAACCATAATTGAAAAAGCATATATATATTATTATATTTGTTTGTAACATTTTATTGTTATGGGAATAATAATATTAATAATATTAGCATTTAGTTTTTATAGAAATAAACACATATTTTAATAGTAATAATAATTTATTTCTGGTAAAAATATTTAAAAGCATTAAATTTTTTAGTCATTCATATTAAGTAAAATTTTTTCATGAACATAGTATTATTAATATTAATAAAAATTGAGAATATAATATTATTGTAGTGACAATCCCGTAACCATTTTTTTTGTTTCCGTGAGTTTATATATATAATCCTTAGCTTAATTTTTGCGCAATATCCCAAAGTATTGAATCCACAATCACCTTAAAGTCGGCTAAGAATCAGAAGAAGCTATATTTAAATAAATTATGACCCAAGAAAAGTCTCTATTAAAATTGGTAATTTATATCAGGAAGGTCATATATACCGACTGTCAGGGCATTTTTAAGTCCACAATGCCAAACAAACTGAAGGGTATGTACGTGCACGACTGCACTAATTGGTGATGGATCAGTGCTATTGGGGCTCAAAGAAGACTAAATCTAGTTCTGATAGAAAATTTTTAAATATTTTTTTTCTGATTTCAAATATTTTTACATCTTTTAAAACCCTCTATAAGGCCTATAAAAAATACCGAAAAAGTGTACACTATTTTTTTCCAAAATAGAATTATACCCCACACCACCTTAGGTGAGGTGGGTATTAGGCATCTAAGATCTCACTTTAATTTATACCAATCGGCTTAGAATAATTTTCCGAGTCGATTTAACGATGTTCGTCCGCCTGTCTGGCTGACCCAGGTAAACCTTGTGCGTAAAATCGCAATTTTAAAACAAATTTATTGAAAATTGGATCATATAACGAAGTCTATTGAAATTGGTTATGATCGGTCTATTATTTCCCATACAAATGTCCTTCCGGAATAGCGGTTTAACAATCATAAATGCCCTTAATATTGCACTATTATAATAAAATTCGGTACAATGAAGTTTTGTATAAGTATCTATCTTTGTACTCAATTTCATGAAGAACGGTCCATGTTTGACGAAATCACTTTAACGTGGATAAATCCCATAAAAATGTTAGTATCAAGTTAATATTCGACATAAATAAGTTTTATATAAGTAAAAAAGGTAATGCCAAATTGGTCCACAATTGGCCACAGATTTAATACAAAACCCTTCCCCAAATTTTAATACACATACACAATGGTGTGGGGTATCATATTGTCGAGCGTGATCGACTATATCTTTCTTGCTTGTTTTCTTTAACAACGAATAAATGCTTTTTATAAGGGTATTTTCACAAGAATGATTTTATAATAGAAAACCAGCCCCATAACCCAAGTGGTCTAACCTGACCTTTTGCATATGACAGTTTTGACTTAAGTCTATATCAAAGTGAGTTCAAACAGATGACCTCACTTAATAAGCTGATTATATTTTTAGTATTTAGAATTACCAAACTCCATATAAGCACAATTTTTTCTTATCCTCTCTTGTACAAAAAAAAAAAAAATAAGAATTT
The DNA here is from genome assembly GCA_951394005.1 of Protophormia terraenovae. Classification (NCBI taxonomy): domain Eukaryota; kingdom Metazoa; phylum Arthropoda; class Insecta; order Diptera; family Calliphoridae; genus Protophormia; species Protophormia terraenovae. Next base: position 89,952,879 of record OX596075.1, read on the forward strand.
ACTGTATTGTTTGTAGAAATACTGCCAGCTGTTTCGTTTCGGCATGGTCAATGAATATTAGGCTGCACCAAAATTTACCAACTTTTGAATTTTGTTCGAAACTCCCCTTAGAATAGTACTTTGTATTGCAAAAACATACTGTGTCAAATATTAGTGATATCGTTAATCCGTGCCGCATCGGACCTGAAGTTTGTAGGGTGCGTTTGTATGGAAAAAAAAAATTATATCTTTTCAGTTCTTAGAAACATTTTGCTATTAAATACTACATATTAAAAAATTGTAATCTGCACATAATTATCTATGAAATAACTTATAAAAAGAGAAAATCGATTAAAAAATTTTAAAGTTATTACAAATTCCTTAGACCATTAATGTGTTTTAGAACACTTGTGTAAGGAGTGTACAACGAAATTTTTAATTTTTTGATAAATGTTTAAATAATAAGCTATTTTCAATTCAATTTGACCTATAATTACTGAAAAATAAATTTTTGTTTCCGCAGGATAATCGAAACACCTTTCTATGATCGTTTAAATTTTTTTTTACATTTTTTAAGGCCGTTTTAAAACTCAATTTTCAAACTTTAAAAAGGTTTGTAAACAAATTTCAAAAAAGTTCGAAAAAAACTTTGCAGGTTTATAAACAACACTATAGGAAATAAAATTAAAAAAGAATTAGGTTAATACCTTGTATGACTAAGCCGGCAAAAGGGCATTTTTTGCAACTTTCTTTGAAGTGATATATAAACTAAACAAAATTATTATGTCATATGGTAAAACATATGTCCAGTCATACATTGTAAAGTTTCTAAAAAAATTGGATAAGAATAACCTTTAAAATGCGGAAGTCAAATGTCATAATTAGAAAAAATTTAACATGTTATTTTGATGATGTGATTTCTATGTTTAATTTTTATAGTTTGTCAATGAGATAATTGTCATATGGTATGTTCAAGATGTTAATTAATAAAATTTGTACAGAATCGAAATTACGTTACTTTAAAGTTTAACATATTTACGTAAAACCAACCAGCCATTTATGAGTTACTGATTTATGTCCAAAATGTTCGTTTCTGTTGAAATTGAAATTTTTCAAATTTACACGCAAAGAAAAAATATGGTCATATTGACCATAAACTAAGAGCAATATACTATTATTGTAATATATGATTACAGGTAAAAATAAGTATATTTGTACGTAATCATTATTATGATTCCATTTTATAATTTACTAGTAAGGTTTATAACCTTTTCTTAAATATTGCTTTCAATTTCATCATATTTTTATCATTTAATAATCCATGTTATCACACGCAAAGAAAAAACATGGTTGGTCAAATCATAATCGGTAACTATCATTAATGTTTAGGCTTATGATTTCCTCAATCATATCAGTTATTATACCCTTTTGTGAACATAATATTGTCCTATCCAATATTAATATAATATGAACCTCACAATCATAACTTTTGTATGTGATAGTCCTCACAACCATACTGCATAAATATAACATGATCCTTATATTATAATACCCCCAATCATAATACTATGCATACGGTTAAAATGTATTTATATTTATTATTATTTTTTAATTTAAATTTTGCGAATAGAAATTAATTAAAAAACAAATACCACAGCCTTCACTGGACGATGTCGTTCAAGAAAATTCATCTTCACATTCACACACCTAAAAGAAAATTTGTACAAATACATTTTTTTATTTTTATTTTTATATTTGACCGCACTGAATTATTGATATTTATTGTACTTACCGAAAAATATTTCCAATTTTAAATATGGCCATTGATGATTTGCTCCGTCAGCACTGCGTGGATCTCGTTATTAAAAAATAATAATAAAGTTTTTTAATAAAAATTTTGTGAGCCTTTTTAAACGTTTTTCTTCACTTTACGTCCGTCACATTTAAGATTTCATTACTGACTGAGTAAATTATTTCGAAAGAGAGATAACAATAAAGACGAGCATATTATTGTCACCCCCCGCATTAAAATATTACATACAAATATTTCATTGAAATAATATGTTACTATGAAACATATTATTCTTTTAGTACACTGACTTTATATTATTACAAAGTACCATATGTTAAAATGATCAGAACAAAAAATAATTGATTCAGTTTAGTCAAAAACACAATAATTTAATTGTGTTAGCCATATAAACTATTTAGGAACATCACCTGATTTCCGCGAGCATTTCGGAATCATGTTTTTTCTTTGCGTGCATATATATAAACTAATTTCATCATATATATAATTCCATTTTATCATATATATGAACTAATTTCATCATATATACAATCCCACGTTTTCATATTTATATTAATTTGTACCACGATTTGTACATTGATCATACTGAATAAAAACACACCTTGTCAATTTAAATTTGTTCATATCTGAACTAAATTTGAATTAATATACTAACAAACTACTGGACTGATACACAAAAATGTGTTATTAATAGTTATTAAAAGCAAATTAAAATATTAGCTTAAAGGTTGTAGAATTAACCAAATTTGTAAAATTAACTGAATGGTTTTAGAATTATTTGAATAGTTAAAGAATTGACTAAATGTTTGGATCTTTCATAAATATGACTTCATATAAAAATATTTAAATACATATTATAATTGCAGTCTACCATATTAAAAGTTTGATTGTGGCTAATCATTAAATTATCAAACAGAATCGTAAACATTGCTATCATGAATACGGTATTATTCAAATTAATGAAAAAACGGCTATACAAACATTGAATAGTTGTAGTGATCATATTGTAACCATGTTTTTAGTCTACGTGTAGGAATCAACTTGAACATTTTTTATCTAATTGTTAACTTGCCTCTTAACATTCTTTAGATATTTAATGAATTTCCCAAAACTCGCTTAATCAACCAATTTTCTAAATAAAATACATTAGTTCATTTAGTTGGGAAACTCTGTTTATATACGTAAATGCATGTGTATATTCTATAGTAAATGTTTATGTAAAAGTAAACAGCACTTGTGCGAATATTGTACTTATGTATGGAACTGTATGTTTGTCATTATTATTTTGTATATCCCATATCGGAATATATTCGTTTGTATTTGTATATTGTGCCAGTATATCCTGGCATCTATATTAGTATATTGTATAGTATTTGTATTGTATAAAAATGTGTATGTATTTGTAACTAATACATTATAATTTTTATGCTTCAGTTTTTTATATAGGTATATATATGTATATGCATATATTTTTTTTGCTTTCATTGCCTCCATTACATGTTGTTAGCAACCATGTTGTTCTTGTTATATTTTTATATAAGGATATTTTTTATTTTTTTTCAAAACCAGATTTAAGGTCCTGTTTGTATATAATTTTTTCACAATTTTTTTTTTATTTTATTTTTTTTTTTTGTATTACGAAAGCGAAAAAAAATATTCTATTACTTTGACTTGTGTCAGTGTATTTGCATGTATTTGTTTATGGTTTTGTATTGAGTTTTATTTTGCACTAAAATACACAAAGAAAAATTATGTTGAATAAAATTTTTATTTTTTATAAAAATTATTAGAAAGGAAAGTTTGTGTTTAAAAAAAAAAAAATAAATAAATCAGGAGTTTTATAATAAAATTAACAAAGAATAATTTTAATTAAAAATTAATCAGAAAAATGTAGTTTTAGAACTGATTCATAAATTACTCTGGTCGACAAAAAAAAAAATTTTTCGAGCACAAAAAAAAATATGTAGACTAGATGAAATTCCGCATGCTAAACTCGAATCTGCTTTCAGTTTTTTTTTTATAAGGTCGGAATTTTTTATGAGCGTGTCTAATATTGTGCCCTAAATATGCCGATTACTCGAGTATATTTCACTATTACTTGATAACGGTAGGCACGATTTATATAAGTGATACACCAAGATATGCGGAATAATATTAGCTTTAAATCACTCTACTATCAAATTTTTATCCGCTCAATAGTTTAGGAGATATTTCGAAGAAAGTTTCATGCAAAATTCCAAAAAAAATATTTTTTTACTAAAACTTTTTTTTTAAGTGTAAACATCAAAAATATTAAAGTTTATCACCTTTATCTCAAAGCTGGCAAAACTACGAGTATCATAAAAATTGATGCACAAATCCTTATTGGATTAACAGTTAAGTTAGGATACCCATGCATACCTATAGCTAAGTGGATATACACTAGTGGGCAAAAAAAAAAATTATTTTTTTTCGTCTTAAATAAAAAAAATAGGTGGATTGGATGGAATTCAACGTGCTAAATAAGAATCAACTTTTACTTTTTTTCTATCACGCATTGATTTTTTCTTATGGGCATGACATGACTTGTATAACTCGAGCATGACTTGTATAACTCGAGAACAGTTTGTCCAATTAAGACAAATTTAACTTTAATATATAGCGTCCTAAATTGTCTTTGAGCTGAATTTATATAATTTTTTGTCCAGTTAATATTTCCGTAGTTATTCGGTAATTAGAACCGAAAATTTTAAAATTTATTTTTTTGAAAAGTGGTGAAAATTTTTATCCATAACTCTGAAATTCTTGAAGGAATGAAAAATATTGTTGATATACCTTGAAGACAATTTTCGTATGCATCTTTTGATGTATCACTTATCAAAATCGTGTAAAGGGTTCATGACTTATAGCCTAAGTTTGACAAACCATTCTCGAATTTTATAGCGTGACCACTGAATAAGGTGATGATATTAGTCATGCACATAAAAAAAAAAAATCAGTACCTGATAAAAAAAAAGTGAATTCAGATTCTTGTTTAATTCATCAGAATCCACCTAGTCCACCTATTTTTGTTTCAAGAAAAAATCAAAAAAAACTTTTTTTTGGTCACCACTGTATTTCTACTCAATTGTATGTAACATGGGTATTTTTACTTAACTGTGAATAAAATTTAGATTTGTGCATCAATTTTGAAGATACATGCCTTATTTTATTCACAGTATTACCAGCTTTAAGATAAAGATGAACTGTTACATTTTAGATGTTTTCATTTATTAAAAGAAATTTTAATAACAAATAAATCTTAAATTTTGCATGAAAATTATTTTTTTTTCGGACACTTATTTTAAAATAATTCCGAAACTATTGGACACATAAAAAAATTAAGGTTGGGGAATTTGAAGATATATTTAGTCCACTTCTTTTGGTGTATCACTTTGATCAAACGTACACACCGCTCTTGAGTTATGAGGAAATATACCAGAGTAATGGCCTTACTATGGGTGAAATATTAGACACGCCCATAAAAAAATCCAGACCTGATGGAAACAACTGAAAGCATATTCGTGTTTAGCACATCAAAATACATCAAGTCCAACTATTCGTCTATGGGGGAGGATTTTTTTGTTGACTAGTGTTATTACTTTGAGATGATTAGAACTTTTTTGGAGTGTGTCAAATAATGACACAAGTTAGGAAATGTTGCAGTTAAAATTGCTTATGTAGAGTTCTCTAAGCTATGTAATAGTTAGATTTTCGAATTTCATTATTGATTTTTAAAATTTTTTAAAAAATTGTGATTCGTTTGATCAAATTTTTTATAAAAAAAGGTTAAAATTTTGGGACGATTTATAGCACTATTAATAAAACTGTTACCATATTTTTCACATTATAGTAAAATTTCTATCTCAGTTAGAAGTAATCTTATTTCTTAAAATTTCCTAAAATATGTCCTATCCCCTAAATTTCTCTCAATGTTTTTTGTTAATATTTATTTTCATTCTCTACTCTATATATTTATTTACAAAACTTGTGTACATGATTTTCCCCCAATTTGCATGGATTTCTTTTAATATTTCTATTCTGGTTCTCTTATGCCATAAAACAATTTCTTTTTCTTCATTTAAACTCATCGGCTTTTAATTTTATTCTATACATGTTTTTTTTTTTTTTCTTTCCATTCTCATTTTTTGCGCATTTTCGTGACTTTTATTCATTATTCCTTTTGCCATAGGACAATTATAAAAAAAAAAAAAAAAAAAAAAAAAAACTTTAATTTTAAAGAAAAAAATCTAAAAAACAACAAGAAAAGAAATGAAAAGTATACCCGACTTCAACGAATTGCTAATGAGATCTACTCAAACTAAACAAGCCATAGCTAAAGAAGCTGCTTTTTTTATTATATTTTTTTTTTTTTAACTTATTTTCTTAGTATTTTGTTTTTGTCATTTCGTTTCGTTTTGCTTTCTTTTTTTAATTTCTATTTATTTTCCAATTCGACAATAAAAAAAAATTATGTCCTTTTAAAGCTAAAAATGAATGTACGACCTGCTTGTCCACAACAAGCAGCAACATTAACAGAAATCCCCTTCCAACCCAAACTTCTCGCCAAAAAAAAACACCATAATGTGGCGTTAAACTCCAAGTGGCTGACATGTCCTTCTTTGCTGAAGCGCAACTAATGCCTGACAACTACAAACACACCAATACAACAACTAGAAGCCAACAAAGAGAGCTCAAGATTCTAGTAAGAAAGTGAGTGAGTGTCCTCATGTTGTGTTATTGTTGTTGTCTCTTATGTGTGTTTGATGTTTTGCGTTTGTGTTAAATTAGAAAAATGTAAATTTATTTTAATTAAGATAAATAAGTAACAAAATGTTTTTATGGAAATTATATTAACGAACGAATGACGACGATGGCTATGATGATAATGGTGATGATGATGTTACTTGTACGTATGTATATTTTGTATATCTTGCGCCCGCTTTAAAACAAATTTTTCAATACTATTTCAATTTATACAAGAGGACACTATACTGATGTGTGGATGATTTTCCAACAAGTTTTTCCTTCTTACTCTACTACTGCTTTTTTAATTAAGAAAGGGAATGAAAGGAAAAAAGTTCTCGGCACTATAGGATGTTTTGAATGGTAATATGGTCTATAAAACGATTTATAGAAGATAGAAATAAATCCTATTAGTTCTTTAATTGTGTCAATTTATAAAATTTTTTTTAATATTTTTTACTAAAAATAAAACAATTTATTGGCTTTCAATTATTTTTCTTATTGTTTCAATTAATAAATTAAAGAAATACTAACAAAAATAACTAATAATTTGTATAATTGAATATAACATTTTGTATAATTGAATATAACATTTTTCATAGATCAAATTTCAATTAATAAAATAATTGAATATGTATTATTCGTAATTTTAATTGGACTTTAATTTTTTCTATGTAAAAGTTATATTAATCTTAATTTGGAACATTAAAAAAATAATATTTTGGGTATTATACGCATAGAAAAATTTTCCAACACCCGCCTTAAATCTAACGATGTCTGTCCGTTTGGCTGGCTGGCTGTCCATGTAAACCTTGTGCACAAAGAACAAGAAGAAAATATTTCAAAGAAATATGGAATGTGAGACTTTTATGATACAAGGACGAATCCTATTCCCCCCCCCCCAATAGAGTTTCAACACTCAAAAACGCCTTAACCCATTTTCGACCACTACCCGATTCCGTTCAAATAACTTTACGAAATTTGGCACAAAGTTTGTTTTTGTAATTGTGATAACAAATTTAGAAGATTTGAACGCCTAGATGTTTTTCATTCCGAAAAACAGGGACTGGAAAATTTCAGAAATCGTACCATTTTTGGACCTGAAAAATTTTTCTGAACGACATTTTGAAATTTTTTTAGCACAAATTTAAAGCTAATTAACTTTTAGAATACACCCATAGCATAAAAGCAGTTCTTCAGAAAGCAGATTTAAAGATATCGCCGAAATGACCATTGATGCGTTTTCGCAACACTAACGTTTTAGGCGATCCGTGTGTCTTTAACACCTAATTTTGGACAGGCTATTTATTAAAAATTTGATTTTTTTTCTGTTATTTTTAAGACAACATATTAATCTAATAATAACTGTAAAAAAAAATTGTATTAACTGCATATTTAGTTAATTAGGCGCGGTTAAAGTTACTGATGCGAAAACGCAACAGCAGTCGGAAATGGGTTAAAAACAATAATATTTTCATAAATTTCTGTAAAAAGAAGTTTTGTATAAGTATCTTTGCACTAAATTTCTACAATTGACCATAGCTTCCATATAAACCCTTCTTCTGAAAATCACTTTAACATATATAAATTCCATACAATCGACATAAATAAGTTATATATAAGTATTAATTATTGTACGAAATTTTATAAAGATCGGTTCATAATTTACCATCGCTTTCATATAAAACCCACTTTGGAAATCGTCCGAAGTGCATAAAATCAAATAAGTGTTAGGCCTATAAGTCCCCTACCCGAGCTTTGATGCACTTATCATATGTTCGGGTTTGACCGACTATATCTTTCATTCTCGCTATATAATTTTTTAATGTTTTCAAAAAACATCTTAACGCAATCAGAAGGAGCTTGAGGTAAAGGTCTCCCTAACCAAACTTTGTCAATTTATTTATTTTTTTTTTTAATTCTCAAATCGCAAAGCTGGAATCAGCTTGGGTGAGTAAACACCCAAAAAAATATTTTCTGTTGGTCGCCTCTTATAAAGACACACGCTTTTATCTTTTTTTTTTTTTTGGAAAAACAATAAGGCCTCGATTATTCGTGATTCGATTTACCGTAATTCGATTAATTGTAATTGTTTTCTTTTTTTCCCATCCATTTAATTTTTTTGCATCAATTAACCGTGATTACCTCTATTATCCGGTATGCTAAGCATAATTTTTTCGATTGCTTTTGAACAATCAAACACAATGTGAATAAAACAAAAAAGGGGAATTCCCTCGTTTGAGCAAGAAGAGTAAGGTAGAATCCAAGTTTACTATAATTATGAAAAGCTAGTCAACGAAAATATGAATTTGAAAACGAAGAAACAAACAACATTATATGATTTTTTTAAGAAACTATGTAAAATCAAATCCTTATGTATTGTTCACTGTATTTTTTCCAAAATTATTTTTTCCTTATATTAAACGTAAAACATTATAAAAAATATTTTAAAAAATTTACTCAAAATTTTTACTCAATTAACCGAGAAAATTGATTATCCAGAATGCTTCCGGTCCCGACCATTACGGATAATCAAGGTCTCACTGTAATTCTGTAACTTTTGAGCCTTTGAAGATATTTCAATAAAATTTCACATGGTTGGAGCTAAGTGTTTTCGAGTATAGGTTTTATTTTTCATACATTTACATACAAACGTAAAAAAATTGCTTAATTTGGCTAGAGGAGGCCATGTGTCTATTAGTTTTTAAGCAAAAGTATGAAGTTTTGATTCAAATATTTAGTATCTAAGAAAATGCTAGAATTTGGATGATTGATAACACAGGTAATCATCGATTCTGCGGCACGGATTTCTCAGTTAATGTAATTTGTGAAGAAAAAAAATAGTTAGTGGAATATAATTTGTTCGTAGAATTTCTCGAATGACTTATAATTTAGCATTTTTGCAGTTAAAAAAAAAAATAAAGTTAATATTTAAACTTTAATAAAATTTAAACGAATAGAGATATTTTATTGAAATTTCAGTCTAGTATGTATAAACTTGTCTTAAAATAAGATAATTAAAAAGACTCCCACTTTTTTTACACGGATATACCCAAAATCCTAATCCTTATAAAACAAGTTTGAAAATTTTTCTTTTTTTAATTTTAATTATCACCCTGTCGTCCATCAGAAAATAATTTTTGGGTGTTTACCTTACATATGGCGATATAAAAATAAAATAATTTTAAGTCAATCGCAGCTTTGCAATTTGAAAACTTAACAAACAAATTAAATTACTCCAACTTTGGGAGGCCACCCACAACCCCCCTGACACCATGGAAAAATGAGTGGTAATGAGTGGGTGTAGAGAGGAATTTTGTATGAATTTGTATTTGATATAACTAATACAAGACCGCAGATCTCAAATCTCATTGACAGAAAATGCGTAGACATAAAAAGTATGGTGACTATGTACTTTCTGTTAATGCGTTTTTTACAATTTTACAATTTTTGATATCTACGATCTTATACCCCAGTCAAATATATATATATGTTACCTATAAAGTAATTTATTTTCATCAAAAATAGGATTTTCAAATTCAAATCTTTTTTATACTTTTTATGATTATTAGAGCTTATAAGTCAAATGAAAAAATTATTTCTTATATGTATTTTGTGGCAAAATTTAATTGATTTTAAAATTTTTCATAGAAAATAATTATATGTGCAAGACAAGAATATTATAATAATCCTTTATTTAAATAAGGTTAATTTTCAATATTCATGATAGTTGTTAAGGAATTATGTTGTCCTAATATAACGTTACCAGATGCATCCCTCGTGGTACCGATTCCTCCTTTTTCCTTTAAATATATAGGTCAAAACTGTAGTATACTTGTACAAAATCAATTTAAAACGTTTAATATTGTCATATACCTCTGAATCTAAATATATTTCAGCGGATAGTAGTCTTTGGAAATCCTTATGTCATGAAGGTCTGAGTATCATTACTGGTCGCTGCAGAAATATAATATGTTTTGATTTAAAAATCGATTTTGAGGCCCGATATAGTAACATCGTCACATTAATTTATTGAAAAAAACTAATTTTTGTAGGAAATTCATCAGCGAAGCTTTTGGAATTTTTGTCCAGTAAATTTATGTTGTGCTGTGAATTAATTTAGCTATGTCTAATAAATATTTTCAACTTCTATAACTATAATCGACTTTCATTATGTGCGATTCGACACTATGATTACGCTTCAAGCATGCCCTTTGTAGACGTCGAATACCCACGTAATATTTATGATAAACATTTGGATGATTAAAATAAAATATATTTCATCTCTTATGCATATGAACTTATGCTTTAGTTAAAGTTTTTAACCCAAAATATATATTAATTATAAAATCCTGCTTATGAATTTTTGTACCGCTCTATAAGTTGTGTTTTTGCCCCCCTAGAGTCATAATTTTAATCTAAAACCTCTTTTATTATTTATTGCACACGTCCAGTTATTAAAAAACGTTCATTCGCCTTTATTTTTCTGTAACACATTGTAACGTGGAAATCGTACACTCAACATTACTATTTTCACGTACATATTTTCTTTGACTTATTTAATGTATTATTTTATTTTTCCAATGTTTTTATTAATATTAATACTAAAATATTGAATTAAAAATTAGTAATAAGTAATTGCATGGAACGGCTCTACTGTAAATACCATATATATATACACACACACACTTGTAATAAGTGGTGTAGTTGTCCAGATGATATAATTCTCATTCAGTTTATAAATGTATAAGTATAAGTAAACAAGGTTTGGTTACAGTCGGGGCGGTTCAAACAAGACAAGAACTCGTCATACAAGTCTCGGAAATTATATTAATAATTGAAGAGCCGACTACATATTTTGCGAATGTGAAATAAAAGTAGAATTTTTTTTCCCTAGGACACCTGACTTCGGTTAGGTGTCAAATAAATTTAACAGTAGACTTCGGTCGGCTGTTCTCACGAGTGACTTCGGTTGCTCGTTCTCACAGTAGACTTCGGTCGGCAGTTCTCACGAGTGACTTCGGTCGTTCGTTCTCACAGTAGACTTCGGTCGGCTGTTCCCACGAGTGGCTTCGTGCTGCTCGTTCTCACAGTAGACTTCGGTCGGTTGTTCTCACAGTAGACTTCGGTTGCTCGTTCTCACAGTAGACTTCGGTCGGCTGTTCTCACGAATGACTTCGGTCGTTCGTTCATTGAAGTAGCATATTAACCCGTAGAAGTGCATGGTAGAAGTAGTTTGAAAAGTAGCTAGGCATTAGCATTAAGAAACATTGTACGTATTGTAGAAAAACATACGAACTTCGATCCCCGAAGCTGCCACCTGAACCAGATTCCGATTCCGCCGTAAACCCGATCCAGTTTCAGCAGCCGAGTGTGTCGAGGCCGAACGTACAACACCACCGAGAACGTTCTACACCAAAATAAAGATCGTTCCCGATATCGAAGAATCGTAACAATCCTAGTTTAAGCCGATCCAACTCAGCAATATCGTAGTTATTCTCTCGTAATAAATACTTTGTATATGAAATAAAGAAATATTCAATAAAGATAACAATTATTTTAACCCCCAGAAAGGGTAAATCAACCGTCTTATTACTTAAGGTTTGTGGATCCGTAAGTAGACCCTGGAGTCGACTAAGCTACCTCAGCCGACGACAAAACCACGTTATAACATGTTATTTTTCGTCGAAAAATATCCTTAAGTCCTGCTAATCAGCAATTGATTATGGATTACCGCTCCTAGAATCATAGCAATTTCTAAGATTTTTTGAAAATTTGCAACAGTATTATGATAAACATTTTCTGTATACTCCAATTTGCAAAATTTTACATAAATAGAGGTCTTACTTTAATGATTTCAGCACTTCAACCGACAGATCAACATCTGGTGACATGTTTTTAAATATTCTCCAAATAACTTTAGTTTTAACTTTAATTAATTAAACAGTTCGAACTATGGACTTAATGTCAGTCTTTTGAGTAAAAATATTAATTTGCTCATATAATTATTTTCTATTTCAATTTAGCCAATGATTGGTTTATTATAACGTTACTTCAAATACAATGTCAAGAGTATTAATTATAAAAAAATACAAATTTCCCCCGTTACACCCACATTTTTCCATAGTTTTATGTGGGTTAATTGAAAAATTTTTGATTTTTATAACTTTAAAGACTTCTAGGGACTATGTATGACAAGTTAGAGATTTGTCTAGTACTTCAATTTTGTAGCTCCATTTCTTGAGTATAAAATATGGGTGACTAATTTCCCAGACGGTAATCTGTCCTAGGTTTCAAAATTTAATGGTCAAGGCACATATCAAAATACACAACACATCTCATTTTTTGCTGACCAACCCATTGTGCACTATCAATTGAATAGCGCTACAACAGGATTTTCAAATACAACGTGCAAATTATGAGTAAAACTTTTTTTTGTATTGGAATGATGAATAGAAAAAAAATGCTGTACTTGTTGAAGTACAAAAACATTTATACAATAAACATATTAATGTATATATGCGAAGGTTTCTGGGCGAATACATAAAACTTTTTCATTGAATTTCATCGATTATTTTAAAAACATTTTTTTTTTATTATTTCCATTTTAATTTAAAAAGTTTTAATTAACAACCTTAATTCTGGAATTTTATTGTTGATTTTAAGCAGACTTTTCAAACATGCCTTTTGTCTATCGAGCATACATTGGCCAAGAGCATGTCGTGCGTGTTGAAGAAATAAAGAAACCATAGACTGGTCAATTCGTGGGTAATACTGTTAATATTAAACGACTTTTGTTTGATGCATCAGTAGAAGTTAATTGGTGGAAATTTTATTAAAGGAAATTGTTAGTAAATCAATATTAATATATAGAATTTTTTAGTTCAAATTTACTATCAAAGTAAATAGAAGTACTTGAAAGGGTATTCTATTATATATTTCTCTTATATATATTTTATTGGTAAATATGTTCTACTTTCAGCATATAGTTTAAATGAGATTTTTATTTATATTAATCGAAAGATTATGTCCAAGACAGAATATTTGATAATGATTTTTTTACATATCAGTAAAGAGCCAATTCATACCTAATGCTTGGAAAATGGTTAGAGTCGTCCTATATTAAAGCTTAGTAAAGTCACGAGAGTAGGGTTGCCAGATATAGATTTACAAAAAGCTGGACATTCAGGGTAAAAAAGCTGGGTTTAGGAAAAAAAAGCTGGACACAAGAAACTCTTTTATTAAAATCACTTCTGCACATATTTAACTTAAAATATGTGTTTGAGGTTATTTAGATTTAATTATATTTTTCAATTCCATCTTTTGGAAGTATGAAAAAAGTACGTTTGGATAAAAGGAATGAAAAATATTGTTTAAATTAAGTGTTCTGATTAGAGTATTCATTTTACTCGACTTTTTCATTGTTCGAATAATCAAATAACTCGAAAATGCAGTTTTTAAGTTACTCGATTAATCGATTAAATATTTTAAGTTACTCGAGTTATTCGAGTAAATTATAGCTTAGAATTTTACTCGTTTGTTTTCAATGATCATTAAAAAATAAAACAAAAATATAGCTTAAAACAAGAAATAGTCTTTCCAAAATAATTAAAATTTGCCTAAATATTTATGAATATTTGTCTTTATTGATTATTTGACTATTATTAATTGATAGTAAACTAAATAGGTCTAGACTTTGAAATAATTAGCGATTTTGTCTCATAACCTCACTTTTCAATTTGGACACATAATAATCTATGTGCTACACTGAGGTTTTCAGCTATATTATAAATATATGCGCAATTTTTAAGTATCGGAAATCAACCAAACCCAGTTTTATTTTGAGCATTAAATGTCTTTAGTTATAGCGAAAACATATCTCAATATCTTTAGTATCAAAACTACACAAATTGAAGTTTGGGAACATTTTACCCATATACTACAATGACTCATAGCCAGACATAGCCAAATAAATTTTTTGATAGTCATTTAATATTGTACAAATGCACATAGTTTTTAAGGATGTTACTCTTATTTACATTATAGTGATCTAGTGATTATATTAGTTCTGTTTTGTGCAAAAATTTTTCGCAACTCTTAATTTTATTTATAAATTCTATAAACTTGTAAAGTTAATTAGAATAACTTTTCTTCATTTAATACACAAATTTATTGAAAACTTGAAATTTATAATTCTTTCTCCCAAATGTACGCATAAGAATTATAATTGGCTCTAATTCTAAATTAACAATAAATTTTACCCAAAATGTTAAATATTTTATTTTTCCTCTCTTCCTATTTTTGATTTCATCTAAGCCTTCACCATCATATCCTCCACGCCAGACTGAAAATTTATTAATATGTTTTTCTAAATCAAGTTATTAATCCTTCAATTTATTTCTTATAAAACATTTAATATAAGTAGGATATAATAAAAAAATTTAAATAAAAAATAATAAAAAACTATTTGAATTTTACATTATAAATTTTTAAAGGGACGTTTGTATTTTTGTTTAATTTTTGTGATTAAAAAACGACCTTTAACTAGGGTTGTAATTTAGACATATGTATATTATGTTATTTTTACTAAATATTTTTTTTTTTTTTAATAAACTTCCGAGTTGTGAAGCTACTTTTAGATTCTAAACATTCTTTGAAAATTTTGAAGCATTGTTTACAAGATATTTTTTTTAAATAAATTTAACCATCCTAAAAAATAGTTAAGAAAGGAACTATTAAAAATAATTTTTTATTCGAATTATTCGATTAATCGGCATAATTTGCTCGAATAAATTTTTACTCGAAATTCTTGATTTTTATTTAATCGAACCAATCGAGCAAACAATATTCGAGTGAATACCCTAGTTCTGATTCAGCTACGATATATGGGCCTAAATGAATGAGTCTCCATACTTTGTGGTACTTTTCTCTACTAAAATATAATAATAGAAATAATTTGGTAGTTTCTGAAACTTCGAACAATAAAAATGTAAGAAACTGGTAACTAATATATATAAAAGTTTATTGTTCTGAATGCTAACAGAATACCAATATTACAACTGTTCCCACAGGTGATAGGAATCATAGTTGAATTTAACAGGTTTCTTAATTTGTGGTATTTCATTTTGTTTTTTCTAAATAAAAAGGGTACCAAATTTTTATCTGGTCTATGTAGGAGTACTGCAAGATCGGTTTAAATGCTATCTATATAAAATTGAATCTGTCTGTTTTAGAAGTTTAAAATTAGACTTATAAAAATTTATATCTTCAAAAACGATACTTTTAAAATTCTTTAAAAAATATAAAAAATTGTCCATACGCGTGCAAAATTTCATATTGGAGCCTTCTTTAGTTTAGAATTTATGCAATTAAATACAAACTAAAGTCAAATATACAAATATAAACTAATATAATATAAATTTTTTTGTTTAAATATGAACTTATAAAAAAATACTTTATTTAATTTTTGTAAATATTTTTTTTTAATTTTTACATACAAAAAAATATAATTGTTTACCATATTATGCTTCATCACTCTTAAACAAAAAGACTATCCAACTTGAAGAGAGAGAGAGAGTTAAATTATAAATATATAATTTTTGAAAGAATTTTTCAAATACTATTTTTTGAAATATGAAAGTTTATATCATAGATTTTGACCTTTAAACTTTCGAAGTAATTAAATTTTATATACGTCATTTTAAAGTCAATATCATTATACCCTTCACCACAGGTGTAAAGGGTATATATAAGTTTGTCATTCCGTTTGTAATTTCCACAATTTTCGTCGGAGAGCAAAAAATGATATTTTCGGTATCCTTGTAGTAAATGATGACGATTGGACCATGTCCGTCCGTCCGTGTGTCGGTTGAAATGGCGTTTATGAAGCCCACCGATGACTTCCATATACAATATATATATCAAACGACCGGAAATCCTGTAGAGAATTTTGCTATTGAAATTCAGCAAGATCGGTTCATAAATGGTGGAACCGATTTTTAAAAAACTGGTAGAGATCGGTCATAAATATTTTTATAAAATTTCGGTTTTTTTAATTAAACAAATTCGTTCATAAACAATCGAGTTATGGGCCAAAAACTGAAAAAAATAAACAATAATGACTATTTTGATGTTGTTTGATTTTTATTTTTTTTTTGTATAGACAAGTAGCAACAGCAGAAATATAATGATTAAAGGTTGTTGTTTTTGTTTCTGTATATGAAGTTTGTTTGGATATACATACATACAAAAGTATATAAATATTTTATTGTTGTTGTTTATTTTTAAAGCAAAGCTTGTTATGACTTTTTAATTTTTATTTTGTATTCAAATTTTCGTAGTTTGAAAAAAATGTAGTTTTATAAATATGAAAGTATAACAGCATACGTTAAGGCGAAAGTTTTATTATTTGTCGGTAAGATGGTGAAGGGTATTAAGAATGTTTTTGTATTTCATTATACCCTACACCACCATAGGTGGTTGGGGTTTAATGCGTGTGTGCTGATGTTTGTAACGCACAGAAATAATTATCGGACCAACACCTTAAAGTATACCGTTCAACTCAGAATCACTTTCTGAGTCGATTTAACGATGTCCGTCCGTCTGTCTGGCTGTCTGTCCATGTAAACTTTGTGAACAAAGTACAGGTCGCAATTTTAAAGATATTTTAATGAAATTTGATACAGATAATTATTTTGGAACAAGGACGGAGCCTATTGAAATTGGTTATGATCGGTCCATTATTTCACCTGGCCCCCATACAAATATCCTCCCGTAAAAAAGGTTTAACGTTCATAAATGCCCTAAATATATCAATATTTCAATTAAACTCGGTACAAAGAAGTTTTATATAAGTGTTAATCTTTGTGCCAGGATCGGTCCATAATTGACCGTAGCTTCCATCCAAAATCACTTTAACGTACATAAATCCCATACGAATGATAGTATCAAGTTAATATTCATCACAAAGGGCAAAAATCCATATAGATGTTAGGATAAATGAATTATCCTGTATTTATACAATTTATTTTACATTTAGGAAAAGTGTTGGTTTATAATTGGACACAGGTCTATTGGTGTAGGGTATCATATGGTCGGTCTTGACCGACTATAGTTTCTCTCTCGTTTTATATTAAATTATAATTTTACAATGTGTAGTTTAGAAGTTATGAGCAATAAAGTATGTACGCTTTTGGAAAGACTTCGATAGTTTTTTCAATTTTGAGACGTCATATTTTTGGACCGGATAGGGTCTTCAATCTGAACTTAATGAACACTTTCAATAAGTGATATCTGTGGTGAATCGGAGATTTTAAATCCGAAAATGCCTGTTTTTTGTCCGTTTCTACTTGGAATAACCCATAGGTTTTATTTCTCAAATTTTCAAATATTTTTATTTTAAAACTAAAAATTTTTTAAATTATAGAACATTTTTTTAATACAAAAAATATATTAGTTCAATGGAGAATTGAAAATTGATACAAAAAATGATTCTTTAAAAAAAAAACAGTGGTAGAAAATGATAGGGCTTGCTCCTATTAAATCAAATATTGTCTGACCCATAAAAAAAAACCTATTTCCGAAGGCTATTGGAAATTTTGATACCATTTTGACCAGTAAGAAAATGTGTTTTCCGCATTTCAGGATATATGTATGTGAGATAGGTCTGTCCTTACTCCGATTTTTATATATATTACCTTCGGTTCTAAATTTTTAATTTTTTGCATCGCCTCCTTCTATTTATATAAAATTAAGAATAAGCAGTATTTTAGCCAGAAATTAGTTTGTCTTATTTTAGGATATATGGTAGGTAGGCATGTCCCTGCTCCGATTAAAAAATATTCATAGTTCAGCCATATCTTTGAAGGAAACTCGAAAACGATCTCAGTCATACCCAAAAACAATCGATCGAACTACTGACAAATTCACCCACCAACCTTCAAACTTATCATAAATATTCACTTACAAATCCCTCCATCTATTCAACATTCTATTCCTCTTAAGTATTTGCTGTTGCATTTTTTTCACGTTCACTTCATTTGTTTTTCTTCTATGTCTACATTTAACTATTGCAAATGCATTTTAGTTTATAGAAAAATGGAAATAAAACAAAAAATAAAAAATAATGCTAAGTTCGTAGTACGAGTATGGTATTATTGTTATGGGCTCATACTTATGATTGTGATTTTATGAAATTTTATGGCAATGCATATTTTGAAGTGTGTAAGTATTATCGTTGCATATGATTATGATTTGCATATGATTTACTTAAAATCCATCCATAAAGTCATCAATTCTTTTTTGTCTACATTTACGTTATGTAATGTATTTACACAAAAAATACTCGTAAATGTACGTACGTACGTAAGAGTACATTTTAATATTTATGCGAAGAATAATAATAATCTTTGCAATTGTGTTTGTAAGTATTTTATCTGTATGTTTATGTTGCTGTGTATAATGTGCACTTAAACAATAGCGTTTTATCAGCGATTGTATGTGTATTTTTTTTTTTTTTTTTTTAAGTATGTACTTAGAAAACGTAATTGCATTTTTAATGCATTCTACTCATATTGCAACATTTATTGTTTTAGTCAATAATTTTTTCCATTCGCATTTTTTATGCCTTTAGTATATGATGATATATTTTGTGGCAAGTGAAATCCAACTTGGTTAAGATAGTAACAGACACTGAGTCATCAATTTAGATTTTATAAACTGCTTATATTTTAAACATATTTTTGTTGGATTTTATAATAATGTGTATTTCATTGAGCAATTTTTATACCTATTAAATTTACATATTCAAGAAACATGAGATAAATCAGTTTATCTAAAAAAACTAGCGGTTACGACTTCTAAATATAATTCAATGCATTAATCATCATACTAAGATTTTGTAGACAATATTGCAGCTCTAGGTGGATCAACTGGGAACAAGAATACCAGGTATAAAATCAAGACACCACATTGCACAAAGGGATTGCCTTTAATAAAACTTCGCAAAAACTAAATATTGAAAAATTATATTATTGCAAAAAAATTTAACATGCCTGGAAATCTAAGATTTTTCTCTATATAACTTCATAATTAGTTTCTTTTCTTTATGATCTATTGACCCGTGTGTGAGACATCAAAATTAAGACTTCTTTTTGTTATATTTTGTTTGTATTCTTTTTATTTAACAACATAATTCTTAAAGTTAAAAAATATTATTGCATGTAATTTTTCCGTTAGAGATATCCCAATAAAATTTCATATAGTCAGAGCTGAGGTGTTTTAAAGTTGATTTGCAGGAGTACAGGTTCCTAGCAGGCCATGGAATTTTTTTCCAAAAACGAGAAAAAAGATATAGTCGGTCAAGCCTGACCATATGATACCCTACACCATTGTGTACATCAAAATTCGTGGAGGGGTCTTATATTAGACTTGTCGCCAGTTGTGGACCGATATTCATATTAAGTGTAAAATAAAACATACGAATACAACATTTATATGAATTTATTCACTTTTGGTTAATTCTCGAAAGAGGGCTAAGTGATATAATAAAGATATTTGTAAGTGATATAATGCACCGATCACAACCAATTTCAATAGGCTTCGTCCCTGGACTATAAGAAACCTGTGCACCAAATTTCATTAATTTCTGTTCAAAATTGCGACCTGTAGTTTGTTTACAAGGTTTACATGGACGGACATCGTTAAATCGACTCAGCAAGTGATTCTAAGCCGATTGGTATAAATTAAGGTGAGTCTTATACCAATATTTTTGGGTGCTACAAACATCAGCATAAACGTATAATACCCTCCCCACCTATGGTGGTGTAGGGAATAAAAATCGTTTGCGTTTAACAGCTGTTCAAAACATACAATGGAAAAAAGTGAATTTCGAGTGCTCATTAAACATTATTTTTTGCGAAAAAAAAACCGTCAATCAAACCAAGGAAAAGCTCGATAAATACTATAGGGACTCTGCACCATCGATTTCAATGGTAAAAGAGTGGTTTACTGACTTTCGTTGTGGTTGAACAAGTACAAATGACGCTGAACGTTCTGGACGGCCAATTGAGGTCAGTACACCCGAAAATGTCGAAAAAAATCCACAATATGGTGTTGGCCGACCGAAGAGTAAAAGTGCGTGAGATTGTTGATGCCATAGGCATTTCATATGGCAGTGTGGTTTCGATTTTAAATGATCAGCTGGGTTTAAAAAAGTTGTCTGCAAGATGGGTGCCGCGTTTGCTCTCAATTGACCATAAACGTAAACGTGTGACAACTTCAAAGGATTGTTTAGAGTTGTTTAACCACAATCCGAATGAGTTTTTGCGGCGTTTTGTAACTGTGGATGAAACATGGATCCATTACCGTACTAAACAATGGATTTCTCCGGGTGAACCTACTCCGAAGAAGGAGCTCGCGGTGTAATCCACATCGATTACCTTTAAAAGGGAAAAACAATAAATGGCGAATATTATGCCAACTTATTAGACCGATTTAATGAGGATTTAAAAGGAAAACGACCCCATATGGCCAAGAAAAAGTTCTTTTTCATCAAGATAATGCACGGGTGCACACGTGTGCAGTCTCAATGGCAAAACTCTATGAATTGGGCTACGAATTGGTACCTCATCCGCCATATTCTCCGGATTTAGCACCTAGTGACTATTTCCTATTTCCAAACCTAAAGAAATGGCTCGGTGGAAAGAGATTCAGCTCCAACGATGAAATTATTGACCAAACAAATGCCTATTTTAAGGACCTCGAAAAATCCAATTTTTTGGAAGGGATACAAAAACTGGAGAAACGTTGGACTAAGTGTATTGTGTTAAAAGAAGATTATGTTGAAAAATAAATTATTGATCCGCCCTCTATATAGAGTATGTAAAAGTTAAAAAAAATCGTAACTTCTACAAATTAAGTCCGATTTTATTGTTTCTGTAAAAAGCTTGATAAGAAAAAAAGCTTATTCATAGTAAAAATATTATGTTTGTATGCCTTTCTCTGACTTTTTTCATAAAATCTGCTCTCCTACATTTGTTTTTTGCAGGCGGGAAGCAATTTAGTATCAAATCGATTTCAATATATTTCTTTACTAAATACCGTCAATATATTTAAAAAAAATTTTTCGACCAATGCTGGATGTAAGGTGCAAAGCTAAATCAATTCAAAATTTCACTATTAACCATTTGTGAAGCGTTTTCTTTTGAAATATGTAAAAAAAAAATTTTTTTGTTAAAGCTACTTTCAGAAAAAAGTGAAAAAATAGTACTATATTTCTGTAAAAAATATCCATTTTTCATGCTAACTTCAGAGTGCTGACTTTAAACATTTTTCACGTGTAGACGAATGGAGATAATCGAAAATTTTTTTCAGTGTATTATTTCGGAATAAATTTTTTAGACAACTTTTTTCAATTGTACAAAAAAGCATAATAATATTTTCAGTATTAGTTATTTCTTAGGTAATATATAAAATAAATATCGATCTTTCATTCGTACAAAAATCATTTAAAAAAAATAATTTTTGGTAATTTTTCACTCCCAAGCAGTCTATGGTGGCTGTTGCGTAAAAGTTACCTAAACGACTTTATTAGGGTACCACTTTATTAGCTAGGAGGAGGAAGTTTATTGTCATCTCAACAACTACATGGTGTAATTTTATTGAACACATAATCAAACTCCACGACTTCCGAAGGGTCAATAAAGTGACAACAGACACTTACACGACTACGAGGTGGCCCTTTTTTTACATACACAATCACCTCAACGGCTATAAAGTGTAACTTTTTTGCGCACACAACTACTTTACTGGTTACAATGAGTCAGTTAAAAATTGTTGTACATTTAATTTTGAATATATAATAACTCCATATTATTTTGCTTAGAAAACAACCTTAATTTCGTGGGAATTTTTTTTATATTTTTTTCTAAATTCAAATGAGCACATTTTTTAACAGATAATTGTGATTAATTTTTTTTTTTTCTTTTTTTTTTTTTTTTTTGAGCAGAAATAGAAGTAATTAAAAAATCTTAAATTTAAAATTTGTTTAATTTTTTATTTTGCTGATTTTGTTTTGTGGTAAAAATCACAAAATAACTTTAATTTCTACTCGAAAAAAAAATTATAAAATAACTGTTATTTTTTTTTACTTTTATGACAATAGTCATAAAGTTTACGGTCTCTGTTTAAAGCTGCAGGGGTTCTACTCGAAAAAAAAAATATAAAATAACTGTTATTTTTTTACTTTTATGACAAAAGTCATAACGGTTACGGTCTCTGTTAAAAGCTGTAAGGGTGCTGTTAGGTGAGAGATCAGCTGTGTGAGAAGGGTTTTTAAAGTCGTTGCACGCCCGTTTTCCGCTCGTCAGGGTCCTTCAGCATTGAAATTTTATCTGTCTGGCATTAAAAGTTGTAATACGTCCGTGACCAGAAGTTGTGTTGTTTTCACTTTGTTTCACCTCATCTCCGTATGAGTGCTCAATATCATCTTTCCACCAGGTCAACATACAAAAGCATATTTTTCTTGGGCTTCAAATGAATGTTAGTTATTTATCCATTTCATGCAATTTTAAGAATTTTGGCGACGATTTTATATAGCATATTTTGAGCTTAGTAGCATATTTTGTTATACTTTCATAGAAAATCCTTATTTTTATCACGAAAGAGCATATTTTAGCACATTTTATATTTTAAGAGCATAATTTTGCATTATTACTATATTAATAATAATTTCCCTACAAGCAAAATAATATGAAAATGATTCGAATTGGTATTGCTTAGAAGAAAAAAGTTTCCCCCATCGTACGTTGGGGTAAAAGGGGTCGAAAGTGGCGTTTAATTAAATTTTGAAAATTAACTTTTTGTAATAAAATTGGATACCGAATAAAAATAAACAAAATTATGTATCAATAACAATAAAAATCATTAGCCTAGGTTGCGTTGTTTTTGTGTACTGAGCTGTTTTTTATATTTTGGAAAAATAGCAAAAAATTCTATTTTCATTAACTTTCGGTGAATTTTTTTTTTTTAATAAAAAGTGCTTTGAAGGAAAAATTTAAAATGGAACCATTAACTTCAGGTAATTGAGTTTACTTTTTTTTTCAAGAATTTGTAAATTATTTTTTTGTCCTAATATTTTTGTTATTTTTTTGAAAATTGTCCAAAAATACACAAATTTTCAAATTTCATGGAGTGCAACTAAAAATGTTACAGGATATTTGTTCTGAAAATTGTCTGAAAAATATATTGTCTACTTTAATATTCTGAAAAAAAATCGTGCGCATATATAGCCCGATTTTCGAAATTAACATTTTTGTGAAAAAACTCCAGTAGATTTCATACAAAAAACAGCTTAAATGCAGACATTTTCTTTGCTTTATCAAACATTTAACGGTGGGGAAGAATGGAAATAAATCTGTAACTTCTAATCGGCTGGTTGGATTTGCATGAAATTTCATACAAGCGTAGCAAAGAACAGTAGCATTTTGAGCGGGGTCCAATATTCACAACAGGAGGGGAATTATAGGGGTTCAAAATAGACAACTAGTGTCATGGAGAAGTTTTAACCACTACCAAATTTTTGTTCCTTACCCAATTTCCAAGATTTTTATATCACCCTAAATTTCTTGATAAATCCTTTAGAAAACATACTTGCATGTTCTACTTATCTTATATATTTTTCGAGTTATATACATTTGAATTTTCAAAAATCTCAATTTTACAAGATCTTGGTTAAGATTTTTCCATATATAGCCAAATATTTTCAACCGATTTTAATATATTTTATGTAGTTGGTTAAACAGCAAAATTATCTATCGAACGAAGAAAATTTTTAGTCATTATCTTTATTAAGTCAAAAGTTAAACGATTTTGAACTGGAAAGTTTGCAAAAATTAACAAACAGACGGACAGATGGACGGATATTAGAATTTTTAAAAAAAATCTTCAAATTCGAAAGAAATTTTTTTTCCACTTCTCGATTAATATAAAAACCAAATGAAAGTATTAATCTTTTGATATCACCTTTCCCTGAATTAAGTGGCATTTTTGACTCATTTAACCCAAATGTATAGACAGACGGACGGACATTCCCATGCTGCCTAAAAATATTTTAGAATTCTAAAAATGCATTTGTTTACTAACTAATAAATAGAAAAAATAGAAAGTAATTATCGAAATTTTGATATTACCTTTTCCTGAATGAAGCGTCATTTTCGTTCATTTAACCCAAATGTATAGACGGAAGGACGGACATTACCATTCATCCAAAAAACATGTTATAATTCTAAGATTACATTTTTTTACTTACTAATAAATAGAAAAATTAAATGTGTCATTAAAGTGTTATTACCACCCTTTTCTGAATTAATTGCACAATTTTCAACCCATTTAACTCTAATGTATAGACGGACGGACAGACATTTTCGTTCTGCTAAAAAAAATGTTAAAATTCTAGAACTAAATTTTTTTACCTATTAATCAATAAAAAAAATAAAACGTGATTATTAAAATATTGATATCACCTTTCCCTGAATTAAGCGCCATTTTAAGATTGTGCGCCACCGGCGATACATCTAAGCAATAAGAAATCAATACGCCTGGAAGAAAATTGGGCAATATGGCTAGATAATCATCTATGTGAAAAAAGGACGACAACACCAGATAATCTTCCGGAAGATGTAATAATAATATTATTGCTAAAGAAATCTATAAATAATATGATAAACAATGCTTTACCATGCGTATATCATGCATATATATCGTCACATCATAAAGAATGTAAAATTTGCACGCTCACAAATGATATATTTTTTTTTTTTTTTTGCTAAGAGACATATAATTTGCGATCGAAAAAATCTTAACACAAGTTTTGACTAATAACTTTTTTCGGAATCAATATTGAATTTTTTTTTTTTTTTTTTTTTTTGATCTAGTTATCATGGAAAAATACATCAGTTATTATTTTTAATAAGAGGCATGTTGATTTGTAGTGATTTCCATCAAAATGAGTGACGAAAATGATTTACGCGCTACAAATTATTGAAAAAAAATTCAAAAAATCCAAATAGGTCTGACAAATAATTGGCCACAGAATTAAATTTCTGTCGTCAAACTGTTTCTAATGTTATTAAACAGTATCGGGAGAATTTGACCATTGATAGAAAACCTGGATCGGAAAGAAAAAAAGGTCCAAATGATATTGGGAAGACCAGAAAATTGAAAGCATATTGAAAGGAACTCAAAACACATCTGGTAGAAAAGCAGCCCAGTTAGCTCAGTGCTTTGACTATTTGGTGCGAAAATTTAAAACTAATGCATAGTTGATAACATATAAAGTCCAAAAAGATTAAAACAGGAATGCTGCAAAAAATTTAGAAGCCAAGAATAGGACACGGAAATTAAAACCAAATTTCATACAAAAAATACTCAAGTTGTATAATTGACGAAGAAACGTATGTCCTGGTAGAATTTTCGCAGCTTCTATGGCAAAACTTTTATATTGTAAATTCTCAGAAAAAGTGTCTTACAAACTTCCTGGTATAACAAGTTTCTTGCAGTTGCGGCAAAACAGGAAAGTCATTTGATACATTCGGATGTATAAATAACAAAATATGCATAAAGGAATATTTGTGAAAAAAAATGTCTCCCTTTCGTAAGAGAGCACAACTCACAGTGCTTTGATCCCATACAACGATGGGACAAAAATAGAAGGAGTTGTCGTAGCAAATTGAAACTTGGTACATATATTACTTTAGGCTTAGGATAAATAAATACAAAGTTTTGAAAAAATTGGCGCAAGGACACGCCTACCTTCCATATGTCCTAAAGTTAAAAAAACAACATTTTTTCTAAAATACTGGTCTGAACTTTACTAAAATTTGTGCCAGCCATTAAAAATAGATTTTAATGGGAGCAAAGACACGCCTACCTCCCATATATCCTGAAATTAGAAAAACGCATTTCTGGCTAACACACCGTTTTTAATTTTATAAAAATAGAAGGAAGTGTCGCAGAAAATTGAAACTTTGCACATACAGTGTCTCACTAAAGTATTTGAATTTTTTGTATTAATAATTAAAACGGTTTAATTACGTGATTTAACAAAATTAATTCTAGATTTATTAACTAAATTGTATTTATCTATTTGTTAACTTTATAATGCAAAAAACTGCAATCAAAAATATTTCATTGTATCCAAGTTATTCCAGAAAGAGTATGAAAATTCATCTAATTTACCTCACAAAAGTATTTGAATTTTTTTTCACCTTTGTATTTAAAATGTCAAATAAAATACAAATTGGAGAAATTCATGTATTTTTTTTTTATTAATAATTGGTCACAGGTATCACAGTTAAATGTTTACTAATTTATTTCCCCAATTTGGAGTAAAATTATGGAGGATTTTTGGTCCAATTTTATATTTAATGGACTTAGAAGGTTGATTTCGAAAGAACACGCCTATTTTACCTTTATAACTGACCAAAACAATAATCTTTTTTGTCATTATAGTAAAAAAAATAATAAGTTTTTAGTTCCTTATGAGTTTTTTTGTTAAAACCCCATATACGAAGGGTCCAAGTCGATAATTATGAGGCATGGCACCATTAAAAATTGTATACCTTAAATATCAAGCCCATTTTGGTTCCCTACGTATCAAAAATTTATTTTAAAATGTTGGGGAATATCTTCCCGATATATAGCCAATTATAAATTTGAAGGCTAAAATACCTGACATTATGATATAGCTCCAATATATACCCCGACATAATTGTACTTGGGTTTATTTTTCTAATTACTTAGCCATATTATTTTTGGATCAATAACTTGCAGTCCAGAAATGTTGGACCGAAAAATTTTTAACTTTATTTTCATCAACATAAGTAATATTAACAGAATAGTAAACTTTTTTGGGTATTTTTACCTTTTTATAGTTTCCCGTATACCTTGAAAGTCATATAGTTATGTAACTTAAAATATGCCTTTTGTCGCGTTTTACACTATGGCTCCAATTTCTCTGTATTTTTGTAGCCAGTATCTAAGTCTCCCATTTAATAACAGCTAATACCTAAAGAAACACAATCTGAAAGTTTTGTTAAAATATGTGGACCAATACTTCAGTAAAATAGGCTCAATATTGAAGATTTTTTAATTTTTAACAACATAATGAAACTACGTACCCCGCTTGGAATGTCAATATTTAGAACTTTTGCAGTAAAAATTATTTTTCGAAGACATGATATAGTCCATTTATATTTCCGAATAAAACAAATTAAATTTAAGAAATAACTTAGGAAAAATTACCCGATTATTCCAATTTTCCCTTTTGTAAGATACATGTAAAGAAACTTCGCTTAATTTCTCTAAAATTTTACCCCCAAATTTATAAAAAGAATTAGTAAACGCTTAACACTAATACTTAATAACAATTGATATATAAAAAAAACATATATTTTTTTGCCTTTTTGTATTTTGAGTATCTTCAAATATAAAAAAATTAAAAAATTCAAATACTTTTGTGAGGTACCTGAAATGACTGCACGTGTTATTTTTCTCAATTTCTCGGAAACGATTCAACATTTTGTGCTACTTTTTGCAGCATTTGGTAGAAGACAACTCAGGCAAAAAAATCCCATTAATTAAAAAAATTATTATTTTTTATTTACCTAATTTTATAACTAAAAATAACTCATTTTTTTATTTAAAAACTGAAATTCACTAACTTATGTGAGACACTGTATATTACTTTAGATACAGAGTAGCTACACACATTGTTTTGAAAAAATCGAAGCAAGAACACGCCCATATATTCTGAAATGTGAAAAACGCATTTTCTTTCAAAATACTGGTCAAAATAGTATCAAAATTTACGATAGCTATTGGAAGTAGGTTTTTTATAGGTCAGACAATATTATATTTAATAGGAGCAAGGGCAAACCTACCTCTATTAAATATTAAATATTATTTTAATTTCTGCACCCATATTTTATGTTGAGTAAATCATTAATTTACCTAATTTCGACCGATTTCCGGTCCAAGATTGCTATATTTTTTTAGTTTTAAATATTTTAAATTTAAATTTAAAATGTCGGTTTTATAACACAGCATACAGAATTTTTTGACTTTTGTGTAATAAAAGGAAATTTATAAATTTTTTGAATTATTATTTTTTTTAGTTGTGGCAAAAAATAGGTCGCAATTCTTCTATTATATATTAAAAAACAATACTAAATTTTAGAAACAAGCAAAAAAAAATTGTATAATTTTTTATAATTTTTTTTAATACTCCATCGAACTCATGTAATTTTTGTAATAAAATTTAAAAGTGCTCTATAATGAGCGCCATCTGGAGGATTTTTAAAGTAATGTTTTAGTAAAAACGGAAAATAAGAAAATTTTTCAATTAAACTTTTTTTAAAGTTGTGGCAAAAAATAGGCTCCCCAGCTGAAAAAATTATGTATGAATCATATATGAAGTTCAATATGTGATAGGATCCGAAAATTGAGGGTATATGGAAATATATGACTACATATATCCATATATTTATTGATATATACTAAAAAAAAACCCCTATTGTGAATATTTTTTTTTTTAAATTTTATTAAAAAATTAAAAGAATATACAATAAATATTTTACATTTATACAAAAAGTAGTATATAAAAACCTGGACAGTCCATTGTATATTTGATGATCGCTTTTTAATGATAGCACTTTTCACAAATGATTAGACGTCCTCACAATCTTCAAACCTGAGTATTGAGTACTAATAATCGTTGAGAATACGACGAAGGAGTCTTTATTTCTTATTATTCCAGTTTCTTCAAGGTATTGTCCTTCATGACTTCATTAATCAGACCTACCCCAGTATAGAAAAATAAAAAACAAATTACACAATATTCAGCAAAATAGTTTACGACTTACTTACTATCTCTGGAATCTAATGATTAAACGGGGGACATTATAAACTGAGATTGTTGATAACTATGAGTGTCTTTTATTTTGAATTTTGAAGTTATTCTTAATCTGATTTGCATCACCCTTACTAAATATAAAAATATCAAATATTAGATGATATTGACCAAATATTGTTCATACATACCTCCTTTCGAATCAAATAATTTACCATTATTATCTTCTTTGTTATGATAGAAGAGCGAAAAATGTAAACGAAACTATTTTATTTTTTTTAATTTTGAAATTTCGTTTGATTTTTGTATTTCTTTATGTTAAGAAATGTTTTGTTTTATTTTTTTTTTAATGTCAATTTCAGTTTGTATTAAATTCAAAACACTTTTTGAATAGCATATAAACCTATGTATTGCATGAATTATATCTTAATGAACAGTCGAATTAAATAACGATATAAATTTGCATATATCATTTGAGTAAACATGTTAAATAAGAAAAAAGTATAAGATAAGAGGAAAACAAAGTAATGTTCCCTTTTCAGAACCGGCATCGAGTGAGTGTTATAGGTTTAGTCCATATATTTATTCATATATTGAAAATTATTCCATATATGACACCATATATAAATAATAGTGCTTATATATGATTCTATATATGGTTATATTTTTCATATATGGTTTATATACGAATCCATATATTGGAAATATTTCCATATATGAGTTCATACTATTACATATATGGAACCATACATAACCATATATTTTCATACATGGAGCATATATAATAATATATGATCGTTTTTAGCTGGGTCTAACTATTTTTTAATCTATTAAATAACTGTAAAAACTTACATAAACCGTAAAAAAAAATTGTATAATTTTTTATAATTTTTTTATATCCTTCATCAAATTTAAGAAATTTTTAGGTTTTAAGTAAAAAATATGTGTAAATTTGAGCAATAATATATACATATTCGAAACACTATATTTAAAAGATAATAATAGTTTTAATTTACCAATATTCTAAGGTATTGAAAAAACGAAACTTCGACACATTGCATCAAAAAACGAATTTTTGACAATTTTTTCCTAAAATGGTTTAAAACCAGTTTTTTGGTTCATTAATATTGGTAACCACAAAAATAAATTTTTCCAAAAAAATCTTTTTAAATTATATGTCTATATTGTTACCTTTCCAAAAACGTATATTTCAACTCAATTTGAAAAATGTTTTTATTTTGATTTTTTTCTATGGAACAAAGCAATGTGCAACGTGTCCACATATTTTTGGACCCATTTGGTATCAGAAAGCTCTGGATTGGTAAGAAAACAATAAAAGTTTTTGTACCAAGAGAGCACAATTTTCAAAATTGTCCATCAAAATCAATTTTTTAGCACGAATAATATATAATATAAGATCATATTTTTTTTAGTTTAA
This sequence comes from Protophormia terraenovae, assembly GCA_951394005.1. Classification (NCBI taxonomy): domain Eukaryota; kingdom Metazoa; phylum Arthropoda; class Insecta; order Diptera; family Calliphoridae; genus Protophormia; species Protophormia terraenovae. The sequence continues at coordinate 89,983,776 of OX596075.1, forward strand.
GCACATATTTTCCAATTTTAATAGCATTTTTTATGCGCTAAAACACTGTTTGAAAAAATGTTTGGTTGCCGAGATTATATCTATCAGCCACAAAAATTTTTCATTTAAAAATTCCATATTTTTATAATATACATAATTATTAAATCAACTATAAGTTATATTCACAAATATTATGAATACTTTAAAAGCCCTCAAACATATAAACCAGTTCTGTAACTAAACAAACAAATCTTATCTATTTCAATTAAAGATCAAATACATCTCTCAAACGATGGAAAGTTCTATTCATAATTTATCTATTACAAATCATATTTCCATAAAAACAATATGTAACCAGATCAAAAATTGATACATTCAAACAAATTGACATAATCCTGTCAAGAGAAAAAAATAAACCAGTATTTTTTAAATAATTTTCAGTAGTTTTTACTAAAAAAGGAAATATTATTATACAAATAAAAAACATGTGCGTCCGTGTGAACATTTGAATTGTTTTAAACATCTGTATATTTTGACATTCAAATAATTTCAAATGATATTTATTAAAAAGAAAAAAAAAAAAAAATCAGGTAAAAATTCCGTTAAAAAAATTCATCCACATTTATTAATGGGAAAATGAATTTAATGCATTTAAATGGGAAATAATGTACCAAATTGAAATTCTAAAAAAAAAATTGGAATATTTTTTAGCACTTTTTCACCGCTTTTTTTGTATTTACGTTCTTTTGTTAAAAAGGGGTAACTTGTTTAGGGAATTTTAAATAGCATAAAAAAACAATATACAAGCAGGAAAAGACGTACAACACGTAAATACAGATTTGACATACAAGTACTGATGAATAATGATGATGTCCCGTGTAACACATACTACATGCCAGAGCATATGCAAATTATTATTATTTTTTCCTTCATACATAATGCTAAAGGATGCTGTTTGGGTTCGTTTTTTTTAACTAGGATGCTGACAAAAAACTACAAAATAGTTAAAGGACTAACAACAACCAAAAAATAGAACACAATTGTATTATCAGTGTGTATTTTTGTTAAAATAAAAAAAGGGAGCAGAAAAAGGGTTACAACAATCACCTTTTCTAAGTTTTTTTTTTTTTTTATTCACAAAAAAGATATGTAAGCATATGACAACTGTTTTTTTTTTTTTACTGAATAAATGTCAATGCTTTCTTTATAATTTAAAGACAAAGTACTGCTCTTAAGAGAGTATGTATATGAAAGATTTTTAAGATATGTGTCATAAAAAAATTTTAAAAGTTTTTAGTTTTTAATTATTCCAAAATCTTACCTTTCTTTAAGAAAAATTCCCACGTTAATGGTTTTATGAATTCGAATATTAATTCATTCATTTAATGTCACACTTTGTTATATTTAACATATTCGTTCTTTCTTTTTCCATTTCCTTTTCTTATGCTAATTATTTAATTGTATTTTTTTCTTTGTATTTGATGGAAATAAAGAAATTTTAAAAAGTTTAATTCATTTCTTTTGTTAATTGTAAAATTTTGAAATAGAAACAGGTTCTTCTAAAAGGGAATACCAAAGTATTTGTTATAATGTTTTTAAAACGATTTTTTTTTTTTTTTTAATTAGATTAAATTCAAATTCTTAAGTGCTTTCTCAGCAAGCGAACAAATAAACAGCATGTCCTGTTTTTGTTATTTTAGAAAACAAGTTTTTCTTATTTTCATTTGTATGTATACAGGGGTTCATGAAAGTAATTGCCTATACATTTATTAGTTATAAATTCAATTAATGTAAGTCATGAAGTATTTTATGAAAAGAAACAATTTCATTTATTCTCGATACATTATAAATAAATCTTTCAAGCAAAACATGAACAGAGTTTCAAAAATATGAAACGATCAAGAACGGTTATTCATTTATTATGAAACAAACGAGAATGTTATATTCAGCTTGGCCGAATCTTTACCTCTTTAAAATTGTACATTATATTAAAGGTGAGCGGACCACGCACATTTTTTGTTTCCAAAATTATATTGACCCTCCAACTATCTTTACAAAATTTTGTTATCGTACATACTTTTGTTCAAGAGATATCAGCAGATAGTATGAAATAAAGCTACTACGGAAACTCTGTGTTTCTAGTATTTAGCCCATTTGAGCCAAATTTCGTCCCCCTAGGTTGTCCCGTTCGAGCCCTATCTTGCTTTCAACAGACAGAAAGACGGACAGACATAGCTAGATCAACTCAAAATCTAAGCAGGACCCAGAAAATATATACTTTATGGGGTCTTGAATGAATTTTTCGACATGTTACACACGGAATGACAAAATCATTATACATACCCCATTTGATGGTGGACATAAAAAAGAGAGATTGTGTCTTTGATCCTTGAACAGATATTTTATGACATACACATATGCAGTTTTAATTAACAGTGGGGCAGAATCGAAATTTTTTGGAAATAAATCTGTAACTTATTTTCCGTGACTTATTAAACTTTAAAGTGGCGTAGTTTCAATTCTATAAAAGATATTGATTTCTGAGGGGTCTGTTAAGTCCCCCTTCCAAACTGTACACTCCTGTATTTATACATATATGTATATAGCCAACTAAAATGCAAAATACCGTAAACACTCAAATCAAATGATAGTTTTACTTACTGGATTATAATTTACTGACCCAAACTACATTTATGCAAAAAATTTCATATTCATATCTTCAAAAATTACATCAATATTGACAAAAGTCAAAAGATCGTAACATTAACTTTATAAACGAAACAGTCGTAAACTTTGTTCCATTTAAGAAAAATTTTATTTGAATTATTTTCTATTGTTTCTGTGGCAAACGACGTTGCGAACAAGTTTGACAACAAAGTCATCTACATAAGTTTGCATGTTACTCCATTTAAAAACGACAGGATTAACTTGGGAAAATGATGTTGGTGGCATGGCCTCGATCTTAAGCAGCATCCAATTACTTTTTTTTATATGACTCTGCTTGTTGTGCAGAATTTCTAAGCCCTTTGTTCAAAAAAGTTGTCAAGATTTGTAGGAATCTGTCGCCATTGTGTTCTATGAAAAATCATGAACCCATCATCGAAACTGTCTTCAGGATATAGATAACTGGGACGGCATCTGTTTCTAGGGATCAAGTTTTCATTTTCTCTTTTCTAGTATGAAGAATTCTTAATCAGGTGTAAAAAACAAAGTTGAATAAAAAAAACTAGATTTTGCTCAAAACCAGCAAAAAGTTAAGTAAAAAACGAATAGTAAACTATTTAACTTCAAAAAAATTTAAGTAAAGATGAAATATGAATGCGAACGCAGAAAAAAAATTAAAATAAGAAGCATCTTTTATACAATATTCGCTACATTTCTTTTATCGTTTATGATTTTTGTCCGGCTACAAGAGACGTTTTCTTTAAAAACATGTCCACGTCCGCCCAAGAGAGCGTCGTAATTTATTTTAAAAATGCCACCTAAACCATGGGACCTAAAAAATTGTCGGCCTACCGGAGCCGCCGTTAAGGGAGCTTTTACGGCATATACTACAAAAATGTCATACTATTTATTTCAATTTGTATTGTTTTGCTTATAATAAAACAGAAAATTACAGAAACAATTGCTTCCAAAAATCATCCGAATAATAAAATTTGGGCAATGATTTTTAAAAAGTTTTTAAATTTTATTATTATTATTTTTTCTAAAATTCTAAAATGTCACAGCCGAGATCAACAAAACATTATATTGGCTATGTACCCCTATATGTTGGTTAAACACACTAAAAAATTTTTCTGAGCTACGACTTTTACAAAAGCTGGGTGACCATTTTAATAAAAAAAAGTCAATTTTTTAAACAAGTTTTCCCCGGACTGGGATTTCGGGTATTTAGGTACTAAAAAGTGGTTTAAAAAACCACACTTGGATGGAGAGAGATGTATAAATTTGTTTATATATGGTAATAGAGACTCCTCGATCAGTTTAGATATTAGACGCCACATTTTATAAACAAATAATTGTTAGCTTAAGACTTGTATCAAACGCAAGAAGTGCTTACATAACCATTGGAAGTAGATCCTGCATCTACTTTCAGAAGCATTTTAATTCATCCAAAAGCTGAATTGAAACCATGGGGCATCGAATGGTGATTTTACATACAAAAATAAATAGTTTTTTTAATTTGCAGTAATATTTCGATGTACACGGTGCCATAATAATTCTCAACATGACGTGGGAAAGTCGTAACTTCCTATGGACAGTGCCACCTTTTTATCTTATAAAGTTTTCATTAAAAAATGCATAAAATCAATAGTGGAGTCTTCAAGTATATTGTTAAGTTACTACAAAAAGTTTAAGTCGACAATGAGACCATCTATTTCGGCTTATAACAAAAATTGCAGCCAGTAATGTACCTGCAAGAAACTTCACCCTATAATAATCACAGAGCAAATACATTTGCAATTTAAGAAAAATTTTAAGAATTCAAGCATTAGAATGGAACTATTTAATGCAAATTATTTGCAAACTATCAACAAAAATAGTGCAATTTAAGATTAATGCAGAAATACGTATTCTCTAATTCGTACAAGCAAATTTTCATAATAATATTCTTATGAAAATCTTAGTAAAATAAATTATTATATTTATTTAAAAATCTTTCTCGAATTTTACATTTTTACAAATTGAAAAAATCTTCTTATTAATTCTGTTTAATTTTAATTTTTTATTTGAATTTATAATCCCATTGAGACATTTCTCATTTTCCATTTCTCAAGTGTTACATTATAATTTGTCAGAGTTATTAAACAAAAAAAAATATAAAAAAAAGATGAAAACAAAATATTAGCTCGTCCAACTTTTACTTTACTGGAATTCTACATAACTTGGAGTGTTATTTAAACAAAATATTTGAGCAAAAGAAAAAAAACTGCAATAAAAATAAAACAGGAATGGAAGTGGAATGGGAATGTAATTGTGAATGTGAATGCGTTGCGGATAATGACAAACGACTAAAATTCAACATGATGAAGACAGCGATGATGTTTATGAGCTCTTTATGGATCCTTATTACATTTTTTTATACTCCCTATATACATACATAAATGTCGGTTTGATTGTGTTAAAAATTTCAACGAAATGAAAAACTGATTTCAAGACCACCATCAGCATCAGTATTATGGATATCATCAGCATCATCATCACCAACATCAACGTCGTCGTCATCATCGTCAACAACAGGCCAAAAAATATTCAACAACATCTTTGTCTTCATTATTATTTTTTTATTATTTTTTTCATTATCATCATTTCAATCTTCAATGGCAGCGGCAACATTATTTAACATCAACTTTGGTATCATGTAATTAAAAGTGCACTCTTTGTGTAAAATCACATCAACTCATTGCATAAACATACACAAACACACACACATATCAACACCATTCTATACATAAACATACATCCTTATATTTTGCAACATTTTGTGTATAAAATACACTAGCCTAGCCCATTATCTAAGGAAGACTAGAGTTTAGTAGAATATTAAATAATTCAAGACTTTTTTTGAATAGACATCGTCAGTCATCAACTCTGAATACTAAAATACATCTTAGACATAAAGGCAACATGCAACAGCAACAAATAAAGAAAATTATACCAAATATGATGGACGACAGTTGTATTCAAGAACTTAAGAATTGTTTTCAAAATTTACTCCAGGGTATTAAAAACGACAAATGAGGATATAAAATATTTATTAACAGAATATGTACAAACAAATACTTATAAATACTTCTTTACTCTTAAGATGCTAAAATAATTTGATGTCATCGTTTAGTACATAAAGTCTTAAACCTAAAAATAGCTACAATAACAACAACTTGTTAATTTCTATATAAAAAAAAAGTTTTGTACGGCTTTTGGAATAAACTTGTCATACGTTCACTCATAATATGATCATATTATATGCGTGTCTAAATGAAGATGAAATGATTGAATAATTATTTCTGACGAAAAAAAAAAAATAAAATATGTGTGTATTCATATACATTAGGGGCATAACTTTTTTTAACAAAAAAAAAAAAAAAACACAGAGTACCAACTTATAGCCCATGTTGTACTGATACTAAAAACCGTTTTCAAAAATTATTTCGATGAAAAAACATTTCACACCGAAAGAAATTTCTAAAACCATTTGAGATTTTTTTTATTAAATTATTATTCTTTAATAAGGAGTGAGATCAAAAAAATCTTAGCACACATTTTGCCTCATAACTTTTTTCGGAATCAATATTCAAATTTTTTTTTGTTTTTTTTATCTAGTTATCATGGAAAAATACTTCAGTTATTATTTTTAATAACAACCATGTTAATTTGTTCTTATTTTCATCAAAATAAGTGACGAAAAAGATTTACGTCCTACAAGTTATTAAAAAATTTCAAAAAATCCAAATAGGTCTTAAGCTATGTATACACGGTTGTCAGATCTAACAATGTTGGCAGATCTGACAATGTGATGGCAATGTACTGACAATGAAAAATTGTTAGCAAAACCTTACAATTTCATTGCCAGTCAATTGTCAGACAATAAATTTATCTGCCAACAAAAATTGTCAGTTTACACTGTTGGCAGGTTGTTGTATGGCAAAAGTTACCAGATCCGTCGTCAGACGAATAAACTTTGCTGTTTAATGTGCAGCGTTGCTATTACAAATGATTTATCTGACAATGGCGCCATTGTCAGATGCATAAAATTCGCACAGCTGACAATAAAAATTGTCAGACAATTATCTGGCAATGGCAACGTTATGTGTTTACACGATTGTCAGATGTCTAACAATATTATTGGGTTACAATTTACTGACAATGCTTTTTCTAACAACGTTGTAAGACATAAATTGTAAGTTTACACGGTTGTTAGAAATTTTCTGAACATTTTTCTGCCAACGTTGTTAGATCTGACAACCGTGTATACATACCTTTACAAATAATTGGCCACAGAATTAAATGTCGTCCGTAAAACTGTTTCTAATGTTATTTGACTATTGATGTGAAACCTAGTTCGGTAAGAAAAAAGGACCACATGATATTGGGAAGGCCACAAAATTAAAGGAATATTGAAAGGAACTCCAAACACCTCTGGTAGAAAATCAGTTCAGTTTTCTCAGTGCTTCGACTATTTGGTGCGAAAATTTAAAGCTAATGGGAAAGTTGATAACATATAAAGTTCAAAAAATTCCAAACTGGAATTCTGCAAAAAAAATTACAATCCAAAAATAGGACTCGGAATTTAAAACCAAATTTCATACAAAAATACTCAAGATGTGTAATTGACAAAGAAACGAAACAAAATTCATGGTATGACAAGCTTTTTGCAGTTGCGGTAAAACAGGAAAGTCATTAGATACATTCGGATCTATAAATACCAAAATATGCATAAAGGAATATTTGCAAAAAAGACTTCTTCTTTTCTTAAGAAAGCACAACGTGTCCACATATTTTTGGACCCATTTGGTATCATGTCACTATGGTAAGAAAGCTCTGGAGTGGTACCAAATCAATAACATAGTTTTAGTACCAAGAGAGGTTAATTTTCAAAATTGTCCATAGCTTAGACCAGTGGAGAGATATTAAGATCTTGTGAAAACTGAATTCAAGAGCACAAAAAAGGTGTCCCAAAACACCGAAGATTTTAACAGAAAATGTGCACACTGTTCCAAAAAAGTGACTGAAGCAACTATCAAATCTCCAAAGAAAAGGTTTTCAAAAATGGTCCACAATTTTATAATTAGTGGTTAGAACCATAAAAATTACTTATTTCTGTGATCTGTGCTAAATTATCAAATGATTAAAAAAATAATGAAAACTCTAAGATCAACCGTTTCCAAATTATTGAATATTATGTATGTTAAGAATTTTTTGATCTCACTCCTTATTAAAAAATCTATATTTTTCATATTGGTAATAAAAATAGCCAGTTTATAGTTCTTACAACCAAATGGTTCTTAATTATTTCTTTAAAATCCACTATTAAATAAAATACATATAACGAATAATACAAGCGTGAATGTTATATTCGGCTTGGCCAAATCTATATACCCACCATCAACTTTTTAAAATTTTTCATTTCCGAGTTTACATTCGTCCTGGAACTATTTATACAAAATTTTGTTGACGATTCACATTTTGTGAGAGGTGGGTGTTAAAGTGGACGGACCACGTCCATTTTTTGTTTCCAAGTTTATATCGACCCTCAAACTATTTATACAAAATTTCGTTGTCGTACATGCTTTTGTTTAAGAGATATCAGCAGAAAAGTATGAAATGAAGCTACAACGGACTCCCTGTGTTTTTAATTTTTAGCCCATAATCTTTTTATTTATTAATCGGTTTTGCCCATTTTCAATTCCAAACAAACCTTATATAAGGTAAATACAGTAGACTCGTTGAAACATGAACTAATTTTTACCAAGGATATTCACGTTTTCGAGACTGTTCACGTTTTAGAATAGTCTGTGTAAAAAATTTTGTTCACATTTCTGAGTGTTCACGTTTCTGCGAGTGCATCGTATTTGAGCCAAATTTCATCCCCCTACGTTGTCCCGTTCGAGCCCTATCCTGCTTTTAACAGACAGACAGACGGACAGACGGACTAGCTATGTCTATCGACTCAGAATCGACCCAGAAAATATATACATTATGGGGTCTTAAATGATTCTTTCGATATGTTACACACGGAATGACAAAATCAATTTACTCCCCATCTTTTTGATGGTGCGTATAAAAATATAAAGTTATACAAACAAATGTTATGAATATTTGCAACAAAATATGCGAAATTATCGCTTTTTATGAAAAAATTATTTTGTTGATGGCAATAGCAGCATAGAGACAATATAATTTGCTTTCTAATAAACATAAAACTTTAACGCTTTTGGCTTAGAAACTTTTTTAACGATCACGAAAATTTAATATCGCGATTCTCAATATTTTTTTATGCCTTATAACGTTATAGCCTGTTAATTTTGATATCTGAAAAAAAAATGCAAAAAGTTATACCCCTAATATAAATACATACATGTACATGTTAAAATAATCCTTAAGTCATGCTCAATAAATTTACAAAATTTGCTTAAAAGGTAATAGTTGGGGCGCTATAAACTTTGTAAAATAGTAAACTCGTTAACTTAAGGTAATAAAATTTTCTTTGTACATTTTATCTGTTTTTAAAAGGGTATGTACGTTAAGTTTTAAACTTTGACAAATATTTACTTTATACAAAAAAATCAATACCTGATAGAATAAAACGGAAAGCAGATTCGAATTTAGTAAGACAAATTTCATCTAGTCCACATATTTCTGTTTAAGAGTTTTTTTTTCCACCAGTATAATTTTCATATTGTAAATAAAACTGTAACTTCTAACACTGGTTAACAAAAAAATCCTCCACCAAAGACGAATGGGTGGACTTGATGCATTTTAATGTGCTAAACATAAATCTGTTATCAGTTTCTGCCCATCAGGTCTATATATTTTTTTATGGGCGTGTCCAATATTACGCCCATAGTAAGGCCATTACTCTAGTATATTTCCTCATAACTCATATTTTCAAGTCACCCTAACTTCATTTTTATGTTCTCAGTAGTTTCGGAGTTATTTTGAAATAAGTGTCCGAAAAAAACTTTTTCATACAAAATTTTAGATTTTTTTGTTACAAAAATTTCATTTTATAAATGAAAACGTGATTTCATTCACTGTTAAGTCAAAATACCCATGTATACAAGCAATTGAGTAAAAATACAGAGGTGGGCAAAAAAAAAAAAATATATATTTTTTTTCTTTAAACAAAAATAGGTGGACTAGATGGATTTTGACGATTTAAACAAGATTCTGCATTCAATTTTTTTCTATCACGTACTGATTTTTTTATGAGAATGTCTAATATCATCACCTTATTCAGCGGTCACACTATAAGACTCGAGAATGGTTTGGAACTTAGGCTATAACTCAAGATTCGTTTCCACGATTTTGATAAATAAAAAAAGATGCATATGAAAGTTGTCTTCAAGGTATGTCAACAATGTTTTTTATTCGCTCAAGAATTTCTGAAAATCAATTTTTTCGCTACTAATTACTGAATAACTACGGAAATATTAACTGAAAAAAAAATTATGTAAATTCAGCTCGAAGATATTAAATCGCTATCTATTGTCGTTTAATTTCTTCATCTTTAAAATTCTGCCCTCTAAATTCAAATTTTCTATCAAGAAAACTACAAAATTTCAGAAATCATTTTTTTTATCACCGCATAACTTTTTAACGGATTGTAAAGAGGATACTTGTTATACAGCAAATGAATTTCCAAAGACATTTTTTTAAAAAGTTTTAATCAACAAGTTTTAAATTTTCAGTGCAAAACTAAAATGAATCCAAAAATCTTCGAAAGTTTCAACTCAGTTTTTTTAAGATTTTTAGTTTTAAATGCCTGTATTTCCGTGAGATTCTTAGAATTTCTTATTTATTTTGTAAGATCTACAAAAGGCCATCAATACTTTTCCCAATATTTAAACAAAAAAAAGCAATACAAGACACTTAAAGTATATTTTTGTAAAACAATACCTGTTTTTCATACTTATTTCCGAGTGCAGACTTTTATAATTTTTCACGTCTAAACGAATTGTTTCAACATATTATTTCGGAATATTTTACAAATTATGGAGTGTTTTTACATTTTTTCCTTCTTATACCTCAGAACTTATTCCCGAAAAACGAAAACGAATACAGGGTGACAAAATGATTTTTCTGAAAGCTAAGGTCCTCCTTTACCACTCTTCCATACATTCTAATTTAATCCGAGCTTGAGTTTAAGAGATACAGATTTATTACCAAAAATTTTTGCGTTTGGCCCCACTGTACAGTACTGAAACAGAGTCATTATTAATTCAAATATTTTTTTATAATTGGACATGTTTCTACACTTCGCAGAACTTGCACTCATGATTGTGTAATTTTGTTTTTTAATCAGGCCAGTGAATTAAAAATCATACCCAGGAAAAATTTTAGAACATGTTCTAAAATCATTACTTCTAGAACTTCTACAAACAGAACCACTTCAGATTCTTCAATAATATCCTTAGAACTAGTGGTATCACAACTAATTCTGACACTAATGGAGTAGAACCTTATTGTAATTCTAAATTCGCTTTAAGGAACGTTTTTTAGAAAATAGTACATTATAATAAAAAACGAGAAAGATATAGTCGGTCAAGCCCGATCATATTATACCCTACCCCGATCATATTATACCCTACATTTATTAGACTTGGGGCCATAATATTAAGTGTAAAACATTTATATGAATTTATTCACTTTTGGGTGATTTCCGAAAAAGGGCCTTATATGAGAGCTATGGTGAATTATGGGCCAATCCTCGTTTATATTTATATAAAACTTATTTGTGTCGAATAAAAACATGGTACTAACACTTTAATGGGATTTATGCCCTAACACTTTAATGGGATAGGTGAAATAATGAACCGATCATAACCAATTTCAATAGCCTTTGTCCTTGGACCATAAGAAACCTTTGTGCCAAATTTCATTAATTTATGTTCAAAATTGCGACCTGTAGTTTGATTACAAGGTTTACATGGACGGACAGACGGACGGACATCGTTAAATCGACTCAGAAAGTGATTCCAATCCGATTGGTATTGGTCTTAGACCAATATTTTTGGGTGTTATAAACATCAGCACAAACGCATAATACTCTCCTCACATAGCGTATAAAAACAGGTTCTGAAACCTTTACCTAACGTTTCTATAGAATTTTTTAACAAAAATCATTTGTTAAAAAATTAGTTCTAGAAGCGTTCCATAGAATGGGTACTGGCTAGCTAACACTTTCACAGAACTAGTTCTGGAGGTGACTATTTCAAACAAAAAGCATTGGTCGTAACACCAAAGTAGAATGAATACAGGCTATTTTCATGCGTTCTGGAACTAGTTGCAAAACCAATAAAATTTTTCATGGGTAAATTTATTTCTTAATTATTTTTATTCTGCCACATTGAATATTGCTTTAAGCAAGAAATTTTTGAGACATCCTTCAAGTAGTATATAGTTATAATCATACCCTTAATACTTAAGGAAATAAACGTCATAAAATCCTTCGATATTAATGACATCTTTACGCTCACCACTATAGAATATAAAAAGAAGATTATGTGAGAGGATCGTTAAACTAAATTTACCAAAAATTACTCTTATTTTTTACAATACAAAAACAATATGATTACAGGTTCATATACTGTTGCTGCTGGTTTTTTATCTCTTACATAACGATCTATTTAATTAATATATCGTCCCTGCGCTGACTAAATTACCTATGTAATTTTTAATAACTTTTCAGGAAAGCTGAAAAACTGTTTAGTTTTGCAGTTTCTTCGTTACTTCACTAAATTTTTACAAATTTTCTTCGTTTATGAATAGGCTTAGTAACACAAATTATATGTTTTATGAAAAAGAATGAAATTTTTGGCGCGTTTTGGGAAAAATCAACGAAAACTTTACATAAGTAATTTTGTGGAACAATTTTTTGTTAAGATATGATTGTGCTTTTCTTTTTGCAGGTTCTTAAGTTCATTTAAATATAAGTTTGAACTATGGAAGGCGGTATTATTAGTAATATCTTGGTCAAATTTCAACTTCCTAAGACAATTGGAACATGCTATTAAACGGTAAATTGTTGATGATCCCAGAAAAATCTTCAAAAAAATTAAAAAAGAAAATTCACCAATATTAATATTATATGTATCAAACGATAGATAAAGAAAAATTAATGAACCCGTATTTTATGATTTTCAGAAAAAAGATTTTAAATAAGATAAAATTAACGATTTACTAAAAATTCCTGAACTCAATTCCTCGATTTGTGCGAAGACAAAAAATGTTGCAAGTGTACCCTCCTAAAATTAAAGATTTATATGTCTTAAACTAATTCCCAAAATATTAGGAATCAATTATTTCACTTTCGTGAGCTGGACCAATTTTAAAGTACCTCCAAAAATATTATTTTCGATCAACACTATACACAACTTTTAATTTTTGATTAAAAGAAATCCAACATATAATAGGTATCGCTCAGATGACATTGACAGTACGGTCTCCCGAGCTTTTTCCTATTCTGATTATTAAAAAAATAATAAACTTTATAATAATCTTAAACTTAAAGACAGACATCATCAAAGCTTTAGTTGACGTAAGTCTGTGTCAGTTAATTTTGATGTAACTAGTCTTGGGATGTACACTTTCAGGCGGCATATCATAAGTATACAATATTAAATATTTTATGTTTAAATTTTAATATTACCATTTTCTCTAAGAATATTAATAATATTAACTTGTATGAAAAATTATGTACATAGGTAATTTTGTTGGAGCATTTTATATATTGTTTTACATAGGTAATTTGGAAATCCTAAACTAGTAGAGATATCGACAAATGCTTTGGTGGTCATATGTATAATTAGTAGGGGATCTAAATGCAGCAATAAAAAAAATTTCCAAAATTTTTACATAGGTAATTCAGTCAGCGCAGGGACGATATGTTCCCTTTAAATTGCACATTAAAAGTTTATTCTGTAGAATATTTTACATTTCAATTGTTTATTTTAAATATTGTAAAATATTGAATCTTAAAATTATTACTTTGAAATTATTTCATTTATTTATACATACATATGTATATCGGTAATAAAGTCTTTATAAATAATATGATTTAAATTTTTATAAAATTTCATTATTAGTTTTATAAATCTCTAGGGTTTCCTTATTAAATTATTATAGTTTTTATTTTTCTATTCCTTTTGCCCTAAAAGCTTTCTATGCATAATGTTTTGTTTTCTTCCTTCCTGTTTGTATTTCTTGTTCTTCGCTTTTTTTTCCTTTATGTTCATAAAGCTCGTGTTGCGGCGTCTCCGTGTCTTTGTGTGTAGCTTAAACGCCAGTGGTCCTTTGTGCATAAATTTAGTACGTACGTGTGTGTGTGCTTATTCCTTATTCTAAAACATGCTTCATTTTCTTGTGTCTATAAGTTTTTTCTTTGCTATATATTTTTTCATAGTTATTTTTGTTTCATATAATTCACAATTCTAATATTTCATTTGCTGTTAAGTTTATACCTCCAAGGAAAAATCTTTTCAATTATATTTTTCGTGCAAATTGCTCTCTATATCCAGTCTTATTTACTACAGGCAAACAGAGCGTCATACATACACATAAAATTTTGCTTTATGGTTCAATTAAGTTTTCCCGTTTTTTTTTTTTTTTTCTTTTTAATAGAAAAAAATCTTTGTGTTGATTTGCTGAGTTTTTTTATATTCCCGCTTTGATTATGTTTTATTCCCATATTTCCTTTACCGTTGACAAACTATACATTTTTGCCGCTTTGGAAAATGTGAAGAAAAATGTTATTAATGTAAAGAATTAAATGTGGTATGTATAGTGGGACACAAAAGTTATCGGAAGATTGATTGAATTGTACACATTAATAATATAGAACATTTGGTTACAAGTCTTCAGCTTTATATTTATATTTTATGTATGTTACACCCAGAGAAATATCAATCACATACGTGTTGAAAACGATACCATTCTGTGTCAATAGTGAATCTACACCGTATGTGTTTAAATTAAATACTGTGTGTTCAATTCTTATTGAAAATCGATACCTAATTGGCACCAAGTTGAAACCATTTCGGTATCAAATTGTTAAATTACATATGTTTTCTATTAAATTTGTTAACGAAAGGTATTAAAAAGCTGTTACCGTAAATTACAAATGTGACCACAACCGTTATTGATTTTGAATCGAATTTTTTCCCTTAGTGTAAGTATATCTCAAAGACATATCATATTGCATTTACTACTGACATGTCAAAGACCCCTTCATATCATTCAGTGGTCACACGGTGGTAACCACTTTATAATATCACAGGAAAGTCACCTTATATTCTAGATTTAATTGTTAAAACTCATAATATGTATAAGGATTTACTGTAAAAGGCATCAATATTTTTCTATTTCAAACTTTACTTTTATTCATCACTGTAACATTGTTGCTTTAGCATTTTTAACTTTTCTTCATTCATAAAAATAAAGGAATTTTTTGGAGAAAAAAATAAAATTATTTTTTAACAAGTTTCTTAAAAATGTTCGTTTTTTTTCGTGTTGGCAGCTTGTGGTGCCACAGCAAGTCACAGTTAATTACGTAAATTCTTTTGGCTTTAGGGGTTTTTTGTTGAATTTTTGCTTTTTTCTCTACGGTTATTGTTGTTGGCTTTTTGTGGTCTGTTAGACATCTTGTAAAGTTCAAAGCAAAAATTATGACCAAAAGAAACTAAAATGATCTCAAAGAGAAAATAATATTTCTTTAAAATAGGAATAATACATTTTGGCCAAGGTGTAGCTACAGCCGATTACACTATTCGGCAAAGAAATTTTGGTTCAAACAGAAAAAGGTAAATTAGATAAAATTTAACATGATATTCACACCTCAAAATATCGTTTCCGCTAAAATACCGATACAAAAATAACCCAAAATAACATTACCGTTAAACACCGTTACACAGTGGTCCCAAATCGATTTTTTTTGGAAATAATTCTATAACTTGTGAACCGTTGGAGATATCTAAATAAAATGGTCAGAGCTGAGGTGTTTCCGAGTCGATTTAGAGGACTACAGGCTCCTGGCGGGGCACGTGGGTAGAGGGTAGACCTCGAGTTGAGATATGTAATTTTTTAAAAATTCGCCAAAAATGTATTTACTACTTGAATGTAAAAAAAAAATTTACATGTGGTAGTCCATGTAAATCTCTAAAAATGTGCCTACATGTGTAGGTTATATCTTTTAGTTTAAGAGATATTTGGGTGAAAGTTCTCATCATTTTTGCCCTCGATTTTTTTTAAGTACCACCAAGTGCCTTAATTTGGGCCTTAAATTTTTTGAAAATAATTACTGGATTTTTTACAAAATTCTAAATAATATTACTAATATTATTATTAATAAATATATCTATCCAATAAAAAGTTATATTAATCTGAAGTTGAAACTTTTTTTCCTAAACTTGTGCGTTTTTTTATTTTTGAGCCAAATAAATTATTTTGCTACAAAATTTATTTAACCCTTTAGTGCGCAGTGATGTATATATGATTCAAACATTTGCGGTTATAATATTTTAAGCGCATAATACTGGTAACAAATATTAACAAACCATAAAATAATGAAGTCAGAATACACTGGCCAACAAAAAAATTTTTTTTTTGTGCTCCTTCAAAAAAAAATATATATATATATATGTGGACTAGATGGAATTCCGCATGCTAAACTCGAATCTGTTTTCAGTTTTCTCCCATCAAGTCGAGATTTTTTTTATGGACGTGTCTAATATTGCGACCTAAATAAGCCGATTACTCGAGTATATTTCACTATAACTCGAGAACGGTATGCACGATTTATAAAGTAATACACCAAAATATGTGGAATAAAATTGGCTTTAAGTCGTTCTACTAGCAAATTTTTATCCGTTCAATAGTTTTGGTGATATTTCGAAATAAGTATCCAAAAAATTTAAGATTTCTTTTTTTTACTAAAACTTCTTTTTAAAAGTGAAAACATCAAAAATGTTTCAGTTTATCATCTTTATCTCAAAGCTGGCAAAACTACGAGTAAATAAAGCCACGTATCAATAAAAATTGATGCACAAATCTTGATTGGATTCACAGTTAAGTTAGGATACCCATACATACTTAGAGTTAAGTGGAAATACACTAGTCGGCAAAATTTTTTTTTTTTTTTTTTGTCTTAAATAAAAAAAATATTTGGATCAGATGGAATTTAATGTGCTAAATAAGAAACAGCTTTTACTTTTTTTCTATCACGTATTGATTTTTTTTTATGGGCATGATTTCGTATGCATCTTTTGATGTATCATTTATCAAAATCGTGTAAACAGTTCTTGAGTTATAGTCCAAATTTGACAAACCATTCTCGAATTTTATAGTGTGACCGCTGAATAAGATGATGATATTAGTCATGCACCTAAAAGAAAATCAGATTTTTGTTTAACTCGTCAAAATCCACCTAGTCCACTTATTTGTTTCAAGAAAAAATATATATATATTTTTTTTTGCCACCACCCTGTGGGAAATTTGTGGTAATTACAGTAATGGACCGGTTTCTCTGTACCAGTTGAGTACCAATTGACACCTAACTCGTCACCAAAGTTCCAATTGAGAACCAGTTGACACAAACACACTCACTATTAACATGCTCGTTAAGAGCGCAAATAGCAACTCGCGTGCAATAACAATCAGTGGCTGAGTGGTAAGCGTTGAAGGCTATAAAACATAACATACGTCAGATGAACATGGGTTCGAGCCGGGGTGCCGCCATCGACATTAACGAAAAATTATAAAATTAAAATAAACATAATTTAATGAAGATAATAATAAAAATAATGTTTAAAAAGTAAACAATTACCGAATTTTTATAAAATTTTTATTACAATAATCGTTACTGAACCTGTCCTCTTGGACCTGTCCTAGAACCTATCCTGTGATCTGTCCCAAGGAGCTAATTAGCCACCTCCAATGACAACCCCATGTAAAAGTGACAGGTTCTTCTGTCTTCTGAACCTGTCACGTGACTAGTTTTGAACCGGTTCTCTTTACTCTAGGGCACTGTATTTCTACGCAATTGTATGTAACTAGGGTGATCGATTATTCGACTTTTTAGAGAAACCGGTTTTCGAATAGTTCGAATAGTTGGTATTTTAAAAAAACCGGTTGCACTTTTTGAAATTCAGAATTTGCAGAAGTTAATATTTATGTCAAAAGACTACATTTCTTTAAAAAAATCAATTCTTATAATTAAGTTAAAATTTATTAAATACAAGCGTAAAAGCCTAACAATGTCAGGAAAAATAATATAATAATGAAAATATGCACAAACAGATCCGAAAATTTAAAAAAAACATTTATTGGAATTATATTGATTAAAGTTTTAAATTCGTAAATTTTTCAAAATAAAAAAATTGTCGTAAATGTGCTCCCTGGCCGAAATACAGAATCAGTTTTTTATAGGATTTGGAGAGCAAACAATAAGTATAGCAACTCAAAAGTTCTTAATACCAAAACAGACTTTTTGGTCCCTGATAGAAACATCTGGCACTGTTAGAATTTGTTGAACGAATAGTTTTATAAGTATGCCGATTTTTAGTTTCCTACGTCGTCTGGGAGCTTCAGCTCTGGAAAGGAAACATTGCTTAGGAAAGATATATATATATATATATATATATATATATATATATATATATATATATATATATATATATATATATATATATATATATATATATATATATATATATATATATATATATATATATATATATATATATATATATATATATATATATATATATATATATATATATATATATATATATATATATATATATATATATATCCACTTATTTTCACTCCCTGATAGAGATTTCAAAATCTAGCTCCGTTAGGATTTGTAGGACGAATAGGGTTATTAAGCTGAATTTTAATTTTCTATGTCTTCTAGGAGCTTTAGAAAGCTCTGGAAAGAGAAAAAATTCTTAGAAAAAGACACATAAATCCTCTTATATCCTCTCCCCGATAAAAATTTCAAAATATGGCTCCATTAGGATTTCTTGGACAAAAAGTTTTATAATTAAGCCAAATTTTAATTTTCTACGTCGTTTGGTAGCTTCAGAAAGAGAAAAATGCTAAGCAAATTATATATCTAGATGACTAGAAGATAATTATGTTTCAAAATTATAGAAAAAATCATCAAAATTTTAGTTAGTATAAACAGAAACCATGGCTTAATATGGAGATAGTATATTAAGTCTCAACTGAAACGATTCTGCAGGTGAAACTTTTTTAAAAAATAAAGGAAATATTGGATAAAAAAAATTAAATTGGGTCATACAGGATAATTATTAATTATTTATTTGTTTAATATTACAGAATAAATTCCAATTTAGACTTAAACTATATTTTAAAAACATAAGAAATCAGAAATATTTAAAAAATTATTCCTAAATTTTCAAATATCACTATTTAGTACATGTTTTCTGAAATAAAATGCTATTTTTGAAACCGGTTTTTTGTGTTTAAAAAAACCGGTCTATTCGACATTCGAAAAATGAACATTTTGAAAAAACCGACAGCACATTGACTGAAAAAACCGGTTTTAAAACCGGTTGGAAAACCGCGTCGATCACCCTATATGTAACATGAGTCTGTTTATTTAACTATCAATTTTGAAGATTCGCAACATTACCAGCTTTAAGATAATGATGATAAACTGTAACATTTTAGATGTTTTCATTTATTAAAAGAAATTTTAGTAACAAAAAAATCTAAAATTTTGCATGAATATTATTTTTTTTACACTTATTTCAAAATAACTTCGAAACTATTGAGCACATAAAAAAATGAAGTTTGAGTGATTTGAAGATATTTTTAGTCCTCATCTTTTGGTGTATCACTTTGGTCAATCGTACACACCGTTCTTGTTATGTTATGAGGAAATATACTAGAGTAATTTCCTTACTATAGGCGAAATATTAGACACGCCCATAAAATAAATCCGGACCTGATGGAAAAAAAACTGAAAGCAGATTCATGTTTAGCACATCAAAATACATTAAGTCCAACTATTCGTCTATGGGGGTGGGTTTTTTTTTGTCGAACAGTGTTATCGGAAATACATTAAAAATAAGTTGTCTATTCTAAATTTAGGGTTCAATATTAGCGAAACACACTGGATTCAAGCTACAAATTAAAACATTTCCTATAGTAATTTTGTAAAATTTCTTTTAAATGTAGATCATATGTATTTTATAAAAATTTATCTTCTTAATTAATTGAAAAATTATACAGTGGTTAACATAAAATAAAACTAATCATTAATTAACCAGAAAAACAGCCCACATTTCCATCACTCCCTTTTTGCAAAATGTTACAATTAGTTTTGATAAATTGTGTCCCAAAAGAAAAGTCAATTAAAATGTCAAAAATAATGAGAAAATTAACAAGTTAATAAAAATGTCAGACTAGAAATGAAAAAAAGGATAAAATAAAGATTAATAATATTAAATACACCCAAAAAAATGTATATATTAATATGTAAGTGCAAAAAAATAATTAACTACGAAACACAAAAAAGAATCGATTTAAGCCTATTAACATTTATTATATTTTTTTTTGTTCCTAAATTGAATACAACAAAATATTTAACAATCATTTGTCAAAAAGTCTACAACAATAAACACAATGACAACAATGTGTACTTAAATGAACAGTATAGCCCTGATTTTTACTATATAGACTCACTGATACTCTTTAAAATCTCACCCCTCAATTATGGGCTTCAATGTGAGTAAAAGGTATTGACTGTTTGAAAAAAAAAAATCATACCCTCAATTGATTTCTTTTCAGTACCAAAGTGCCAGGTAAAACCCTCAATTGATTTGAAATTGTATGAAAATTCTATTGAATGTTTGAATGGATCAATTTGTTGATCATTTTGTGGTGTAGATTTGTTTTTATGCTTGAATTATTGATTGATACTTTGAACCTTGTCACAATGAATAAGTGAGAAAGATCAATGTTAATAGAAAATTGTTAAAATTAGGGGGATTATTTTCTTTTATTTTTTGGCAATAATCAATAAAGTGTTTTGTTTTGATGGCATCAATCAAGGATCAATAGAATTGTGTTTATTTGAAGTGGTTGTATTGAGTCGATTGTAATATAATTATAATGAGTCAATTGATACTTTGTAATTATATGATGTAATGCAAATTTTTTGGTATTACCTTATTTAATGAGAAAAATAGTTTAAATTTGCAATTTAAATGTTTTAAATATTATGGATTCTTTTCATATAAAAGAACTGTAATCAGCGTTGCCAATTTAGCGCTTTTCGCACTAGATTCAGCGTTTTTCAACAACCCTAAAGTCGCATTTTTTTACATTAGCGATTTTTCTTGAAAAGGCGCTAAATTGGAGCGTTTTGTATTCGGTTAGTTTTAGTTGCAGATTTTAATCATGTTTTCTAAATTTTTCTGAATTTGAAATGTAGAAACTTTATTTTTTTATGCAAAATATAAACAATACAAGGAAAATTAAGTTTTTGAATAAACATTTTAAAATTTTGTTCTTCAAATGTATAATTAATATTATTATAAATACTTAATATAGAATTTTTAATGAAAATAATGTTTGTGAAACATACACATATCATATTGTGTTGGAATTTCTTATTTTAAATTGTGACTCAAATGTTCCAAATAAAGATGAATGAAATGAAAATGGAAATAAAAAATAGCAATATCTGAGTATTTCTAAAAGTGCTCTTTATAAAAAGTCTTCCAAATCAAAAATATCTCAAATATCAGCAAGAGTCGATTTCCAATATCTAAAAACAATCCTGCCTCCAGATGAAGAACTTTAAAAGACATAATTTTTTTAGTTTAGTTTTTTTGCAGTAATCTATTGAAACACTAATTTTTGTAA
Organism: Protophormia terraenovae; assembly: GCA_951394005.1. Lineage (NCBI taxonomy): Eukaryota > Metazoa > Arthropoda > Insecta > Diptera > Calliphoridae > Protophormia > Protophormia terraenovae. Next base: position 90,005,373 of record OX596075.1, read on the forward strand.
TTTAAAGCAGCAATTATTAATTTATTCATTTATTCAAATTTTAAATTACTGAAAAAATCCCTATCTAAGATAACATACTAAGGTGTAGAAAAGTCCAGAAATAAAAGTTAGAATTAGTTTCGGTAATTGGTTTGAATTAAAAGTTTCTATAGTTTCTTAGGTTTTATTCAGTATTTTCCTTTTCCTGTAAAATTACGAAAAGGGCAGCCATCGATATGTATTCTGTATTTCTATTTATTTTATTTTCAATAAATATTTTTTTCAGACATCACACAATTTTCATACTTAGGAAAAGCTTAAGCGATGAAAAAAAAAAAAAAAAAAAGTTTTAAAACATGATTTGGCCACTAAGTGAGCAGTATAATACTGGGCCTAAAACCTACATATTTTAATTTAACATATTTATAAATTTAAAAGCTTTAAACTGAAAGTTATTATCAAATGTATAACCTTTCTTTGTACCTTAAATATTGTTTTTATAAAACGTTAATGTTCATTCAATATTGCATATAACTACTAAATATTTGCACATGAACTTAAAATAACAAATATATATGTAATAAGTTGTTTTGCTCTTAATAAAAACTGCATATTTAACTAAAAGATAAAAACAAATTTTATTCAAATAAAATCTAGCGCTTTTTAGCGCATTTTTAAATAATGACCGGCGCGTTTTGGTTCAAAAAAGTTGACAACGCTGACTCTAATGACTTAAGATCGGCTTAAAGAGAATGAGAATTTAAAAGGATGTAAAGTTAAACTGATTTGTGTTCTTAAGTACCATGTTTTGAATTATGTTTACGATCTTGTTTTGTATGTGAAAATACGGAATAAATTTCGTCACCCGAGGACTATGAGTGCCAGCCACTGCATAAAGAGAGAAAGTTAAATTTTGGATAAATTAAAATATCTAACGTTCGTATTGAAAAAGTTTTTTCACTTAATGCCATTTTAAATTAAATGTCATCCCAAATTTAAATATGAAATGCACATGTCAAAATCTTTTATTATTTCTAAAGAAATTTTTTTCTCCTAAAAATACATTTGGGTACTAAAAAAGATTTATTTCATTAAAAATGAAAACATAATTGTAACATAAATCCATTTGACTTTATCTAACAATTAAAATCAAGCAGTTGTTATTTCAGCTCAACTTTTTTTTCACCAAAAAAGTAAAAAAAATATATATAAAAAAATATCAAAATATAAAAAAAAAACAAAAATATTTTCACAGCTTAGGTTTTTTTTTATTAAAAGTTATGATGAAAAAAAAAAAACTACTCCTGGTGATAATCAGCACAAGGGGTGGGCTCTCATAATAAGAATACAAAGACTCTAACGCATGAATTAAAAAAAAAAAAAACTCATAAAACACCCCTGAGTATTCCTAAAACGACCCCAAATGCAACATTAAAGTTACAAAAAAAATGAAAAATTTTCTACGCATAAAAACATTTCAATTGTTACAAAAAATAAAAAATAATTTTGTCCCAAAAAAAAAATTTTAAACAAAAAATGTTATGAGCCTAAAAGTGCTGACGGGTTGTTAGAATTTGTGTTTTTTTATTTGACACGCTCATAATTTCCAAGTTAATTTTATTGAATTCTTTTTTTTTTTTCATCAAGGAGTTTTGTGTAAAAAAAATCCTGCTGATTTAAATAAAACTGAATTTTTTATCATCTTTTTTTTTCGCTTCCCAAAAAAAAATGTAATAATCCATTTAAATTGTAACAGTTTTTTGTGTTTTTTGTAGCACAAATTAAAATTTTTTTAGAAAAAATTAAAAAAAATATAGTATAAAAGGAAACAAAAAACCGGAAGCTCTATAAATTTTAATGAAAATTGGTTTTTATATTTGAAAAGTTGAAAAAAAAAAAAAAAAACACGAACACACACACACCATAAAATAGCTACCAAAACAAGTCTGACAACATGTCAGTTACTAAACATGACATAAATTTTGACTTTTTTTCTGGTTGAAAATTCATTGAATAGGAAATTATCTATTTTTTGTTGTAGTTGTTATTATTGTTATTTTTATTTGTTAAAACCATTTGCTTAAATAATTTATTCTTTACTGCCCCATTGAAAGTTTAAAATTTTGTTTTAATTAAAAATTCGTTTCGTTTAAGTGGAGGATTAAAGAGAGAACAAATGATTTGTTTAAAGAAAATTGCTGTTAGGTTTTTAATTTCTTAGTAACAAGATAAAATTGTGACAATAGGCCATGACGAATATTAACGTAAGTATGTATATTGCAATATCAAAAAGATAATATTTTTCAAAGATGTCTTTAAGATACATGCGTATTTATAGTTTCCCTAGCCCGTTTATGAATACCCCACACCAATGTGCAGAGTATAAAAGGGACCATTCGCCACTATTTTAAAGTATTGTCATCCCATAAACGTAAACGATATGTGTAAGCTTTTTTGCCTTTAAAACTTATTTATCTTAACGTCCACTAGTGAACGTCCTTTTTTGGACTTCTAGCCTTTAGTTGACAACTATTTTTAAAAGCTTTACAAACAAATTTTTCGTGGATTTGAAATAGATAAACACTCGCATAACTCAAGAACCGTTTGCACGATTTTGATACACTTTTTGTTAACATTTTTTGCTACTAATTGCCGAATAACTACGGAATTCTTAAGTCAGCAAACAATTATGTGAAGATAATTTGAATCGTTATCTATTGGAGTTTAATTTATCTAAATTGGACAGACCGTTCTCGAGTTATACAAGTGTGAGTGCCTAAAGGCGGGGTTATGGTTGTCATGCCCATAAAAGAAAATCAATACGTGATAGAAAACGAGAAAAAAGCATAGTCGGTTAAGACCGACCATATGATACCCTACACCATTATGTAAGAGCATAAAAATTCGGGAAGGGAACTTATAACAGACCTGTGGCCAATCATAACCAACACTTTTACTAAATGTAAAATAAAATATAAAAATACAGAAAAATGCGTTGATACTACTAACGTCTACATGATTTTATGCACTTTAAGGTGATTCTCGGAAATGGGTTTATATGGGAACTATGGTAAATTATGGAAAGATTCTAATAAAATTTGGCAATGTTGTTTATACTATAAAACTTATTGTGTTGAATGCACATTAAACTGATTTTCGGAAGAGGGGTTTATATGGGAGCTATGGTCAATTGTGGATCGATCTTCGTAAAATTTGGTACAAAGATTGATACTTGTACAAAACTTCTTTGCGCCGAATTTGTAAAAAGTGAATGCAGATTCTTCTTTAGCACGTTAAATTCCATCAGTCCACCTATTTGTATCCTACAACACCATAAGTGGTTGGGGTATTACGTGTTTGTGGAAATTATGTAACGCTGAGAAAAATCTTTCGACCCCCACCTTAAAGTATACCGTTCGACACAGAATCACTTTCTGAGTCGATTTAACCATGTCCGTCCGTCCGTCTGGTCGGCTGGCTGAATGGCTATCCATGTAAAGCTTGTGGAAGATAATTAGATGAAATTTGGTACATATGACTTTTTTGGCACGAAGTCTATTGAATTTGGTCATGATCGGCCCATTATTTCACCTGGCTCCCATACAAATGTCCTTCCTGAATAGAGTTTTAATACTCATAAATACCCTAAAAATACAAATATTTTAATGACATAAATCTGAATACCAAATTTCGTGAAGATCGGTCCATAGCTCCCATATGAACTCTTCTTCCGAAAATCACTTTAACTGGCATAAATCCCATAAAAATTTTAGTATCAACTTAATATTCGACATTTTTATGAGTTTTATGAGTATAAATGATAGTGCAAAATTTAGTAAAGATCGGTCCATAATTTACTATAGCTTCCATATAAGACCCATTTTCGGAAATCACCCAAAAGTGCATTAATACATGTGAATGTTAGTATCAATATAATATTCTGTATTAGTATGTTTTTTTTTTCGGAAATCACCCAAAAGTGCATTAATACATGTGAATGTTAGTATCGATATAATATTCTGTATTAGTATGTTTTTTTTTTACACCTTTCTACAAGTATCGGTCCACAATTGAACCCTTCCGGAATTTTGGTATATATAAACAATGGTGATACCCTTATGGTCGGACTTGATCGACTATCACTTTTTTTATCGTTTTTATTTAAAAACGAAATTTGTTTTCGGAATTTCGGAGGTCCTCCCCCCTGCCCAGAGATCAGCTAGAAACTTGCGCACCTCCTAGACAGTTGGAAATTACATCAGTAATAACTATATGAAGTTTCATTGAAATATATTTAACAGTTCAATTTTTTATTCCGAAATACCCAAAATTCCAATTCGGGGAAAGCTTGCTTCAAAAATCTAATTTTTTCAGTTAAATGGTCACCCTGTCGTTATAAGAGGCGTGGCTTATTAAATATTTTTTGTGTGTTTAGCGAATATATGCAGGTTTTTTTCAACTTCAGCTTTGACATTTTTAAGCTCCACAAAAAAAAAAAAAAAAATTAAAATTAACGAAATTCTGATAGAGCTAGCGGGGAGACTGTTACTCCAATTGCCTTCGGATTTGCTTTACATGCATTTATGTTAAGCATTATTTAGAAAGAAGAAAAATCTATGGTCCTGAGGAAAGTAATGGATATTAAGGTGAAAAAATGTTACCACCTTTTTGAAAAAAAAATAACAAAAAAATCAAAATTTTTTTCAAATTTTCTAGTTCAAAATGATATAATTTTTTATCTAAACCACATAGGTATATGATTCTTGCACGAAAATTTTTAGAAAAATTTTAGGACTCAAACTGAGTCCGTCAAGTTTAAAAAATTTGAAAAACATGTCCAAAAATGGTTAAAAAATTTTTTAATCAAATCATAAATGAAATTTTGGCGATTTTTTTTCAAAAATTTCAACTTTGTAGTTCCACCCCCGTCCCCCAGGCCGCCTAAGGACCTATTCTCCTCCGAATCAATTGAAATTCACCTCAGGATTGTCCATGTGAAATTTCATTCAAATTCATCTAGCAGTGCTAAAGTAGCAGAATTAAATCGCTTTAGAACCAGCGTTACCGTTGAGAATTTTAAAAAAGTGTCCAAAAAAGGGGATTTAAAAATAAAAAGTCGCCAAAAAGGGGATTTTTTGAAAAAAAGGGGTCAACTGCTTTAAAACCTAAAGAAACTCATTAAAATTTGTTTATTTGATAATAACAAAAACAAATAATTTTGTATTTTAAGAAATACTACTAAATTCAATTCTGTTACTAACAAAAAAATTTATTTATAATTATTTTACAACAATTTTTATTACTGCAAAAATAAAGCTTTATTCACAACTATAGTTGACATATAATTCTCTTTTTATTAATCACACTTCTCTATATTTGTACGAGGTCTTCACTCGTATTCCAGTCTTTCAAGTCCCCGGCGAACAAATTTAGAACTGAACGTATGGATCCACAAGTATTCTATTATTTCTGTTGGACAAACTATTTTTTATTTATGATAATTTAGTAAAAAAAACACGTACCCCCGAGGGATTGCTACAAGGAATGTAAAAATATAAATTAGGATATAAGTATTCATCGTATCTGTTTTTTGCTTTCTCAATCCAGTCCAAAAAGATTCAGTATATGATGATTTTAATTACTGACAGTTTCAGTTCATTTATAAATACTCCGCGGCTTATTATATCACTATACTGTGAAACAGTCTCAAAATAATTAATTTATTTGTTTAAATTAAGATATAATGGGTCGATATATTTCAATCAACTTAATTTCTCGTCATTTAGCACATAGTCTCAAAAAGTCGCCATTTAGTCGCCATTTAAAAAAAGGGCCAAAAAAGTGGCTAGATGGTTGAAAAAGGGGCAATTGGCGACTAAAGTCGCTAAACGGTAACACTGTTTAGAACCACTGTGTGTTGTTTATTTTATGTAAGTTTATCTTTATACTAAATATAGAATGTTGCACTTTCTTACCAAGTATGAATTTTCAAATTTTGGTCATATGAATTAATTTAACTTGAAAAGAACTTTAACAAATCTGTACGATTGAGCAAGAAATTATTATGCGACAATTTCTGTCACTCAGGCTAACAGATCTAAAGATAATACTTCTACTAATACGAAAAGTCAAGCGAAACAAAATGACTGTCGAGTATTTCATTGATGGAAATATCGAAGATAGAAAATTAGGTACTTTTATCTATAATCTCTTGTAAAAAGAACAAATTTAAATAAATGCAAAAATCAAAAAATAATATATTGTTTATTTTAAATGATTCAATAGTTTACGAAAACGTAATAAACACAATTTTAAAGCTTCTTAAAGTAAATAAAGTTAAAAAAAAGAAAATTTCTAATAGCTTGATATAATATTCTTAAGGTATCAATTTTTACGAACACTACTATTTATAAAGCTAAATAAAATTAAGTTATCCTTAGAAAAAAACACCACATCCCACTTCAAAACTCCTACACAATTATACCTTTGGCTATAAACTAAAGCAACCTAAGCGTAAATCAAAAATATTGTTGCCAAGCAGAAAATATGTTTCCTGTTTGTTACCTTTTTGTTTTCTTCTCATTCACCGTTAATAAATTCTTCTTGTAATAAGAACCATTATAATTAAGAAATATTATGGAAAATATGCTTAAAATTGAGGAAATGTAATTTACCATTTTACCAAATGAATTCATTCATATTCCCGCTTTTTCTCTATACTCTTACCACCATTTTGTTATGTTTTTTGCTTATTTTTTTCTTTTTTTTTTTTTTTTTGCCACATTTTCTTCCTGTTGCTCTCACCTCTTGTACGGCAACAAAGTGAAGTTGAAATAAATATTAAAAAAAAAAATTGTTGCTTTCGGCATTAGTTCTTGTTGTTATTGTGGTTGTAGTGGGCGCGAAATGAAGAAAAAGTAGAGAAAAAATTTACAGAAATGAAATGCTTTTGGTTAAAATACAAAATGGCAGCCCATTATTATGAATATTCTGTCTGTCTGTCCACCATTGAAGTTTTGCATTTTTAGTTATTGCAGGCTGATTTCTCGTTTTGCAATTGCTGCTGCTTGTTTTTAACGCTTTTTATTCTATTTCTGTTTTAATGTGTTTTTGTTTTACCTTTTTTCGTGCTGTTAATAAACATTTTTTCCTCTCAACTTCCGGTTCGTTGGTTAAACTATAGCTCATTTGGTTTTACCACCATAACTTTGTAGTAGTTGTAGTAGTATTTTTACAATTTTACAAGTGCATACTACGAATAGTATGAATACTGGAATGATTTTTGTACGAAAAACATTTGTATTGAAGTACGAGGATTGTATGAGGTTTAAAAGTGTCCCTTAAAGATAGGTGATAGTGATCAAGTCTATCAGTCTGGGTGTTATAAAACAGCGGATAATCTTCGTTACTCTGCTCGACTAGAATTTAAATAAAGTTTTCTCTTCTAGAAAATTTTGGATACATTTTTATTTTATTGGAAATTTTTTATAAATTTTCCTTTTATAGAAATCTTGGATAAATTTTCCTTTTAGAGAAAATTTGGATAAATTCTCTTTTCTTAGAAAATTTTGGATCAATTTTCTTTTTATATTTTAATTTAATTTTCTTTTTATAGAAATATTTCGATAAAATTTATTTTTATAAAAAATTTTCGATAAATTTCCTTTTTATAGAAAATTTTGGATAAATTTCCTTTTTATAGAAAATTTTGGATACATTTTTTTTTAGAAAATTTCGGATAAATTTCCTTTTTATAGAAAATTCCTTTTCATAGAGAATTTTTTATAAATTTCCTTTTTATAGAAAATTTTCGATAAATTTTCTTTTTATAGAAAGTTTTCGATAAATTTCCTTTTTATAGAAAATTTCGATAAATTTTCTTGTCCTATATTAATTTCTTCAATGCAGTATGATAAGAAAGTCGTTCCCGTTTGAGTCGTTTGAGGGCTCTCACTGTAATAGTTCTTTAAATATATAATTAAGAATATTTGCTTTGTGTGGGGTGTACCACTGGACCTAGTCGTCCAACTTTCATGGAGGTTATTGAAAAAGTTATTCCTACAAAATTTTTTTTTTTTTTTTTTTTTCTTGTAACTGTATTTAAATTACACTATGCAACAGTATTTTAGGGGCGGAATCATTCCGATTGCAAATGATAGCTCTTGATATGAGTAGTAAACCCTCCAAAGGATTTTTCGCTTGTAGGGAAATTTTTTGTTTTATGACCACTTAAACTTTTCTATTTTTGCACCAAGGTAGTTACAGATAAATCGAAAAAAATAATATCAATATAGTTCGAAGCTAAAATAAATTTCTATAAATGTTTAGAGCATTAAAAGGGGAATATTTCATTAGAACTTTAAATTCATTTATCTTACCTTATAAGGGGTCATTTCTAGTCCGTTTTAAGGAAATGATATGAAAGTCGATTTAAACTTGAGTTTAATGGATTAAAATGTTCTACAGATATTTTCTTCGTAAAATTTTACTAGGGGTCTTCAAAGATTAAAAATTCATCCGACTTTCATATGTTGTTAAAAACGAAAATTATGAAATTTTCCAACATTTTTTATATAAACTCATTAAACTAGGCAATGAAATATAACAAAAATTTCATTTCTTTGGATAAACTCTACACCATGTGGACTTTGGACCTTCGTTGACCCCTAGTGAAATTCGACGTAGAAAATTTCTGTAGAATATCTTAACCCATTAAACTCAAGTTTTAATGGACTTTTGTTTAATTTTGTATAAACGCTCTAAAAATGACCCCATATAATCAGAGATAATGAATAGAAGGTTCTAATGAAATATTGATATTTAAATGTTCTAAACATATATGTTTAAATATTTTAGCTTCGAACTATATTTATATAATTTTTTATATTTATCTGAAAAGGCGCGGATCCACGGGGAGGGAAAATGAAAACGCTTAATGAAAAATCTGTATTAAATCATACAATTTCAGGAAATAGTTAAGAAAATCATTCCATTTTCCTCCCCCAAAAGCTTGAGCTGGATCCGCGCCTGTATCTGAAACTACTTTGATGCAAAAATAGAAAAGTATAAGTGGTCATAAAACAAAAATTTTGCCTACAAGCGAAAAATCCTTTGAAGGGTTTATTACACATATCAAGAGCTATCAACTGCAATCGGAATGACCAGGACCAGGGAAAATCAACATCCATTTTCATCTTAAATTATGGATGTTGATAAGAAAATTATTCCTAAAAAATTATAAGACTATTGCTGAAATAGTTCTTAAGATTTACGTTATTTTATATTTTCGTTGAATGGTGGTTAATATTTCCCCCGGTCCAATCTATCCCATTTCATTATAAATTTAGAGGAAGGAAATTCTGTAAAATATTAATGTTTTGCTATAACAGTATTTAAGTTATTTGATAAATAATATTTTCTTTGTATGGGGGATGCTATTCCCCCTGGTCCTACTCTTTCCATTTCATCTAATCCTTTATTCCTCAAAATTCAAAGATTTTTACGGAAATATTTTTATAGTGATGCGATAATTATTATTTTCTTTGTATGGGTGGTATCACTCCCTGGGTTTACAGGATGATACTGTGAAAATTTAAAGAAAATCGGTTTAGCTATCTAAGTACATACAAACGAACCAACAAACACTAGAATTTTTGCTATATTGGGGAATCTTCTGTACAACCATCGTGTATTAAATTCAATACTATTAACTATATAACAGTATAGGTGTACAAATATGTATACATTTTTATTTTGTAATTTTTATTCTGGCCATAGAAACTATTCATGCATTTAGCATTTATAAAAGTTATTTCTTTTTTTATTTGCGCTCTGTAACAACCAAGTTAAAATAATTTGCTTTACAATTTCATTGCATTCAAATTCTCCTCATCATACCGATGAAAAAAAAATACATCCTCTTCATTTGTTTTATTGCTCTTTACTCCTCGCTCCGTCTGTGCTTATTGTTTGCATCATAGGCAACATCATCATAATCTTCATCATCATTATTAAAATGATTTTGATTATGATTATTTCATTACATTTTCATTTAATTAACAACAATATGCAACTTGTTTCGCATTCATATTTATGCCTGGTTTCAAATATACTTTTTATTTCAAGTATTTTCCGCCAAATTGAATAATACTTTTGGAGTTGCAAGTTCAAATTTTAATTACAGCCTCACACAATATTTTTCACATAATGAATTCGTATAGGAACAATATATTTTTGTATGAGTAGAGATGAGATGTACTCTTGTACTTTTTGTTGGTATAAATTAATGACTATAGTTGTTGCAATAACAAAGTTTTCATACACCTTTTGTAGCATGTGGTGGCAAGGATATGAAGGGACGTTGCTTATGTGTAAGTTTATAGTTTGGATTCAAAAGGATTTTTATTAAGCATATTAAATTGAATATATATATAGGACTATTGATAACTATATTGTAATTATGTTGATTTAAAATTAAATAATTTAAAGTAATTCGTTTAAATGTTTTATTTTTTCAATTAAATAATATTTGTATAGATTTCATGGAATCAATTAAAACTTGAATTGGCTCATGATGTCAATTAAAATGTTAAAGCATGTTATAAAACTAAAGCAAATGAAAATTTTATTAGAAGTTCACAAAAACAAATATTGTTGAAATAATGTAATATTTTAATTAAATTTAAATTAAAAATTTACACAATTTATTAAAGTCAGCTTTAAAACTACACTTTAACCCACTTACTTACAAAAATTGTCAAACAAAATTCTTTAAAACTTACATATATTTTTTAGCAAAAATTTAATAATACCATAAATATTTTACAAATCCATTCAAACAAGTGTTTTAACTAATTGAAATTAATACAACTGTTGCAAATTTTAAGGCGGACATCTAAAAATTTTATGATTTTTTTTTTTTTTTTTTTCTTTTTGGTTGCATTCAAACAACAGGGAACTTTTTTAAGTTACATACCAACAAAAACCCACTCTTAAGCCATAAACACGTGTGAGAGTGATTTTTGTTTGAATACAAATTCAAATCAAATAAAGTTGTTAGTTACACATAATAATCATAATGATATGAACACAAAAATAAAATTATTTCTATTAAAGGTTCAATTATGCAAAAGAACCAAACTGTCAGTTATATTTGTATTTCTATTAATTATTTTATGCAAAAAAAAAATATGTTTCAAATTCAAAGAATTGTTTATTTTCAAGCAAACAAGAGAAAAAAAAACAATTAATTGTTACTTGATAGTTTTCGATTTTTCAACATAATTGGCTTATGTCGTCTCTTTGTCGTTATTTACTTAATTTAGTTTTTTTATACGTAAAAACACTAGCAATTTATAAGATATTGAGTCTGTCTGACAGATGTATATAAATGCAATAATGTTTTGTTTTATTTAAAGTGACTGCCCACTAGAGTTAAATAAATGTTACTGGTTTTGACTGCATGCAACCGCCCATAATAATGCCACATCATAATAAATTTATTCTGTATTTTTTTATTTAAACAAAATAGTTTATTTATTATAAATAAATTTATTGTTTTTATTTAAATGTGCACGCTACAGATAAGTATGTGATCTATAAGAAAAATCGCTGTATAAATGGATAAGTCAGTATACAGACTGAAAGACAGACCACTTCAATTATAAGTTCTTTTAGTAAGTACTTACTGAATCAATACTCTATAGAAGAAATTTATTTTATCAATGCTTAAGTCCCTAGGGCTTTATGAATATAAAGTTGAAAGTATTAATTTCAGAACATCTTCATAACCCGATCACTCTGTCGGAAAATTTACGAAAAACTTGTTCTGAATGTGAACATTTCCAATAAAAATTTTGGAACTTGTTTCGTAACGTATTCTATTTAAGTTTTATAGCTTCGCCAGCGGTATCCCAAAAGCTTTTAAAATATAAAATAAAATACACATCTACTCAAAATAATAGATACACCTAGTGGGATGATATTAAAGTGACGATAACTTTGGAAAATTCTTCAGAAATACTTAGTTTTTTTTAGAAGAAAAATATGGCAAGTGTGTGCTTAAAAATTAATTTACACATACGTTTTTGATTTAAATACCAAAAACTAGTATTGCAGCCATTATTGTCTAAAATGATAAAGTATAAAAAACTTTAAGATTTTTGTAAAAGAAATCCCACAATCCCCCAAAAAAAAAACGAGAGAAAAAGATCAAGTCCGACCATATGATACTCTACACAATTGTGTACATTATAATTCGGGAAGGAATCTTTTATTTATGTGGTCCGATACTCATATTAAGTGTAAAATAAAACATACGAATACAGAATATTACGTCGACGCTAACATTTATATGAATTTATTCACTTTTGGGTGATTCCCGAAAGAGGTCCTTATATGGGAGCTATGGTAAATTATGGACCGATCATTGTAAAATTTGGCACTATCATTTATGTTTATATAAAACTTATTTGTGTCGAGTATTAGGTTAGGTTAGGTTCTTCAGGTTGCCGCCAGATAAAACAGATTACGGCTCACTTGGGTCCTGGGAGGTCCCTTTGTGTTACCTGTAAGAAGAAGAAAAGATAGACAGAGGATGTGGAAGGATGCAGGAGAAGAGAAAAAGAAACAAAAAGGGGAGGGGGCAGGATTGAAAGTTTAGAATTAGAGAAAAAAAAAAAAAAGAAGAAACATATAATGCAGAGAAAATGTAAAGAAGTAGTATAGCGAGATGTAGTAGTTGCATACAGAAAAACGTAGAAGAATCTGTCGCTGTATAGACATCAAAGAGTCCATGTGTTGGAGTTCTATTCCTGAAACCATCCGCATTCCCTCACGAATGAGTTAATGCCATTAATGCTGCTGATCGATAAATCGGTGAGGCTATTGAGAAAACATTGACCCAGATAACGCGATCGAAGGTTTTTCAGGGCAGGGCATATACAGAAGAGATGAAAAATAGATTCCTCCTCATCCTCGTTGTTACAGCTCCTGCAAAAATCGTACGATTGGATTCCCAGTCTGTTGGCATGAATACCAAATCTACAGTGTCCTGAGACTGCTGAAACGACATTTCTCAGATGTGATCTCGAGAGACGCAAAAGGAATGATGATCTAGCTGTGTCAAGCTTGGGCCATATCATCCTTGTAATTTGACATGTGGGTTCGATTTCCCATCTGTGTTGTGCCATGTCATAAAATGCGATTTCAATACGCTTCTTACAGGCATTTAGGGGTAGACCATAGAACCAATCTATGTCAGCCTCCTGTAGGGTAGTACCGTGCCTTGCTAACTCATCGGCAGTGTTATTGCCTTGGTTGACCCCGTGTCCACGCACCCATTTGAGTGCAACTCTCGAATGTGAAGCCATCTCATTTAGGGATGTCCGGCATTCATGGACTAGATTTGATGTAGTATATACACCTGTCAGGGTTCTGATTGCAGCCTGATTGTCGGTAAAAATTACGATATCCCTACCGTATATCCTATAATACCTTAGCCAATTAACCGCTCCTTTAATGGCCATAATTTCGGCCTGTAAAATACTGCATTCGTTTGGGATTCTAAACGACCTTCTTATCCCGAATTCAGCAATGTAAATGCCACCACCAACACCATGAGCGTTCCTTGAGCCATCGGTGTAGATGCATAGGACTCCATGTGGGGGTGTGTCGGTTGGGTCCTCAACAATGGAGAGTATTAACTTGATACTAACATTTTAATAGGATTTATGCCCGTTAAAATGATTTTCTGAAAAGGGGTTTATATGGGAGCTATGGTCACTTATTTAGATTTATATGAAACTTATATGTGCCAAATTTCATTAAAATACTGCTATATTTAAGGGATTTATAATCGTTAAACCCTTTTCCGGGAGAACATTTGTATAGGGGCTAGGTGAAATAATGGACCAATCATAACCAATTTCAATAAGCTTCGTCCTTAGACTATAAGAAACCTCTGTGCCAAATTTCATCAATTTATGTTCCAAATTGCGACCTGTAGTTTGATTACAAGGATTACATGAACGGGCAGACAGAAGGACGGACACCGTTAAATCGACTCAGAAAGTGATTCTAAGCCGATTAGTATAAATTAAGGTGGATCTTAGACCAATATTTTGAGGTCCTACAAACATCAGCACAAACGCATAATACCCTCCCCACCCATGGTGGTGTAGGGTATAAAAATAAAGAAAATCCCAAATATGTAATTTTTTACATTTTCGATCATAAAGACCACATTTTTCCAATGTCCCAGAAATCTCGATTACAAACTCTTAAGAAAACATTATGAATTCCGAAATTACATTCTGTTTGCAGATTCATGCTTGAGATTTTAGAACATATAGATTTTAGAACATTAGAAAATAGGTCAAAGTCAAGAGGGTGTGTACTTAGAGCGCTTTTGTTACTAGGCTTGCTTTTTATGAAAAATTCATCTTTGTTGTTGAAGAAAATTACATTTTAGTGAACATAGAGAGTGTGGACACTTTCACTACTTTTGAATACTCGATACTACTCAATACTTTTTCATTAGAGTACTCGATACTAAACGGATTTTTTAATTTGAAATATAATTTTTAATAAATCTTCTTTTATTTAAAAATAAAACAAATATATTTAACCAAATACCATGTAATTTTTAAGTTTTTTATTAATCTATAATGAATTATTATTAAATTATATTTATTATAAATAAACAATAAAATACAAAAAAATATTTTAAACTTAATTTTTCTTAAATTTTCGGTAGGGTGCATTTATTACACACTTCCATATACTTTGTATATGAACAAGTACTTTATGTTAATTACAGCACCGTATACTAAGTATATGAGAAAATACATTATTTTGATTACAAAACTATTATACAAAGTATATAGAATTGTATGAAGGAAGGATACGTTCTCGTACACTTTGTGGGTTGGTGGTAAGCAATGAAAAAGCGGCCATGGTCTATATAAATATAAGCCTAAAACGTATATAGAGTTTCTAGTACTCCATACATCCAAAGTAAGCCACACGTATTTCAGTACGTGTAACACACGTTCTAATATTTTTATTTTCAACTTCATTAATAAATTTATGCATATTTTTTTTTATTGTTTCTTAAAATAGGATTTAAGAACGTACTGTGTTTAATTTTTTCTCATACTAAGAAGTAAGATCCCATTGTTCTTCGATTACCACTCCAACATTTTCGGTGATTTTAGCAATTTTAAAGACTTCTAGGTGCTATGTAGGTCATATTAGAGTCATGGCATAAAATTTGGCTTACTTATGAAACTTTACATCCTACGAATCCTAATAGAGCCGGATTTTAAAATTTCTATCAGGGAGCGGAAATAAGTGAATTTATATGTCATTTTCTAAACATTTTTTCTCTTTCCAGCAGCTCTCAGACATGGTAGAAAATTAAAATTTGGCTCGCTTATAAAACGTTTTGTGCTACAAATCTTAACGGAGCCAGATTTTGAAATTTCTATCAGGGAGCGGAAATAATCGGATTTATGTGTTTTTTTCTGAGCATTTTTTCTCTTTCCCGAGCTTTCTGAAGCTCCCAGACTTGGTAAAAAGCTAAAAATCAGCTTACTTATAAATCTGTTTTAATCCTACCAATCTTAACGATGCTCAGTTGTTCTATCAGGGATCGAAAATACGTGATTTTAAATGTTGTTAAGGGCTATTTTGGTTATAAGAAATTTTGATTTTTTATTTTTTTGGAGGTGGGTTTTAAAAATTTTACTAATCTAATACTTTAATCTCTATTATCCAATAAAAATCTAATTATATTTGATTTATAATTTTATTTTCTGGAATATGCTCGTATAACATAAAAATTTCTTAGAAGTACAAATTACCTTTGGGTTAAAAGCGTGATGTGTTGGAAATATCTCATTTTACTTTTTTAAATATATTTAATCTAAAGTGAAAATTAAACAAAATTATTCACAATATAATTTATTTCTAATTTATTTTTTGTTATTTGAATTTTTAATTTTTTCAAACTTTTGCGATTTTAAGTACTTTTTCATTTTTGAGATCTGAGGTCTTGTATTAGTTATATCAAATACAAAATTCCTCTCTACACCCACTCCTAACCCATAATTTTTCCATGGTTTTATGAGGATTAATTGATAAATTCTTGATTTTTTCAAATTTAAAAACTCCTAGGGGCTAAGTGTGACAAGCTAGAGACTAGACTATTACTGCATTTTTGTAGCCCCATTTCTTGACTATAAAACATGGGTAACTAATATCCTCTACCTTTTATCTTGAAAATTTTTTATCCTAAAAACTTCTTAGGGAAGAAAATTTTCTTTGGTCCTCAATGGGTTAAATATGTGACGTAATGGAAAATTTTTATTTTATTTTCTACAATATATCAAGCAGTATAAATTATTTTTGAGATAAAAAAAAAATTATAAATATTAACAATTACAATTTTAATCAAATTTGTATTATATTAATCGCCACTGAACATGTCCTCTTGGACCAATCAAGATGGTTAAACAGTTTAAATTAGCCACCTACAATTACAACTCCATATAAAAGTCACAGATTCCTCACATATAAAGTTCCGGAATTAGAATCGACCCTAACCCCGAGAATCTGTCGCGTGACTAGTTTTGAACCGGTAACCTTTCCTTTAGGGATGGTTCACATTGTCTGCTAATGCTCGAAATTATAACATAAAGAGTGTACCACCACTTTTATGAACCTTACCTACACAAGCTTTTTTTAATACAGGTAGAGCATTATAAAGTTGATCTAAACCTTAAAATTTTGCAATACTTTCAGTTATTTTTACTCTCATTATATACAACAATAACTCAAAAGTATTTAAATAAATTTATTATTATTATTTTTTTGTCTTGTAAGTTTATAACATTTTACACTTTTACATGTTCATATTTGCAAAAACCAGGCGTATTTATATTACAATTCTAATAAGTACCTAGATACCAATTTGGATTCATTTTTATTTTGGTTTACATACATAAAATGAAATATCTAATACATGAGTTTGAAATTAAGCAATTTATCATATTTAACCTTGGATTAAAAAAACAAATAAACTGCCAAGTAAAATCTAACAAGTACATGGTTAATCCGTCAAGAATTTAAATACATGGAATTTAAATGTAATTTAATTTGTAACATTTTATTTTTATAACAAACAGCGAACACAATGCCAATTGATAGATGATTATTAAAAATAATTTAAGTTTTTTTTTTAATATTTAATTAAATATTAAAATTGTAATTATTTTAAGTAAAGAATTTAAAGGTAAACAAATGTTTTTATTATAATTTAACAAGGTTTATTAAAAATGAAAATTACTTTAAAGATCGTTAGGTTGGATTTAGTGCAAAAATGTTAGATTATTTTTTTTTTATATATTTTAAATACAGAATTTAACTATTAGTTTGAAAAATATTAAAATGTTTTTAATAAAATCTGTTAAACAATAATTTAATTAATTAACATTATTAATATTGTTATGTCTTAGTAATAACTCTTAATTTTTTTAAATAAAGTTTTTATGTAGGAAACATTTTACCTCTTTAAAATGAGAACGTTCTATGAGCCATGAAAATAAAACTTTTATAAATATTGAATATTCACAATATCATCAAATATCAGCAATATCAATTTCTGATTACAAAATATTAATCTAATGTGACAGTTTAATAAAAAACCAAAACCCAAACACAGCATGATCTTTATTAAGACAAAAAATTGCTTTAAATTAAAAAAAAACCAAAACCCTCTATAAGTTTAACCCTTTGAAAAATTTAAATACACCAGCAAAAAAGTATGACAAGTTTGTGAACATTAGATTGATGCTTGCTAGGTTAGATGAGTTTGTTTTAAGGGTAGCGATTGGTCTTGTGTATCTAAAAAACACTAAAATGATTGACTGTCCCTTGTCCGTTTTACTCTTGTTTTCTTTGTAAAGTATTTTTTTTTTTTAATTTTGATATTAAAGCATACATATATAGCAATAGCAATAACAAACAATAGGGTTTTAAATTTATACTAAATTATTAAGCATACGAGGATCGTAAGTCAAAAAATAAAATTGTATGTTGTTAGATTCCATTAAAAAACAAGCGCAAATGTTATATTCGCCTCGGACCACGCCCATTTTTGGTTTCCGAGTTTATATTGGTCCTTAAACTATTTTTACAATATTTCGTTGATTTTCAACTTATATGAGAGGTGAGCTGACCATGCTCATTTTTGGTTTCCAAGTTTATATCGACCCTCGAACTATCTGTACAAAATTTCGTTATCGTACAAGCTTTTATTTTAGAGATATCAGCAGAAAAGTATGAAATAAGGCTACCAGGGACACTCTGTATTTCTAGTATTTTGTCCATAACTTTATTAACCGATTTTGTTCATTTTCAATACCAAACTAATTTCATCTCCCTAGGTTGTCCCGTTCAAGCCCTATCCTGCTTTCAACAGACAGACAGACGGACGGACATAAGGACTGCGCACGAAAAAATCCGTGCATGCAAATCTGCTTATAGAAACTAAACCAATGGACGAATTTTTTTAAAGTGACATTTTTATTAATGACTGGTCTAGTTCTAAACATAAAATAATAAATTATTTCCTGTTGATTTTTAAGGAAATATCTGATATTTTCCACAATTATTCTAATTAAAGGTTTTATTGTGTTTCGGTCGCTTTTTTTCTCGAATAAGTCCACTTATTTTTAAACTTCGTTTCATTTTATGTTGAGCTTTTAATGTCCTTTAAATTATTTTTCACTAGAGCCCAATATCTTTCAATTGCAATGAGTTTCGGACAATTTGATGGATTAGCCTTTTTCGGTACAAACTCTTACAATTTCTTTGTTACAACTCCATTGTTTTGTTGTAATGAGAAGAAGCGGGAACAGGCCAGAAAACAGCGGATACACTGCATTTTCTTAGGAGAGAGAGAAGTTTTTTCCAAAGGCACTAATTCACGTATAATTCTGTGGTAATGCAACAATTTTTTAAGAATGAAGTGCTTCATTCCCGCTTCCTTCCAAAAACTTCCCAAATCAAAAACTTTCTTGGGAATTTTGATTTCTCTGATACACGAAATATTTCTGCCAAAATCCCTCTAGCATCTGCGACATAGAATTCCTGGCTAGGAAGTTGAAAAAAGTCACCCTGTACGAAAGTTTCATCGTCTATTATACAGAAATAAAATTTCTGAAAAAATTCGTCTGAAGTACTTTCACGTTAGTTTTTTACCTCCAAATTATTGCTTGCGTTTCTATTAGGATTTTTTTTCTTACTTTATACGTCTTCAGGCTAGATTTCCTTTCAAATTTTCTGATAAAGATTCAAAGCAATTAACTTTTTGTGACACTTTTCTTCTAGAGATGATGTGATTTTCTCTCAAAATCCTTTCTATTTTGTCTGAGTCCTACAGCCTAAAGAAGGAATTGTATTTTGCGGCACAAAAGCCTTCCTTGCAATTATTTTATATGACTAGTGTGATCGATTATTCGACTTTTTGGAGAAACCGGTTTTCGAATAGTTCGAATAGTTGGTATTTTGAAAAAATCGGTTGCACTTTTTTAAATTCAGAAAAAACCGGTTAACCGTTTTTTTTTTTTTTTTTTTGTAGAAGTTAATATTTCTATCAAAAGACTACATTTCTTAAAGAAAAATCAATAAATCTTTTATTGTTCAAGTTAAAATTTATTAAACATAATTATTTTTGCAAATAACTATTAACCCATTAAGAACGAGAAAGAAAGATATAGTCGGCCCAGCCCGACAATATTTACATCATTGTGTGCATCAAAATTCGGGGAAGAGTCTTTTTTTTTCTAGACCTGTGGGATTGCGGACCAATACTATGGTTAATTATGGACCGATCTTCATGAAATTCCGCACATAGATTTAAACTTGTATGGAACTTACATGTGCAAAAATTTTTGCTACATTTATGGGATTTATGATCGTTAAACCACCTTTTCCAGGAGAATATTTTTATGGAGGCTTGGTGAAATGATGGACTGATCGCAACCAATTTCAACACAGTTCGTCCTTGGTCTATAAGAAAATTTCACTAATTTATGTTCAAAATTGCGACCTGTATTTTGATTTCAAGGTTTACATGGACGGACAGACGGTCAGATGGACGGACTTACATCGTTAAATCGACTTAAAGCCGATTGATATAAACTAAGGTGGGTCTTAGACCAATATTTTTACAAACATCAGCACAAACGCATAGTACGCTTCCAACCTATGGTGGTGTAGGGTATAAATGTTAAAATAGAAAATAATCATCAAAACTGATAATTAGCATTTACTTAGCATAAACAACTATGGGTTAATATGAAGAAGCCAGAATCAATTTTATTTACAAAAATTCTGCATGTGAAACTTTTTGTAAAACAAAATCTTTGAATATATTTAAAAATATTTTTAAAACATTACAAATAACACTTTATGAATTAAAAAAAATCATAAATTTAGATTCAAATATCAGTATTTAGTACATGTTTTTTGAAATAAAAAGCCATTTTTAAAACCGGTTTTTTGTGTTTAAAAAAACCGGTCTATTCGATTTTTGCTAAATTTCCATTTTAAGAAAAAACAATTTCGCTATTACCATGAAACTTAGCACATGATAAGTGAACAAAATGGCAAAAACAAACCAGTTAACAGAATTATTAATTTTTCATCACATCAAAAGTTATAAGCCCAAGAGCATGCACGAATTTTTTCGTGCGCAGTCCTTAGCTAGATCGACTCAGAATCTAACGAGGATCATCTTTTCGATATGTTACACAAGGAATGACATAATCAATATACCCCCCATCTTTTTGATGGTGGGTATTAAAATGCACTTTTCAATAAAGACATAATCATTTTGTATTAAAAAACGAGAGAAAAAGATATAGTCAGTCAAGCCCGACCATATGATACCCTACACCATTGTGTACGTCAGAATCACTTTCTGAGTCGATTTAACAATGTGCGTCCGTCCGTCCGTCCAACCGTCTGGTCGGCTGTCTGGCTAGCTGTCTGTCCATGCAATCATTGTAAACAATTTTAAAGATATCTTGATGAAATTCTGCCCTAATAATTATTTATTGAAATCTAAGAACATTTGTTCAAAACTATCCTGATTTGTTATATCCTAACGATTTGAAAGATTTTTAGATGAAAGGATTCACCTGGTCGAGATTCTCTTTTATTTTCAAGATATTGGGTTTCAAAGATTAAAATTTGTACTTTTTAACATAACTTGATGAAGATTTTTCTTTCTATAGGGGTACAAAATTTCATCCAAACAAATAGTAAATATCACTACATTTTGCAAAAAATTGTCATTGAAAAATTGTTTGGTTAACTAATTTTTTTCCAAAAAATTATTTTCCGACACTCGTACATACTAAATATTCTATCTCAATGTGGTCGATAATTGCTTATTTAAGCGCATACGTCCTTTTTTGGGATAATATTAAACAAAATCAACAGCAACAACAAAATCACAACAAAGTAAGAAAACACAACAACGACGGCAACGACCAAACAAACAAAAAAATATAATATTCTGAAGCGGACAACAGAACAAAGCGAAAAAAAAGAAATAAAAAACTTATTCATTGTGTGTAATTATGAAAAAATCGTTCGTATGCAAATGAAAGCAGGAAAAAAAAAGGGTTAAATTGGGTACTCATACTAAATACACACATATACACATATTAAAACAGGAATAGCAGCTACAACAACAAATACATACTGAAGGATAACAAACAATGAAAACAAAGGATTCTTGCCACTATACATACTAGATGTTGTATATTGTTTTGTTTTATTGTTTTTTTTTTTTTTTTTTTTCTTTTTTTTCTTCTCAAAAATTTCAAGTATATGTATGTAAATATGTATGAATGTAAATATGTATGTGTTTATATTTGCATTAGCAACATGCAATATATTGCATATGTATACAACACAGCATCCATCCATATATCCATCCACCGAACAGATGTTCGCTTATATTTGATAGATGTTTTATTGACCCAACGACGGACAGAGCCTGTATGTTTCAACAGAAAAAAAAAATACCTTTAAAAAGAGCTCAATAAAATATTAAAATACGTTTTTTAATTTAATCCTTTTTCTACTATTTTATTACACTCTTTTTTTTTTCATTGTTGAGTTGTATAAATCTACCTTAAATTAATATGGATTTATGAGGCATCTGTTTGAATATTCAGTAGTTTTTATTGAAAACTAAATAAATTTCGTAATATGTTCAGGTTGAATGATTTCATTGCTTTAAGATAAGTTCATTGAGTGGTCAAGTGGACTAATTGTAATGAGGAGAGGTTCTTTGAAAATGAAAAATTAAAAATATTGTTGTTATATTTTAAATAATTTATATTCTGCAGAATAAACTCTTTAATATATCAATGAACATTTTACTTTAATCAGATGATATTTATAGATGTTTTTAATGTTTATTTACTCTTTCGTATGAACTGTATTATAAATTTTATAGACTAGATTATAAATATTATAGAATATGTGGTTTATAGTCAAGACTATAGTTTATTCTATAGTCAAGACTACTGTTTACTCTACAGTCTATACTACAGTTTATTTTATAGTCAATACTACATTTTATTCTGCAGCCAAGACTATAGTTTATTCTATAGTCAAGAATATCAAGAATGATAGTCTAGACTTCATTTTTTATAGTGTAAGCTATAATTTTTTCTATACTCTAGGCTATAATTTATTCTATAGTCTAGACTAAAGTTTATTCTATTGACAATAATATTAATTATTCTATAGTCAAAAGTATAGATTATTCTTTAGTCTAGACTCTAGACTATACTTTATTCTATAGACAAGACTATAGTTTATTCTATAGACTAGACTATAGTTTATTCTATAGACTAGACTATGGTTTATTCTATAGTCTAGACTATAGTTTACTCTATAGTCCCGACTATAGCTTATTCTATAGACTAGACTATAGTTTATTCTATAGACTAGACTATAGTTTATTCTATAGTCTAGACAATAGTTTATTCTATAGACTAGACTATAGTATATTTTATAGTCTAGACTAGAGTTTATTTTATATTCTAGACTATAGTTTATTCTATAGTCTAGACTATAGCTTAATATATAGTCTCGACTATAGCTTATTCTATAGTCTAGACTATAGCTTATTCTATAGTCTAGACTATAGTTTATTGTATAGACTAGACTATAGTTTATTCTATAGACTATACTATAGATTATTCTATAGACTAGACTGTAGTTTACTCTATAGTCTAGACTATAGTTTATTCCATAGTACAGACCATAGTCTAATATATAGCCGGAACTATAGTTTACTATATAGTTTACTATATAGTCTAGAGTCTAGACTAAGTTTATTTTATAATAATAGATATATTTGATTCCATAGTCCAGATAATCTAGACTATAGTGTATATACTAATCAGGAATATAGACTATTCTATAGATTATACTTTATTCTATATTATAGACTATAGTTTATTCTATAGTCTAGACTATAGTTTATTCTATAGACTAGACAATAGTTTATTCTATAGACTAGACTATAGTTTATTCTATAGACTAGATTATAGTTTATTTTATAGTCTAGACGAGAGTTTATTTAGACTATAGTCTAGACTATAATTTACTCTATAGTATCGACTATAGCTTATTCTATAGTCTAGATTATAATTTATTCTATAAACTAGATCATAGTTTACTCTATAGTCTAGACTATAGTTTATTCCATAGTATAGACCATAGTTTATTCTATAGTCTGAACTATAATTTACTCTGTAGTCTCGACCATAGCTTTTTCTATAGTCTCAACTATATCTTACTCTATAGTCAAGACTATAGTTTATTCTATATGCTAGATTATAGTTTACTGTTTATTTTATAATAATAGATATAGTTGATTCCATAGTCCATATAATCTAGACTATAGAATATACCCTAATCAGGACTATAGACTATTCTATAGTTTACTCTATAGTCAAAAGTATAGTTTAATCTTTATTCAAGACTATAGTTTACTCGATAGTTCTTTTTTTTTATATAGTTAAGACTATAGTTTACTCCATAGTCTAGGCTATAGATTTTTCTTTAGTCTAGACTGTAGATTAAACTATATTCTAGGCTATAATTACATTTATATACAATAGCTCTAAGGAAATAAGGTGTTAACAAGTAATTTGTATTAAAAATATTATTTATTTTTTATACATTTTTATATATCTATAGTTTATAAATTATTTATAATTTAAACTAAATTTTCCATACATTTTTTTATTTATTTCTTTTTTTTATACATATTACTATTTCAGCGCAATATATCTATGTTTATATTTATTAAAATATACCACATTTTTATATGAATTGGACATTTCAATGAAACTAAATATTTATAATAAATATTTTTAACTCCGCCCAATTTTTTCTTTTAATTAAAAAGAATTTATGTTGTAAATCAGCTTATAAAATGTTTACAATTACAAGTGGGTTTATTAAAAAAAAATTGTCATGACTTGATGTTTATTGAGCATATAAAAAAAATATGTTTAATTTACTATACAAATTGCTAAAGGCTATGGAAACATATGAAGGCATTTGTTTACATATTTCTATGTTTACAGTCATGTTAATATTTCTGTTTCATAGTGTTAAATGACAATTTTTAGAGATTAATGTGATTTTTAGTTTCAGCAATTTTATAAATTTAAGAATCAATATAGGTACATAAAATTTTTATTGAGAAATAATTAAAAAGGAAAAAAATTTGTTTACAATTTATTCGCCATAAGTGAAGTGATCATTTTAAAATTACATACATATATTTTGGGGTGAAAATTTGCTGCGAATATTTAATAGGCAATATTATCCCCAAATTTTCTCAAAGCAAAATTTTAAAATGGACTAGAAAAAAAGATATAGTTGGTCAAGCCCAACCATATGATACCCTACACCATTGTATACATTATAATTTGGGGAGGGGTCTTTTATTAGACTTGGGGCCAATTGTGGATCGATACTCATACTAAGTGTAAAGTAAAACATACGAATACAGAATATTACGTCGATATTAACATTTATATGAATTTATTCAGTTTTGTGTGATTCCCGAAAGTGCGCCTTATATGGGAGCTATGGTAAATTATGGACCGATCTTCATAAATTTTGGCACTATCATTTATGTTAATATAAAACTTATTTGTGTCGAATATAAACTTAATACTAACATTTTAATGGAATTTATGCCCGTTAAAGTGATTTTCTAAAAAGGGGTTTATATGGGAGCTATGGTCAATTATGGACCGATCTTTCAGAAAATTAGCACACTTATTTAGACTTATATGTGCCAAATTTTATTAAAATACTGCTATATTTCAGGACCCTTTTCCGGGAGGACATTTGTGTGGGGGCTAGGTGAAATAATGGACCGATCAATAGGCTTCGTCCCTGGACTATAAGAAACCTGTGGGCCAAATTTTATTAATTTTCGTTCAAAATTGCGACCTGTAGTTTGATTACAAGGTTTACATGGACGGTCAGACTGATAGACGGACAGTCATCGTTAAATCGACTCAGAAAGTGATTCTAAGCCGATTGGTATAAATTAAGGTGGGTCTTACACCAATATATTTGGGTGTTATAAATATCAGCACAAACGCATAATATCCTCCCCACCTAGGGTGCTGTAGGCTATAAATATTTAGACTAAAGCATGGAATTTTTGAAAGAGCTTTTTCTAACAGTAATAAGAATTTGTAAAAAGTTTGTAAAGCAAATTATTTCTGTAAAAATTTAAAATGGAAAATACTAAAAATCTTACTAGAAAACTCCCAGCTGAGTCAAGTTTATACCTAGTTTTTTTTTTTTAATATTGAATTTTATTTCGTTGATCAAACTTTTAAACTTATGTTCCCTTTAACAAATTAATTCTTTAATACTACAAATAGAAAACTTTTACGTAAAATATACCTTCAATTAAAATAAACATAATTAATTTTAAACTTTGAAAACCCTTCAAATGCCTTCATTTAACTAAACTTACTTTAAAGGAAGAAATAGCAATTTTCCTGAAAATAAATAAGAAAGGGGCCATCTTTTTTGCATAGAAATTTTCAATGAAAACTGCGTAGTTTTTTTTTGCGCTATTCATTAAAAGGTCAATGAATTTGTGTGTAATTAAAAGGAAGGATTGTAGGAATAAAAAAAAAACAACCGACAACGACGAAGAAGCAGGAAAACCGACGGCTGTTGTCACAATGAAAAACTCATTAAAAATTTTAACCCTTTTCTTTTTTGTTTGTGCTAAACTTGTTTTTCCTGCAAAACGTTTCGAGGGGAGTATGACCCAATTTTCCCAACAAAATACACACAAATATGTACGCATACACACTTACTCACACTATAAATAGATGTGTTTGTAAGTGTTGGAAAAGTGTGAACTTTTGAATAATTAAAAGGACACAAGTTGTGGGGTACTTGTACAAACAAATTATTTAAAAGGGTTTGTATGTATAAGTTTTTATCTAGCCGGTGGAAAGGGTAATGGACTTTTAAAACCCCCAACCAGTCTGATTTCTAAGGTCGAGGACATAGAGTTGGTTTGGTGTTGTGATAATTTTTTTTTTTTAAGTTTATGTGTATGTAAGGGTTTTTGTTAATGACCCTGACCTTTTTAAAGATTTCTTGTTTTTAATTAAAAATGACTGTCGGCTGACTGACCCCTTTTTTTTGCTTAATTACTAAAAGGAAAATTACAAAAAACTCACATATACAAAGACCCACAAAACGTGTTGAATTTAAAATAAACAAAATCGATATTTTTAAAGGACACAATTGCACAATTTACGACAAAGAGTAAATAAATAAATGAACAAATATGTTGAAAATAAAACCATGACCCTTCCCAAGATATTTTTCCTTAAATTGGTCAAAAAATATATAAAAGGATATTCCCACACTTTGAATTTGTAAGAGATTTAAATGAAACTGGTTAAATGAAACAGCTGTTTTTGTGCCAGAATATATTTTTCCCGTCGGTATATTTTCAATTCACATCACAAAAATTCACAATATGTATAAATTTGTTTTAATTTCATTATTGTTGTATAAAAATGAAGAGGACATGTGTATATGTATGTTAAATTCCCATGTATGAGGTATTCATTAATCTAGTTATTGTTGTTGTTGCTGTTGCTGTTATAATCCATTGACCAGTATGTCTGTTATTATTGTTATTTTATTTACAAGGATGATGGTCAGGAGATGGCAATGGTAATGGTGATGATGACGTTATTGTCCTTCACATTGACACAGTTTAATGCACTTTTGTTAACCAACAACCAACAACAGCTAAAGCGGTCTTCTTCATGTGCAATTTCGTTGCGTTGGTTGGGCTATTTGAATATTTATTTCATGTAGCATGTGAAATTTTATTACAATTATTGTTGTTTTTGTCACATAAATAGTGTCACATGAAACATACGACTACATGCTGCACTCATCCATCCATTCATTCATTAATCTTTACAAGGTATTTAATTGAAAGTGACCCCTTTATTAATTTGATCAAAATATATTTTACCAAAGAATCTTTTATCAGGAGTTTCCACATGAAATTATACATCTGCTATATATGCATTGTAGTAGATAAGTATGTAAATGAAATAAACCTTTAACTAAATTTCAATATGTATTTTAATTTAAAATTGGATTAAAGTATGTAGGCGAAATAATTGTATCACAAAGTTGAGTTTTGGATTTCATTTTACAAAATGTTAAAAAAATTACTATGTTTACTTTACTTTTTTCTCGATGTTTTTTTAATAAAACATTTTTTTCTTCACCATATTTTTAAACTTAGACTAAATTGTAAATAGCATTTGATGTCAAATTGAGAAAAAAGAAAATCTATTTGGTATTAATTTATTTTTAATATGATACGGGAGCTGATCAATAAGTCCGTGGTTTTTTGAATGAAACACAGTGTTTTTTGCAAAAAAAAAAAATAATAATAATAATTTTTCAACATAATCTCCTTTTAACTCAATACACTTAGTCCAACGTTTCTCCAGTTTTTGTATCCCTTCCAAAAAATAGGATTTTTCGAGGTCCTTAAAATAGACATCTGTTTGGTCAATAATTTCATCGTTGGAGCTGAATATCTTTCCACCGAGCCATTTCTTTAGGTTTGGAAATAGGAAGTAGTCAATAGGGGCAAAATCCGGAGAATATGGCGGATGAGGAACCACTTCGTAGCCCAATTCATAGAGTTTTGCCATTGGGACTGCACACGTGTGCACCCATGCATTATCTTGATGAAAAATAACTTTTTTCTTGGACATATGGGGTCGTTTTCTTTTTAAATCCTCATTAAATCGGTCTAATAAGTTGGCATAATAGTATTAGCCATTTATTGTTTTTCCCTTTTGAAGGTTATCGATGTGGATTATCCTGCGTGCATCCCAAAAAACTGTTGCCATCATCTTATTAGCCGACAAACTTACATTGGCCTTCTCAGGCCCCGGAGAAACCCATTGTTTAGTATAGTAATGGATCCATATTTCATCCACAGTTACAAAACGCCGCAAAAACTCATTCGGATTGTGGTTAAACAACTCCAAACAATCCTTTGAAGTTGTCTCACGTTTACGTTTATGCTCAATTGAGAGCAAACGCGGCACCCATCTTGCAGACAACTTTCTTAAACCCAGCTGATCATTTAAAATCGAAACCACACTGCCATATGAAATGCCTATAGCATCAACAATTTCACGCACTTTTACTCTTCGGTCGGCCAACACCATACAGTGAAAGTAGTCTATTACTTCGAGTCTACATTAGACAAATTTTTATCAAGATAAATATTTGTCTAATTGCAGCGTTAAAAGAAAATTGTCAGCGCTCGAGCTCTGACAACGTTGTCTTGATAATGCTTGGTAAAAGACGCCATCTTGATTGTTGTTGGTACTTTTTACATGGTTTAGTATGACATACGTTTTAGCCTA
The DNA here is from genome assembly GCA_951394005.1 of Protophormia terraenovae. NCBI lineage: Eukaryota > Metazoa > Arthropoda > Insecta > Diptera > Calliphoridae > Protophormia > Protophormia terraenovae. Next base: position 90,034,418 of record OX596075.1, read on the forward strand.
TAATTGACAGAGATAAAAAAATATCTGCAAATCAAATAAAAATTTGACGTTTTTCTTGATACAAATTTCTCTAATATAGACTCAACGTTAACAGGTGGTACTTGATGGGAACAGTGTTGCATTTCATATAACTACGAGTCACGGAAATATTGATCCGCCCTCGTATAAAATTTTTTTTAGTTATTCGGGTACCTTACCTTAAATTTTACTCAACATTGTTGTTAAGAAGCGGGCGCGGTTTTCAATAAAGACGTCCTGAAAATAACTGAGAACGCAGTTTTACGATTTATAATCTCCAGTTTGTCACACGGTGTAAAAAATATATTGAGATCTATTTATATGTGAATATTACTTCTTCAGAGTGTTACAAAAATGTGTTGTTACACTCTGCATCCGATTAAGTTTTATTATATTTACTCTTAGAAAATAAAAGTAAAATAGTTGTTAATGGTTGTGATCATATACTCTACTAGCATAACTCGGTGCACTTTGCTACCTTTTTTAATGCCATTTTATGACGCTATAACTCTCCCTATTCTCTCTATTACAATTTTAAATAAATTACTACTTTAGATATGCGAAAAGTATCCATCCTATTTTATCAGTTCAAGATGATAAGAAATTAGTTTTTACAAAATTTTTTTCTCATAATAGTTCTTTAGATATCCATTAAGAATAAGTGCTTTGAATAAGGGGTACCATTCTACTTTTTTATATCCTACACCACCATAGGTGGTTGGGATATTATGTGTTTGTGCAAATTATGTAACGGTAAACATAAAGTATACCGTTCGACTCAGAATCACTTTCTGAAATCGATTTTTTAAGTAATACGGTGGCTTTTAAAATATATAAAACTATTTGAAATATAATTTAAAACTGTCAGAAATATTAAGTCATATTTAAAGCACTCAAACACTTCAAAATTTAAACCAGACTACTACTCCGCTATGTATGTATGTTCAAATGAAATTTGAATTAATTGTAAAAAAATTTAAATATATAGATTTTGTACGCGACTAAATTTTACAATTTCCAGTCGATAATAAACTATGTTTAATTCTGCCTGGAATATTTTTAATATAGAAAGTATTGAATTGAAAGCCTTTTAAATGTTTTATATTAAAAATATAATTACTTGCTTATTTTTTATTACACAAGGAAACACTGATTCTGTGGTACGGGGTTTCTCAGTCAATTTGGATAAACGGTATTCATAAGCACTAATAGTGGAAGGCCAATGTACGCGTCACGCGGCACGAGCGGCAGCATTATTACCAGCTTAAAAATCAATCAATTGTTTACAAAAAAACTGACAAAGGAAAATTTTAAAACACTGTCATAAATTTAATATGGCAATGCTGTGACACGCGGCCGCGCGTCAAAGTTGAATTTGTTTCAACTTTTTTTATATGGACCGCGCGAGTGCGTTAGAAAACATAATCTGCTGATTGAATTGATTCTAGTTCTCGCGATATATGTATTCATTTTTTTAATTTAGAACAGAACTAGAATAGAACTAGAACAGATCTACAACAGAACTAAAACAGAAATTAAGGAGGTTGCAATAAATATTAAAGCATATATCGAAAACTTCTCGTCTTATTTTATTCAAAAAATTATAATAAAATTATATTCAAGCCTTTCTTACTTTACTTTCTAATACGGTCAACAGTTATGGAGATATTAAGCCCATTTTCAATAAAATTCTATATAAAATTGCGAAAACATTTTTTTTTTTTTTTTTTTCAAAAACATATAAAAATTTAAAATGTCAAAAAATCAAATTTTTATTTCTTAATCATAATGATAAAATTGTTGCAAATAATTTTAATTTGAATTTTTTGACAGACAAGTCGTTTTCGAGATATGCTTTAATATTTATTGCAACCTCCTTAATTTTACAAATCGCGATTTATCCCGATAATTAGAGTCAATTCAATATCCGAGTTGACATAAAATTAATCGTCATTGTAAACAGATGTTTACTAAATTCAAATATTTTTTATTTAATATTTAACATTTGGAGAATTATAACGGTATGTGACTAGGTAACTAAGTGACTGACATTGTCAGCCAAATATGTATTAAAGATTATTAAAAGAAAAAAATTCATTTTCATTTAAACTTGTTCAAAGTGTATGGAATTATGCCAAAAAAAGTAACTAAAAAACTAAATGAAATGAAAATGAATTTTAATAATATTACATACATATAGTATATTGAATTAAAATGCCCCTTAACATTTTTGGTTTAAAATTTACGACCGTCTACCCATCTAATATTTAAAAGAGGCCATAAATCAAGTTCATATTCGATTTAAATACAAAGCGAATAAACAACAAGCGCCAAATTACAAACATACTGGAACAAACGAATAACTTGTGCTGGTGAATTGAAATTTAACAACGAAAAAAAAAATCCAAAAAATTTTTAGAACGTACCACAAATTCGTTTGCATTTTTATTGCTTTTGGCTTTGTCTTTGCATTTTTATAAAGACCCTGGCAAATGATCGTGAGAGGCAATTGGAAAAACATCTGCTATGTATGTATATATTTATATGATGTAGACGCAATGAGGACGACGATGAGGATGACGATGATCATTCAATGATAAAGGTGACATTTTTCGATTAGCGATTAGAAAACATTTAGAGCTTTTTTAACATTTGTCCGTTCTTCTAGGTGTTCTTTTGTTTATTTTTTTTTTATGTTTTGGTTAGTTTCTTAAGTCGTTTGCTTTTTAGCGGGCACGCGTTATGACCGTTTGGTTATGGTTTGGTTTGCAAGAAAAGAGCCCAAAGGATTAATGATGATGGGTGTTGCGAAAACAACATCATTTTGGTAGTATTAAGGAACATGTGTTTTTATGCTACTTTTTATTAATGATAACAATCCAAAAAGAAGATCTGCCAAATTACAGTAGTCATTCGATTATATTGGTAAAAGTTAAATATTGTAACAAATATTTAGCATATAAAATGTTTTATGATTTTTTAAGTAAGTTTTACAAATTTAACAAGATTTACTTTTAAATTCTTCTAATTAAAAATTCAAATTCATAAAATGCTTATATTCCCCTAAAGATATTTGTCCAAGTGGCTCTCTATAGCCAATTAAATGTCAACAAAATCTCAAATACTTTTCACATTAAAATCTTCAAGAAAATTAAAAATGTTTACATTGTCCAAGGAAAAGTTTTATACAAACAAACAAAGAAAAAAAAAGTAATCATAAGATCGTTGGAAAGAGAGCGATGAAAAACAGAAAAAAATATATATTTCAAATGATGGTATAGAAAATTAAAAAAGTACTAATTAAATTCTTACAGTACGCAGCTGCAAAATAAAATAAAAAACAAAACTTTCCATCATCTACAGCATTAACATTTTTAAATTGAACAAAAGTTTTCTTTAAAATAAAATCGCACAAAAAAAAATGATGAAAAAACCAAAAGTAAGATAAAAAAAAATCCCAGGAATAAATCGGAAACATGAAAAATACGTTAAAAATGAAATACGTAGTTACAAACGAAAGAAGAAAGAAAAAAACTACGTAAAAGAAATAAAACATATCGTATTCCATCAAAGGTTGTAAAGGAGGGTATGATGAGGTTAATAGGGAGATTGGGGTTGGAGGGTGAGCTAGTTCTGTGGAGTACAAAATGAAAATTACTTAAAGGAGGCTTTCAAAAGATACTACGCTCATACCTTAAAAGTTTATAGAAATGTTTTGTATTTTGCTTTGACTGCCTTGTTATGGACATTTCAAAAAAATAAAAAATAATAGCAAGAACATTTCATAGGTATAAGACGACTAATAAATCAACGCTTCGGGCCAAACTTGGACTACATCTAACATCAACTTTCTCTACATTATATAGACTTAAAATCTTTTTAGAGTTGACAGACTTGAGCTATATAAAAAAGACTCTTAAGCTCTGTCTATACTAGACATACTTAAAATCTGTCTATGCTAGGCAGACTTAAAATCAGTCTATACTAGGCAGACTTAAAATCAGTCTATACTAGGCAGACTTAATATCAATCTATACTAGACAAACTTAAAATCAGTCTATACTAGACAGACTTAAAATCTGTCTATACTAGACAGACTTAAAATCTGTCTATACTAGACAGACTTAAAATCAGTCTATACTAGACAGACTTAAAATCTGTCTATGCTAGACAGACTTAAAATCAGTCTATACTAGACAGACATAAAATCAGTTTATACTAGACTGACTTAAAATCTGTCTAAACTAGACAGACTTACTCTGTACTAGACAAAATTATATTCTGTCTATACTAGACAGACTTCTGTCTGTACTAGACATTAAACTCTGTACTAGACAGATTTAATGTCTGTCTATACTAGACAGACTTAACACTGTTTATACTGACACACTTAAACTCTGTCTGTACTAGATAGACTTAAACTCTGTCTCTACTGGATACACTCAAATTTAGACAGAATTTAGTTCTGTCTATATTAGACAGACATTAGCTCTGTCTATACTAGACAGATTTTAGCTTTGTCTATACGAGACATACTTTAGCTCTGTCTATACTCTGTTTATATTCGATAGACTTTAGCTCTGTCTATACTAGACAGACTTTAGTTCAGTCTATACTGAACTCTATCTTTAGGACAGTGTAACCATAACATTAAAATCAATGCAAACCATCAAACTTAACAACTAACTAATAATATATCCGCTGGCCTGTAGAGAAAATTACAAGTAAAAAGAAGGACGTTGTTTCGCCTCTTCTATTTTATTCCAATTTTGCTTTACTTTAGTGTTGGTAATTACGTACTGTTCATAATGCTCGTTAGTCAGAGGAGTTTTATTTTTTTATTTCGTTCATTCGTTCCTTTTTTAATATTTCTTTTTTTTTTTTTGCAATGATGAGGGGTGGATTTTTTTATATTTTTTCCATTTTTTTTTTTTTTTTTCTTTAACATCAACTTTAACACAATGTCCTGAACGAGGGTAAACTCATACCAGTATGAGGGTGTTTTGCGTGTTATACTGTAGCACACTCACACACATTGGCCCATACATACTTATACTAATACATTGGTATGAACAAAATAATTTTTTTTATTTTTTTAGTATTTTTTCTATACTTTGGCTGTCATTGCTAACCCCTGCCCTTTAATAGACATTGTATATTTTTTATATTTGTGTTTAGTCTCATTCGTTTCTCTTCAAACCGCCGGAAACCGCCATTTTTTTGTACAACATTTTTTTAAATTTCACTAGCAACACGAAGAAAAAAGCGGAACAACTTTTTTTTCTTATATGAGAGGGCGTCATTTTGAATTGTGGTGGGATGATGTGATGAGGGTGAAATTGTGTAGAGAATTAGTAGAGAGGGTAAAATTTATACCCACTTTAGTTTTTTTCCATAGTTTTCATGATGGTCGCCTACCCCCACATCTGTGTATTTACGTTTGGAAAAAAATTTTTAATTTTTCATATACAATGAATGAAATTTTGGACTGTTTAATTTTTTGCTTTTGTTTTAAAAATTTTCCATTTTTTTTTTTTTTTTTTTTTTTTTCTTTTATTCGCTTTTGTAAAAATGGTGGTTTTATGGTAAATTAGTAACATTAACGTTAAATTTTGTACAAAACAAATCCTACTATATCTTCTTTTAGATTTAATTTTAATTTAAATGTTTTTATTATTAGCAGGGCAAGTTTTTATATGCACAAAAAAATTATAAATATGCGCTTGAAAAAGCACGAAAAAATGGTGTTATATGCACAGAAATATGCAAAAATAGCATGAATATGTATATAAAAGCCGACAAATTTATGCATTCTTATATATTAATGTGTAGAAAATATGCACAAATATGCATTTTTTAACTTTCAATCTCTAATAGATTTCGATGTTTATAAAAATATAACTATTTTAATTTTAAGTATCATATTTGACGCTTCCGAATTTTTTTTCTTTACTATATTTACAATGTACTCAAAATGCTCACCAAACATTTTTTAGAAATCATTTGATTGAACTCTAAAAAATCACCAAAAAATTGTGTTTTTGTTAAGAAAGCTAACTTTTGTATCCACTATATGCAAATTTATGCAAAGATTTAAAATATAAGCATTTTTTGTGAAATTCTTTTTAAATATGCAAATGCTTACTTTCCAAGCGAAAAGCTTGAAAAACTTGCCCTGATTATTAGTATTTCTTTGATGTTATAAAAAAGGTAACATTTTTAAATATGTACCTGGAATTATTTTTTAAGTAGCAATTAAAGAAAGTAATATTTATTATAATACAATTATTTTTGTTAAGTTAATTTTAAGCATACTTTATTTATTTATTATACCTTATACCTATAAGGTATCATATAGTTAAAGGTAAGATAAACTAAAGAGAACGATAAAGTGAACTTTATCTACATTTGGTTACTTTGAGTCTACATTAGAGAAATTTGTATCAAGACAAACGTCAAATTTTTGTTTGAGTTGCAGATAATTTTTTATCTCTATCAATTATAGGGGAAAACGCATGTCATAATAAACCATGCAAAAAGTACCAACAACAATCAAGATGGCGTCTTTTACCAAGTATTATCAAGACAACGTTGTCAGAGCTCGAGCGCTGACAATTTTCTTCTAACGCTGCAATAATACTGACAAATTCAGTCTACATTAGACAAATCTTTATCTTGATAAAATTTTGACGTTTGTCTTGATAAAAATTTGTCTAATGTAGACTCAAAGTTATTACAACTTGGTTTTAAGGTAAATTTTATAATTTTTATAATACGGCAATATCAAAGCAAAAACCGATTACTTTTGGCCACTTAACGTAGTGGCAACATGTACTATTTGAACGTAACTGCCACTAACGGAAATATAAACAAATAAAAAACAAAGAATTTTTAAAATAAATGAGTTTAAGCTAACTAAAAGACAACCCCAGAGCAAATATAAATATAGACAGAAAAATTATTAAAAACAACAGCGGAATAAATATGATTTTATTTATTTCTTTTATAAAGTAGAAAATATGGCAGCTCTGAATACATAAACCGTCCGATAAAAGTTAAATGTCAGATGTTCTTACATTTAGCTTATTGGTCACTTTTGGCTTAACTTGTACTTATAACAACCAAAAACTGTTAAAGTGAACGATAACATCCTAACTTTAGTTATTGGATAGTTATAATAACGGGCCTTAAAGTTGTTTTTTTTTCAGATTTAATAAATGGTATTAAACACATTTATTAAAACTTATTTGTTCAAATTAAACTTTTTTTGGTAACAAACGTTTCTGGGATTAGTTCAGAATTCATTAATATTAACATATGCCACAGTATTTTGGGGGCGAAATTATTCCACCAGCGATAATAGTATTTGATGTGTGTAAAAATGTTTTTTTTTTTTTTTTTATATAGGCAAAATTTTCTTTTTTTGATCTTTAATTATACAACAGAATCGAAAAATATAATAACATATTAATCTCATAAATATTTTATAGCATTAAACGTTAATATCTTACTAGAATTTTTAATTCATTTTTCTATCTCTCATTACACAGTGGGGCAGAATCGAAAATTTTTGGAAATAGATCTGTAACTTTTGTTTTTGCTTTAGATAGAACTTTTGCAAGTTCTTTTTTTTTTTTTTTCATATATATCCCATTATTTCTAATCTATTTCTTTAGTATCTTCTTTAACTAATTAAACAATAAAATTATCTATTAAATAAAAAAAATTTGAAGTCGATATTCCAAAATTTGAAGTCGAGTCCAAAAATAAACAATATTAAATTTGAAAATTGTGTTTTTTGGCGAAAAAGTCTCTATACTCTTTTTTCTCTAAAATTTAACAGCATATAATAGTTTTATACTTTTATGAAAAGTATCTTCACAAAAATGATTTTAAAATAGAAAACAAGCGCAACAATCCAAGCGGTCTAGGTACACATCCTTCCGAGTTTGACCTACTCTATATGAAAGTTTTTACTTTAGTCTATATTTTATAAAATTCCAAAGCATGCATCTACAAACAAAATGTGGTTTAGAAATCTTTAATATGTTTTCAATCATAATCTCCGGAACATCGGAAAATGTGAATTTTATAAGCAAAAATATGAAAATCCTATTTTTTTTGGGAATTATGATTTATTCATTTTACAATTTTACTTAACCCTTAAACACATGAGGAAAGTCGCTAAAAAGTTTATCGAACTAATTTAATAGAAAAACGTTGGCTAAACACGTAATGGAAATTAATTTTTTGTATTAATTTATAGTATCTTTATGATCAGTAATATTGTATACTTTTATTTTAAACACTATATACCTCGTTAAAACTGGTTTTTTAACACTTTTGTTTGATGATAACGATGTACCATATATGGTACGCTATGCATTTAAGGGTTAAAGTTTTCTACTTTTTCTCTTTTTATACAATAAAGTCTACAATCCCCGAAATTTTCGTTAAGATATTTAAACTAACCAAGATTTCATTACAGATAAAATATTTTTCCAAAAAAACAGTTTTTTTTACAAACATTTTACTTCAATTGCCAAAATCTGAAAAAATTCTAGCTGACATAAAATTTTCATTATATAGAAAAAGATTGAAATCAATAACTTTTATAGACCCAAAAATACGGTACTTTAAAGTTTAATAAATCGAGTTGAATAAGGTGGGCGGTAAAGTGGTCGGAATACGCCCATTTTTTGGTTTCCGAATTTACAATGGTGATTGAACTATTTGTGCAAAATTTCGTTGATGTACGTATTTTTTTTTTTTTTACGACGACACCTTGTTTTTCTAGAATTTAGTACATCGAAAAAATCTAAACATATATAAAATTCAATAATTTGGAAACCGTTGATTTTATACTTTTGATTTCTTTTATTTAATTGATATTATATCACTATGCAACAGTATTTTGGGGGGCGAAATCATTCCATCTGCAATTGATAGCTCTTGATATGATTTTTCTCTGGTAGGCAAGATTTTTGTTTTATGACCATCTGAACTTTTTTATTTTTTCACCAAGGTAGTCTCATATAAATCAAAAAAAAATATCAACATGGTTCGAAGCTAAAATATTTTAGCATAAATATTTAGAGCATTTAACGGGGAATATTTTTATTAGAACTTTCAATTCCCTTATCTTACTTTATAACTAGGGTCTACTAAAGTAAAAAATTCATCCAACTTATCATGTTATTAAAAAATGAAAATTACAAAATTTTCCCAAATTTCTTATATAAACACCTTAAACTAGGCAATGAAATATAACATAAAATTAAAAGTTGTGTAGAAATAGTAACAAAATTACTAATACATAATTTAGACCCATAGTATAATAATAAAGTATACTCGTAAGACCAGCTGTTTTACAATTTTTTCATTGGCAAACCTCGCGGTACTGTCAAATTGTTTTTGTATTCACATGTAAAATATTTTTTGAGTTTTTTTCTCTTGCTCTCTTTCGTTCTCTCATTTTTCCGTTCAAAGCATTCTGACATTGTGGGCAGTAGTTTTACACTAACAAAATCCAAGCAATTTTTGTTTTTGTAGATGTGCGAGTACTTTATTATTTTACTATGATTTAGACCTTTAGTGACTCCTATTGAAATTCGACGCAGGGTTGTCAGATTTTTTTGAGCCTCTGTCGCCAAATTGTTAATCAAAAATCGCCAAAATTAAATTTTATATATTTTTTTTATGAAAAACTCAAAACAACTAAAATATTTAGTGCTTCAAATTTTATATAATTTTAAAATGTAAATTCAGCTTCAACAAAGTCAATGATAATTTCAGTAGCTAATAATAATTGAATAACAAAAATATTAATTTCAATAAACTTTTCTGACATACATAACTCAATTTTAGGTCAACAATTTTAAAAATTTATTTAAATTTATTATATTTTTTAACAGAATAATCCTAAAATTATATAATGAACATTTGTCCTATTAAACTTATAAATTGTTTCGAAGAATTAATTCATTCATGAACGTTTTCTTTTTATTATGGCCCATAAAATATTAATATTCATATTTGAAAGATGATGGAAAACAAATTATCAAACATTTATTGAAGATATTTATAAATTAAGGATCTTGATTTTGTTAGTCGGGGTTCATTAACAGCAATTTTTCTTGCTGCAATTTTGAGTTCTTTTTTTACTACTCAATTTTAGGTAAACAATTTTAAAAATTTATTTAAATTTATTATATATTTTAACAGAATAATCCTAAAATTATATAATGAACATTTGTCCTATTAAACTTATAAATTGTTTCGAAGAATTAATTCATTCATGAACGTTTTATTTTTATTATGGCCCATAAAATATTAATATTCATATTTGAAAGATGATGGAAAACAAATTATCAAACATTTATTGAAGATATTTATAAATTAAGGATCTTGATTTTGTTAGTCGGGCTTCATTAACAGCAATTTTTCTTGCTGCAATTTTGAGTTCGTAGACGAGAGAGGTGAAGTGAATGTAAATGTTTAGTATTCTCTTCTCTATCCTACGAACTCAGAATTGCAGCAGGAAAAATTGCTGTGTTTGATCCCCGACTTAGATCAGGGGTTTTCACAAACTCTTGCTTCGTGCCTTTAATAATATAAAGGTATTTCTGAAAATACTTTGAATTTCAAGTTTGAATAAAAATTAATATTCAATTGAAAAAAAATGATACTTTGTTAATTTCATATCAAATGTTATTCCTAAATAATTCTTAATCCAAAAATAATTTAATACTTAAAGATAAAAATTAATGGCATATTCTCAATTTGATACCAAATGCTTTTGTTAAATCAGGCTATATTTAAGAAAATAGTAAACATTCGACTTCAATTAATTATAAATTTAATATAAAACGTTTGTATTTAAAAATGGATTTTAAAATTGCTAATAAATGTCTTATGCCAAGGACAAAATATCATTAATGGTTTTTTACAATTACCAGAATGATAATAATAATCATGCACAAACACAAACAAATTTTTACTCTATATTTTTTGCAACTTTGCAGAGCTTCGAAAGAATTAATTAAATTCTAGCTTAATTCCTTTAAATCTTAATTCTGAATTAAGATATAATAGTTTTTCATTCAATAATACCATTCCCAAAAATATAATTCAATAGCTTAATTCAAAGGCTTTTGTTTGAATACAATTATTTCTTTATTGAATTAATTCATAAAGAATTCATTAAATTTTTGTTAATTCAAATCATTTCCAAATTGAATGAAAATATTTTCTTTCATTCAATTTGTAATATTTTGTGTATTATTCTTTTTAAAAAAAATATTTTCTAAAGCTAATTTGTAATAGATTTGAAGTGAAGAAAATTTGAATAATTCAATATACATTGTTGAGAACCGCGGACCTCCATTTGAGAACCGCCGTTTTGGATAAAAAATACTAAAAAATGGACGTTAGCTAGTAAGAAAATGTAATAGTTTTAATATGCGAATACCTATTTAATAAAGTTTTAAAAATTAGCCAAATAAATCGCCACTTTGTTAAAAATCGCCAAAAAATTCGCCATGTCGCAAAACGGAAAATTCAGTCGCCAAGAGCAATTAAAAATCGCCACGTTTGGCGAAAAATCGCCACATCTGACAGCCCTGATTCGACGTAGAAAATTTCTGTAGAACAATTTAACCCATAAACTCAAGTTTTAATAGACTTCTACGAATTTTTTTAAACGGACTAGAAATATCCCCTTATTATTAGAGATAAATGAATAGAAAATTCTAATGAAATATCGCCATTTAAATGCTCTAAACATTTATGTTAAAATATTTGAGCTTCGAACTATATTTATATTATTTTTTCCTATTTATCTGAAACTACTATGGTGCAAAACATTTTGCCTCCCAGTGAAAAATCCTTTAGAGGGTTTATTTCAATTTCAGATGGAATGATTCCGCCCCCACACGATAATCCTCAATATGCCGCATAGTGTATTAGAGATCACAGAAAAATATAACTTTTATAGTTTTAACCAAGGTAGATTAAGAAGGTAACGACAACTCTACAACAACTACAACACCAAAAAAAATCCCATGTATTTTGTTTTTGCATTGTCATCTCTTATGTCGACTTTAATTTTGTCATTTCACATGTTTCTTTACAAAAAACAAAAACAATTCATGTAGTAAAAAGAGAGGAGAAAGACGCAATAACACAAAAGTAAGCAAAAAAAAATTAAACATAAACAAAAATTTGACACTTCAAATTACAAAACACAGGCAGCCATATTGATTTCAAAAAGAAAAAAAATTCTCAGCTGTTTTAATGTCGTTACCTTCTTAATCTACCTTGGTTTTAACCACTACTCATTTTGATCAAACTCGCAACAAATCAACGTGGTTGCCATTAAAAATAATAACTGACATATTTTTTAAAGAAAACTAACTCTAGATCTAGAAAAAAAAAAAATAAATAAATAAATAGCTTCCGAAAAAAGGTAAGAGGCAAAACGTGTATTAAGGTTTTTTCTATCTCACTCCTTAATTTATTTGTTTTTGATGAATCGATTTTTCAATTTTCAATAACAAACAAATATTTCAATAACAATACAAATATTTAAACCAAATTTTTTCCCCCTTGGATGTCCTCCTGGATTCCTGGACATTCAACATACAGAAGGACAGACGGACGGACATCGTTAGATCGTCTTAGATTTTACGCATAATAAAAATACATAGTCGTAAATGATTTTTTCGACATGTATGGTTACACTCGGAATGGCAAACTCAATATCCCATCTTTTTGATGGTCAGTATAAAAATAAACTTCCTTTCATGATAAATTATTACAGAATAATTCGCCTAAAAGTATTCTTTAGTCTTATTAATTCATCATTTTAGTTTAAAGCGTCCCCTATATGTGAAAGACTGAAATTAAATAGTGAGAGCACTACTGGTTTTAAACATGGCTAACTAAAATGGTGGTTTTTAAGAACTAGGTTTTGCTTTCTTCAAATTTAGTAAATCCCGCAACCCGAAGGAAAAATTTCATCTAACCCAAAAATTTTATAATTCCCGTATTCTTTTTGTTAGCCGGAGTCGTTTAAATACAACAACCCAGACAAAATAATAAAAATATGGATGGAAAGAAATGAGGAAGAAAAGAGAAATTAGAAGAAGAGATTGGAAAATCAATTGGTGAGGACGATTTAGGTGGGTGGAAAAGGGGTGTGTGGTGTCCGTCCCATCCGGTAACGGAAGAAGGAAGAAAAAATTCTTCAATTTTTACGAAGTGGTAAAAAAAGTGTGGTGAGTTTTAGGTGTGGTGAATTTGAGGTGTGGTGAGTATAAAATCAGTGTGGTGAATAAAAAGAAACTCACCACAAATTCCGTTATCCCAAATAATTTAGGGTTGCCATAGTGCAATTTCTGAAATTGATGATTTCTACCATCAATATGGCAGCCTCATTTTTCTTATTTTCTTTTTGACACCATTCGCTCTAAAAAATCAAACAGCTGATTGCCAATATAGCTGTCAAAATTCTAAAACAAAAAAATTATAGCCGTCATTAGTACTCGCAAAACGAAAAAAAAGTTGTGTTTTCTCTAAATTAAACAGAAATACTTGAAATTTATTAATTTTTTCTTTTAATTATTAAATAATTTCCTAAGTACATTTAAGTAATAAATGAAATAGTGAAGAAAATAATAAATAACTAGAGGGGAGGAAGAAACCAAAAAAATAATATTGGTTTTTTTCTTCGACAATTGAAGGCTGTGCCGTTGTCATCGCATACCACACTTGTCAACATAATTTTATCGCTGCTGCTCAGTTTTCATTGTTGTTGCTGTTGTATTTGATATTGTATAAAAGAGGTGTTTAATTGTTTTTGTAGTTGTTGTTGAGTTTCCAAAAAAAGTAACAATTAGTGACGACAACAATTGATTACGGGAATTTTTGCAAGAAATAATTTTACTGGTTTTTATGTTAATATGAGCATAGAAACTACAGCTTTACCCTCTGAGCTGCTGGTAGCGCCCCAGCCTTTAATAGGTTTATGTGGCTTAGATGTGAATCGTAATCCGGTACACAAATCAATATGGGATGCATTTAGTAATAATCGTAAAGCAGATAGGTAATTAAGGAAAATGAAAGGCTGTGTGGTTGGAAATAATAAACAATTTTACTACCTTTCAGAGCGGCTGTACAATTTAAACTTCTTCCAAGCAATTATGATTTTCCTGTGGCCAAACCTAAGAGAAGTTCCTATGAGTGGTATCATCCCAAGGGCATTTTAAAACGCAATTGGATGTTGAAACATTTACATGTTTTGCCGGCTGTAGTAGTTTTATTTCAGGACATGGAGTGGAACGATGCCAATTGGACAGAGAAACAAATGCAATGTGCCGCTACTATACAGTCTCTTAAAAATTCTCTACAAGAACGTAATACTCGCATTTGTTTGGTTTTACTACAAAAAGCTGCACCTTTACCGCCCGGCGAAGATATGTTGGCTTCGGAAAGAGCTACAAGTCTAACATCAGCCTGTGGCCTAAACAGTAAAATGTTATTTGTTTTACCGCATACGGAGCATTTAATGGGTAAATTTGCTTAATCTACAAAAATGATATAAAATTATTATTATTTTTTTCTATTTTAGGTTACGCTTTACGTTTGGAATCCGCTTTCTTGGATATGGCTCAATCTTATTATACTCTTATGTCGAAACGTATACGCACCCATAGAGATCAACTAACAGCTGCTCATACAACCTTAAAGATAAGACATCAATTTAAGTTGGGTTTTGTGGCCGAAATGCGTCAAGATTTTAGCACAGCTTTAAAGTAAGTTTATATTTTTCATTGTATTTGGTTTTTAGTATATAAATATTTATGCTTTATTTGATTGCAGACACTATACTCAATCGTATACTACGTTAGATGAAATACGCATAACTGATGCCAATTGTTTAGAAATTAAAACTATAGCTGGTTTCTTGATCTATAAAATATGCCGTTTAATGTTCAAGCTAAAAGTGCCACGAGATTCAATTAATCAGTTTATTAGCCATATTGATAAATATAAAAATCGTGTGGGTTATAAGGATTTGGTATTTGAACATTATGCCTGGCTGAGTAAACAGTAAGTAAAATAAAAAAGTAATTAATTTTGGCTGTGATTCAATGCACGTGTTTTAAATAGAGAATGGTAAATCAACTTCAATTTTAGTCGAAAATCGTTTTCCTGCCCAAAAAATAGACTTTATACTAAAGATTTTCTTCTGAAATCGTTCATCGATTTTAACCATTTTACTTTGAGAATTCTGAACAATTTTAATAACTTTCTTTAGCAGAACGAAAAAATTAGCTAGTGTTTTGTAAAAGTGACTAGCACAATGCTGTGAAATTTATATGTTCCTACAAAAACTGGGTTAATTAGATTGGTTACTGCTAATTTAATTGTGATTAAATTTATAATAACTTTTCTATAATATATTTTTTCAACCATAATTTTCTAGGAATTCACATTTCAAATACAGCTTTTGTTGAAAAAATGGAAACATTACATCGACAAATTTTAACCAAACGCAAAAAATAGAATTTTCTTAAATGAAATTATTTATAGGAGTATCAATAACGAACTTCTCCAGAAAATTCTTTGGAGAAAAAAATTTATTGGAGAAAAAAAGACAATATTGTCAGAGTAGCTGATTTCTTCAGAATTGAAACGTATCCAAAAACGTACTTTTGGTATAAAATAAAAATAATGAAATTGTAAATACTCTTTTAAGAGAATTGAAAATACCTAAATCTTTGGAATTATATAAATATTATTTCATACTATTTGCGTCAGAGTTCCCAATAGGTCCCATAATTTTAAGTAAAGTATATATTTGAGAATAACTTATTATAATATACCTTCTTTGATTTTTTGCATAAAAAACAAATAAAATTTAAAATAAAATAGATCTTATAGTTCGAAGAACTTAATGCCCTGCGTTGCATGGGATCTAATTAATATAAAAATATAGAACGTTAAAACAGCTTTGCCCTTTATTTTTAAAAATCAATGTTTCCCGTAATGCTTCTTTTCAAAAAATTAATTAAAGTTTGAAATGCAAAAAAAAAAAAAAAAACTGCAATATTTTCACTATTTTCATCAATTTAATTTGTTTTTGTGATGAAAAACTATCTTTGTGGTAAAAATCTTTTTTGTGGTGAAAACGTGTTTTTGTGATAAAAAAAAAAAATATATATATATTTTTGTGGTGAAAATTTGTTTTTCTGGTAAAAACCTGTTATAATGATGAAAAACTATTTTTGTGCTGAAAAACTGTTTTTGTGTTAAAATCTAGTTTGTGGTGAAAACTGGTTTTGTGGTGAAAAATTGTTTTTATGATGAAAATCTGGTTTGTGGTGAAAACAGGTTTTGTGGTGAATAAATTATATTTTGGCGTAAAACTTTTCTTTTTTTGTGGTGAAAAAAATATTTTTTGAAAAAACTGTGAAATTGTGTACTTATGTTGAAAAAATTTGGTTGAAGTACCATTTAAAAAAATTTTGTGGTGAAAAGAACTTTTTACTAATAATAATTTTTATAGCAACAAAAAAACGTTTTGTATATATATATATATATATATATATATATATATATATATATATATATATATATATATATATATATATATATATATATATATATATATATATATATATATATATATATATATGTAATCTACAATAAATTCTAAGAAAACTTGTCTAAGAAACTATGCGACTAAAATCAAAACTTAGCTCCCGCCGAGAGACATGAAAATTGGGGAAAATCGTTCAATTTCTTGATATAATTGCTGCTATCTCGAAAACTACTCAAGATACAGATCCGAATCAGGTATATATATATATATATATATATATATATATATATATATATATATATATATATATATATTATATAAAATACTGTTTTATTGTTCACAATTCAGTATTTTGGTAAACAAATTGGTTTTTACTGAAAAATCTGTTTATTGGTAAAAAAAAAAAACAATTTTTTGGTTATAATTTGTTTTTGTAATGAAAAACTGTTTTTGAATAAAGTTTTTCTTCAATCGTAAAACAATTTTTTTCCATTTAACAGAAATTAATTTAAACACAGTATATTTTAGGCAAAATTTATACCTATCACTAAGTAACTAAATAATTGCCAAAATCAACTCAGTCCATTTAAAATAAATAAAGCAGACATAAAGCAATAATTCTTTGTAAAGCATTTGTTAAAATAGCTTAGCTCAATCCCTTCTAGTAACATTTGTATACCAGCATTTAATTTTCGCTCTTTTTAGGCACAGTGTCTTTGCTGAACTATTTTGTGAGGCTATTAAAAATGGCCTGCCAGCTCTACAAACTCAACATCCTGGTATTTATTTTCACAAAGCTGCTGAATATATACAAAAACGTAAAGAAGCATTTATGCAGTGCAATGGTAAAATCTATTACCTTTTATGACAAAATAATACAAATAAAAACTAAAATTTTTATTTTTCCTCCTTCAGTACCCTCAAGTCCTACAGAGTCTCAAAATAGTTTTAATCCACAATTGAATAATATCTCTTCATTGTATACCGAGTATTTTGGTATTATATCTTCAACATCGGGAGAACCAATAAATGAGCAACAAATAAGTTTAATGATAAGAGAAAATGAAAAATTATTTAATCATTCGGTAGGTTAACATTACTTCCTTTTTTAAGACTTTTTATTTTATTTCTTCATTTCTATTTTAGGCCGCTATTATTAATTTACTTAGTTTGGCCATGGCTCAATTTAAAATCTACAAATGTTTAAGATTTCGCAAAAAATTAGCTATTGATATGGCTGATGAATATTTCAAAAGTGGTGATCATGGCAAAGCTTTAACGTAAGTTTTCTTTTTGGGTGAATTATTTTTTATTTCATTTCTCAAAAAAACATATTTTTTTAGTTTATATTCCCTAATGTTACCTGATTATCGTCACGATAAATGGCCTTCTTTATTTTCGGATGTTTTATTAAAGACTATGCGCTGTGCTTTATTATCTGCTTCGATTACAGATTTTATATCGTGCAGTTTAGAAGCTTTATCGTTTAAGATAAATTATACACCGAGTGAAAGAGTTATGGTCTTGGAGAATTTGTGGAAAGTATTGCAGGTAAATAAAAACAAATTTACAAACAATTAAATTAAATAACCTCTTCTTAATAAGTTTTACTACATATACAAAAATTATAAGCCACTTTAGCAAATCTCCACAAAATTTTATTCAGTTTTAATTTTAGTTTTATATGTTTATCTTAATTTGCAAATCTCTATATATAATATTATTTTAGTTTATACTACAGATGAAGAATATTTTTAATAAACAGTACAAATAATCATATAATGTTATTTTTTAATTTAAATAAAATTATTCTCAATATTTCTTTCAGTGCACCCCGCCAGTACCACAAAATCAAAATGCTCCCGAAGTTCGCTCACACTGGGAGGAAGCATTAGCCAATGTCAAATCTCCTTTGCAAATAGATCTAGATAAATTAACAGAATTGATAGAATTTTGTACAACTTTTGAAAAATTCGAATTGAAAAATGATGATATTATTAAATTAAATCTAGTTATGAGGTAATATTTAAAATAATTTTCCTCTTAAATACATTTTATCTTTCTTTAACTCTTAACTTAATTTCTTTGTCCTTACAGACTACAAACTGATGTCCCTTTAAAAATACGCAATTTACAAATTATTATTACCGATGGCTCCAACAACTACAAACTGCAAGCCTCGCAATATAGTAGACTTAATGATCTTTTAGCTTTGAGGGAACACTTTAAAGACGAATCAAATGCGTCACAAATTCCCCTACAACAATTTGAACAAAATTTCAAATTAGAACCTACATTCTATTATCGTTTTCTTTTCACCACCGAGGCCCAACAATTTTTGGAAAATACTCAATTACGTGTAGTGCGCATAGAGGCATTAATCGGTACTGAAAAACTATCGGTGTTGCTGTGTAAAAGTTCACCATTTATGAATAAAGCGTTTCGTTATCACAGCCGTGTTCGTGATTTAGATGACAATATCATAATTAATCCAATTTGTTATATTACTCCCACGTAGGTCATCAATATGTATTAATATGAAAATAATTTTATTGAACAAAAGAGAAAAAAAAGCAAAATAAATTAAAATTTATTTAGCTTTTTTTAAGGAAGTGTAAATTTAAAATTACATATTATTATTTTCATATATATAATATGTGTTTTGTTTGCTAAATTTTATATTATTTATTTTTGTTTTATTTTGTTACAGATTCCATTTAGTCACGCAATGTAATTTAGGCAGTGAAACAATGCTTGTTAATGAATTTTATCCCGTTACAACGACTATTAATAATCCCTATAATGTTTTCCTTACTGGTATTGGCTTGAATATAAGTGTACCTAATAATTTGAAAAATAAAGGTAAGTGAAGAATGTAGAATTTAGGTTGAAGTTAAAAAAATTATCTTTAATCTGAAATAGATTAAGAGTCAAAGTATATACAAGTAGTAGTAGACTCTTTGGCAGGAGTACCTAACTCTAAGAGTGTGTTAGTGAAAAAGTACCTAACTCTAAGCATGTGTTGGTAACAAAAATGTAAATGTGTTGGTGCTTTTTTTTTTCCAATATACACAGAGTTCTATAAAAATGTTTTCAAATTCAATTTGTTTGAATTTTCAATACCAAAAAATGAAACTCTGGTCTACAAATCAATTTCTGGAAGCAAACAAAATAAAATGTCAAAAATTTATGTAAAAAATATTTTTCAAATTCGTGCAAAATGGACCTTTATTTTAACTTAAAATCTTATAATAGTGATCAAAAAATATCTAAATTAAGTGAGTGAGTGCAACAACTTTTAAAAATGAATAATAATATGGATATTTGCAGTTACAATTTTTGTGTTTTTTTTTCTTTTGTTTATAGTTCTCTCAGTTCACACGGCACCCATATATGTGAGAGAGAAATTTCATGAATAGAGAGTCGGACTACTTTGTATACTTTGTTAAGAGTTTTCATAAAAGTTAATTTTGAATATACATAACAAAGTATATACAAGTAGTCCGACTCTTTGGCAGGAGTACCTATCTCTAAGAGTGTGTTAGTAAAAAAGTACCTAACTCTAAGTATGTGTTAGTAACAAAAATGTTAACGTGTTTGTGCTTTTATATTTTTCTTATACACACAGAGTTTTATAAAAACGTTTTCAATTTTAATTTGTTTGAATTTTCAATACCAAAAATTGAAACTCTGTTGAAGAATTTAATTATAAAAGAAAACAAAACAAATTGTCAAAAATATGTAAAAATAAAATATTTGTATTTTGCGTAAAATTGACCGTTTTTAGAAATTAAATTGTGCTAATAACTTGAGAAAAAATTTTAAAAACCTGTGTACAAGTGAAATACAGTGCAAAAATGCTTAATATTTTAAAAATTTAGTGGTAAAATTTCGATGCTTTTTTCTTTGTATTAGTTCTCTCACAATTCACACAGTACCCGTATATGTGAGAGAGAAATTTTACTAAAAGAGAGTCGGACTACTTTGTATACTTTGATACATAATTATATGTACAATTATTACAATTTAAAAATAAATATATTTATCGTATTATTGGTAACTGAAACATTTAAGATATTTTCTTAATAAATATCAAGTCGACAGATGAAAAAGAGTAATATTCTTTAGTACTGTTTGAGAAAATTTGTTTAGCATTCCATCACTAACAAAATGTATCTCCCCATTTGTAATTTGTCATAGTTCCCTGTACTGATGGTATATTATATTAATATTAAATAAACTGCATATATTCGTACTGGACCTTTTAAGACCCTCTATGAGAATATATTAAATTTTGTAAAAATTTACTTTGACATTATAATCCCAGCAAAAAAGGAACTGAAAAAGAGCTGAAAAATTCATGATTTTAACGTTGTGTTGTCATTGGAAACAAGTACTTAGTGGAGAAAAAGATCTGCATAAGTTCTTTTTTTAACACATGGTTGTCATTAGTAGAAGGTTCTTCTTTTATATTTCTTGTTCAATCCTTTTGAAGTACTTCCCTTAAAACAATGTTTATACGATTTTTTAACAGAAATTATGTTTTAGCCTTATTAAAATATAATAAAAATCCCTTAAAATTTGTAAAATTTTAATTTTCTTAGAAATTATAAACTTTATTTATTTTCACTTTTTTGAAAGTAATTATTAATTCCTCTTAAAATCTAAAAGACTTCAAATAAATTATGTACTTGACTATATCAAGTATAACAACATAGATTTTATTAAAAAAATCAATATTCTACATCCATCAATTGTCATTTATTTCTTCATAGAATTTTTCAAAAATCTTTTAACGACATTAACCGACGTATATACACCAGGAAATCTTCTGCGAGCACAACCAACACCAAACGAAACAACACCACTCAATTGTCCTCGATACACTAAGGGTCCACCAGAATCACCAATGCAAGAATCTCGTACGCCCGGTACACCAGCACACATCATTGACTTTGTTATTTTTAACACTGAACGATAATTTCTTGTACATTTATTATGACCTATTGTACGAATATTAACCGTACGTAAACTATTTGATGGCATCGGTGCATGTTCATTGATCAAACCCCAACCAGAAATTTTAACCCAACTTCTGGGTGGTATTGAACGTGAACACAATGGTATGGTAGCAATATTTTTTCCTTTTAATGGTTTCCTTAGCTTTAATACAGCAACATCCATGTCGGAAGTCCTGAAACTAAATTTACGTGGTACAAATATTCGGACTACTGCTCGTCTTATACCCGCTTGACGCAAATAGGTAGCACCTCCATGTACAACAATATTATGGGCTCTCAACCTTTTTACACAATGTGCAGCAGTTACCACATAACGATTCTTAACTAAGGTTCCACCACAAAAGAACGCTCCGTTTCTTTCACGTAGTGACACTAAATATTTGGCATTATTTATTGTTGTTGGTTTGCCACCTACAATACGATAATTGACAGCATTTAATTTAAGAAATTGTTGAGATAGTAAAATTATAGCAACGTTTAAACAGATTATAAGGAATCGTGCCATCTCTTTTTAAAATTGAATGCCAAATGAAGAGATTTATTCGTCAGGGCTTTTATATAATTATTTTTTACATATTTTGGTTAATGTGTACATGTTACAAAATTGGCGATTGACTTCTCGTTTTAAAGTTGTTTTTATTGAAACAACTGTTTAAAATTTGCTAACTATTTACTGTTTAACTTCCGAGTTAGGTTTTATTTCCGAGTTGTAATTCTAAATTTGAACTTTAAAAGAACTATAAAATGTTTAGTTTATTTTATTTTAGTGCGTAAATAAAAGTAATGATATTAAGTTTGGTTAAAGAGACTTGGTGTATCCTTTTTTAGAAAGATAAACTAGAAGCTGTTATAAAACTTAATTATTTCTTTTAAATATCTCGTGGCCTGTCATTTGCATCCTAAGCTCCATGATAAAGCCATAGCTAAAGTGAGAGTGTAATTTCATCTTCAATTTAAATGCAGTTACCTGGGATTACCTGGGCTTTTCTGCAATCGCTTATGTAGGACTCAGATTAACAACATTAATCAGAGAGTATTTAAGACAGGCAGTATTTCTCTATTAAGTAGACACTATTCCCATACCTTTTTGATACGACAATAAAATCTGCACACCTTTCATACATCTTGGTCCATATTAGATATATGTATATCTATTAGAAATTTCTAAGAAGAATGTTCTACCGATTTTATCTATAATTTTGTAAGTGTACACCACAATCCAAATAAGTAATCTCTCTAAAGATTCGACTACTCACTTAGAATCAGTGTGTGGTCGAAACACACCTCAGCCTACATGATGCTAAATGATTATATCTATGGACCCTTAGCAAGATGTTGCCTGTCAAAATTAAAAATTAAAATCTCTATTTGAAACATGTAAATTATTCTAGACGGAGTTTAACTTAGCCAATTTTAGACATAGTTTAGAATTGGTTTGACTCAGTCTATTCTAGACAGAGTTTAACTCAGTCTTTTCTAGACATAGTTTAAATCAGTATTTTCTAGACAGAGTTTAAATCAGTCTTTTCTAGACAGAGTTTAACTCAGTATATTCTAAACAGAGTTTAACTCTAGAAAGAGTTCAACTCGGTCTATTCTAGACAGACTTTAACTTAGTGTATTGTAGACATAGTTTAACTCAGTCGATTCTAGACAGATAATAAATCATTCTTTGCTTAACTCTTCTATTTTATTATTATTCTAGACAGAGTCTATTCCAAATAGACAGATTTTAACTCAACCTAATCTGAATAGGCTTTAACTTTTGTAAAAAAAAATTAAAGTAAAAATCTGTTTTTTTTTTTTAATTTTCTTTTTAAATGAGCAGAATTTTTCCATATAAATTAGCAAACCTGTCTAATATTATTATTGTAAATTCTTTTTTTTAATTACAATAATACTCAACTCCTTAGAGCTTTATGTATAAATCTCCAAACTTGTTTTGATCGTATCATTGTATAAATACCAGGATATTTTTTGCTACCACAAGCAACACTTAATGATACAATGCCGCATAATTGTTTACGATACACTAAAGGACCACCTGAATCACCAGAACAAGCATCTCTCCGACCCGGAATCGATGCACACATCATAGTTGAAGATATTTTTAATTTACCACGATAACTATAACGACATTTTGATTTTGATTGCATACGAATATTAACTGTACGTAATTGTTTTGAGGGTTCGAAACTTTTTTCATTAGTAAAACCCCAACCAGAAACACTAACGAAATTGTTGGTTAAAATATTAAGGGAACATAATTGTATTATAGCAAAGGATTTTCCTCTCAAAGGTTTTCTCAATTTCAATATAACTACATCCATGGTAGTAGTTTTCATATTAAATTCTTTTGGTATAACCGATCTTTTAATGCCGATCTGTGCTAAATTTGTTACACCTCCATGAATGTCTAAGTAACGGGGTTTAAAACCTTTAACACAATGAGCGGCCATAATAACGTTACGTGTTCTAATTAAAGATCCAACACAAAATAATTGACCATTTCTACGTCTTGATGATACAATATATTTGTGTTTATTTATTGTGGTTTTTGAACCACCAATAATGCGATATTTAACACCTTTTATAGAAGTAATTAGTTCATAACATAATATAAATATAAATATTTTAGCAAAAAGTTTACAAAGTATAAACATGTTTTGTTTAAAAATTACTAAAATTCCGTTACATATAACAAATATTAAATGGAATATTTTTTTAATTTAACCATTATTGTATAGAACTTTAGTTATATACAATTAATATTTGTTCTTAATTTGTTTTTGTTTGAACAGTTGTTTATAATTATTAAACTAACAATTGTATTATGTTTAAACCTTGACCAAGAAATGTAAAGTTTAGGGAACTTTCTTATGTTTTTTAATAGAATTTTCAATGTTTTCAATAATTATGTAGTTTTTCATAAATAAATATTGTTATTACCAGATCATTGTTGATAAAAAGATTTTAGAATTAAAAGAATATAAATAATAAATCAAACTAATTGTAAAGAATTTAACAAATTCTAGATAGAGATAAACTCAATATACTCGTATTATAGGCAGTATTGAACTTACAGTGCTATTCTCTACCGAGTGACAAACAAATTTATTGTGATAGTGAAAAAAATTGTGACAATAAGGAAAATTTTTCTATTCTGTACCCGTGTTCTGTAACTTTGTGCGAAAATTTTATTTCGAGGAATTTATAGTCGTCTTGTTTAAAACAGTGTGATTAATAATAAATCGTCTGTTTTTTGTTGACATTAAATGTGTTTACTTCAAATATTATATGAATTAATCTGCTAAAAACTGGATGACTACTAGAATTTTAAAACTGTTTTCGTTTCGAAAACTTCACAATTTACGGAACACGGGTACTGGCTTTGAAAAAAATCTCCTGGGAGGGAGAAATTCACCCTTTTTAACCAGTTTTGGGACAGGTCACAGAACTAACCCAAAAGGGCATATTCAGTATTAATAAATATAATACAATTTTGGAAAAGCAAATTAGAAATTGTTTTATTTTTGTATATTTTTAATTTTTTAAATATTTTCATTTTATATTTTTTTGTTAATGTCGATGGCGGCACCCCGAATCAAACCCAGATTACTTTTACTGATCTCATGTTTTATAGTCTAACATGCTTATCACTCAGCCACAGATTGTTATTGCGCGCGAGTTGCTAATTGCTCACTTAACAAAATTAGCTCTCACTGGTTAAACTGGTTCTCAACTGGAACTTTGATGACTGTTAGGTGTCAATTGGTACTTAACTGGAACTTTGGTGGCTATTATTCAATTGGTACTCAACTAGTACTGAGGGACCGGTACTATTGCACCAATTGCTACCAATTTCCCGCAGGGTTCTGACCAGATCTATACCAGATTGAGTTTATCTCAGATTTATATACAATAGACATTGTTTATTTAAGTCTATTCCTCAAAAAGTTTAATTCAACTTTTTGCTACAAATAAATTGATTGTAAAAAAAATAGCTTTGATTTAATAATAATTTCTATTATTACGTTTTACTAAATTTGTAATAATTTAACTTAATTAATATTTATTCAGTAGTAGTTTAATTAAAATCACATCATTTGTTCGTTAACATTTTTCAATTTTAAATTTACGTCATAAAAATTATTAATTTTTCATGGTGTCATCATCCTTTCATTATAATTTCATAGCTCGATCAATAAATTGTCGTACAGTCTTAATACTTGTATAAACACCAGGGAAATTACTGCGCGCACAACCTACACCCCATGATACAACTCCACATAGCTGATTATGAAATACAGCCGGTCCACCAGAATCACCAAAACATGCATCTTTTCCCTTTAAATCTCCAGCACAAATCATTGTATTTGTTATTCTACTGCCATCAACTTTATACATATCCGAACATCTCTTACGTGTCACTAAGGGTACTTTTACCGTACGCAATTGATTTGATTCTTTATTATTTTTTTCGTTCAATGCACCCCAACCATAAACATCAATATAATCACCAAGTTTCCAAGTATCTTTGCACAATTCAATGGTTTCAATATTATTGCCACTCATAGTTCCGGATAATTTCAATACTGCTATATCTGTATGATAAGTTCTAGCATTATACTCTTTGGGTGTTACAATTTTTTCAACACTACGACGTACTCCCGTTTCCGAAAGAAAAGTAGCTCCGCCTACTACTGTTAAACGAGCTGGACTTACATCTTTAACACAATGAGCTGCTGTTACAACAATTTGTGGTGTAATCAATGAACCGCCACATATAAATTTTCCATTAACACGTAAACTGACTGTAAATTTGGCATTTTTTATATTTGTAGTTGAACCATTAACAATACGTCCACTACTTTCACTTCCTTTTACGTATATAAAAGATCCTTTGGATGTTATTTCACATAGTATTAAAATTGAAAATAATAAATGTCCGGCAGTTTTGTTTAATACAAATTTCGTCATTTATTACGTGTGATTTATTATAATTTCTTTTTCTTAAACATATGTAATTATTCTAGTCTAATATTTTGCTGCAAATTTTTATTATTTCCTGTTAATTTCATATCATTTACTTTAACATTAATTGAAACGTGTTTAATTTTTCCAACCGTAGTTTTCCGAACGAACCGTTATATTGTTTTATTAATTTTAACATTGCAATAGTTCAGGGCTGCTCGATAAATGCAATATTTATATTCATTTCAAAACAGACAAATACAATTTACAAGATATTTATCTTTGTTTTAAACAAAAAAATTATTTACTATTTTAAAAAATGGAGCATGAGTAAATTAATTAAAATATTTTTGTTTTGTTTTGTTTAATATTTTGCATTTGAATATTTTTGTTTATTTTATTCGTAATTTTCATATACTTCTGTTAAGTTATTAACTAAGCTAGTTGTTATGAAAATTAACCCGTTTCGAAGGGGTTGTAATTAATTTAAACTCTAAAGAAATTTATGTTATTCTTAATTAAAAAAATATATATATATATTAATTTAAGAATAACCAAGTACTTAGCATATTATAATCTTTTAAAATATTATTAAAAGCTAATTGGCACATTATCATAAATATCATGCCAGTATTGGAACAGTTCAATAATGACAAATTTCTATCTAAATATTTTAATTAATTTGAAATTATCGTATAATTTTGATATTTTTACTTATTGTGATATTGGATATTACATCAGTTGGACCGATGAGTAGGTATACCTACTCCACTTAGTAATAACAAGAATAATTTTAATTTAATTTTTTATACAAATGTGACCATAATTGATTAAATATTACATAGTTTATATTGCAAAATTGTTAAAGATCATGGCTTATATACAAATATAAAACAAAATAGTTAAGCTAAAATATTTTGCTATATAAACGGATGTTTTTTTTTTTTTTTTTTTCGTTAAACAAAGTTTGAAAACAATTCTTTTGATAATTTTTTGCAGATTGAGTTTCGTTTTAATTTTCGTTTCGTTAAAAAAAAAAAAAAAAAAAAACATTTTTCCTATAGCAACATTTTTGTCGATGATTCAGCACACTATTACTACTGGAAAATATTATATGGAAAGGAGGATAGAGGGACTAGTGTTTGTGGAGATTTGATTTAAATTTAGCAACATTCCAAGTAGAGATTTGTCACGGGAAATACCGGAATGGGAATGCCCATAAAAAATCAGTATTTCGTATTCTATTACTAAATTTACAAAACCAATTATAAAATAAAATATGAAATCCTCATCGGAATTGGATTGGAAAAGGAATTCCAATCCAATATCAACTTGAAATGGGTTTATGAAAACGTAACGAAAATAATTTGTTTGATATTTTCACTCTAAATTATATTTTTATGTTCTTATATAAATAATGAATGGCTGTAAGCGTTATTTTGAAATTCTCTTTATAAACTGGAGACGAAAATATTAAAATTTTCAAATGCAATTGTTGGATTTCATAAATACATAAACCCAATTTATTGGTTTTGTTGAGAAAATGTTGTAAAACCAATCCGTATTGGATTCTATAAACAGGCAGATTACTTTTTATTAAATTTTATTTAATTTCAGATAATTTAATAAGAAAAATTTAAAATATAATTTTTTCTATCATGATAGAAAAAAAGTGAAAGTAGATTTTTGTTTAACTCGTTGTTTAAATTACTTGAACATGCATTTTTAATCCCAAAAGCAATAAAACATTTTTATTACTTATAATTTTCAAGTACGCATGTGTGCATAGGTTTTTCACACATGTGTACAAATAACCCTTGTTATTCACATTCTTATCAAGGGTTTTTATATTTAAGGAAAACACATGTTGATACTTACGTACGCATGTGTTCTAGTTTAGTTTAGGAAATTAATTGTTAATACGTAAGAATTTTATAAATAAATTTAGTGCCTCATAAGCATTCAAAGAGTGCCTTACAAGCATTCATCATAGAGTGACCTACAATCACTCTAAGTAAAAATTATTATTTAGAAAATTATTTAGTAATTTTTTACACTCGTCAAATTCCATCCAGTCCACCTATTTTAGTTTTTTACTTATTTTACTCGAAGTCTTACCAGCTTTGAGATAAAGATGATAAACTGAAACATTTTAGACAAAAAGTTTTAGTAATTTTGCATGAAATATTTTTTTTGGGCACTTATTTCAAAATAACTCCGAAACTATTAAGTACTAAAAAATGAAGTTAGGATGGCTTGAAGATGTTTTTAGCCCGCATCTTTTGGTGTATCCATTATGTCAATCATAAATACCATTCTATATAGTGAAATATACTGTAGTGTAGTAAAAGCTGATTCTTATTTAGCACGTTAAATTCCATCTAATCCACCTATTTTTTTATTTAAGACAAAAAACTGTTTGCCCATTAGTGTATCTCCACTTACCTGTAGATACATATGTATGGTTATTTTAACTTAACTGTGAATGCAATCAAGATTTGTGCATCAATTTTGATGATACGGGGCTTTATTTACTCGTAGTTTTACCAGCTTTGGGATAAAGATGATAAATTGAAACATTTTTGATGTTTTCACTTCTAAAAAGAAATTTTAGTAAAAAATCTTCATTTTGGCATGAAAAAATTTTTTATTTCTTATTTCGAAATATCTCCAAAACTATTGAACGGATAAAAATTTGATAATAGAACAACTTAAAGCAACAAATATATTCTGCATAATTTGGTGTATCATTTATATAAATCGTGCATACCGTTCTCGAGTTATAGTGAAATATACTCGAGTAATCGGCTTATTTAGGGCGCAATATTAGACACGCCCATAAAAAAAATCTCGAGCTGATGGGAAAAAACTGAAAGCAGATTCGAGTTTAGCACGCGGAAATCCGTATAGTCCACATATTATTATTATTATCATTTTTTTTTTTTATATTTTCTTTTTTTTTTGAAGGAGCACGAAAAAAATAATTTTTGTCGAAGAGTGTTATATTAATTTTTAAAGTTTTCTTCTAGGATCGTAAACATAAATGGTCGTGTAATATCCAGTTTCAATTTGGCCAAGATGTTACAATGTCCATCGAACATCAAACTCTAAATCTTGAGCTTGGGAAACAAGTAACGTAGAGCAAAGTTCTGCTAGAACTGTACACCCAAAGTGTTAGTAGAAAACTGCCTTCTGTCTAACTCATCGCTACCACTTGTGCACTAAAAACACTGGTCGGCAAAAGCAAACTTGAATAATAGTTATTTTATGGGCTCCCATCAGGTCTGGAATTTTTTTCATGGGTGCATCTAATATTTCACACATACCCGAGTATATTTCACCATAACAGAACAGGTTATCCGACATAGACAATTGAAACACCAAACAAGTGAGATTGTTATATTCGGCTTGGCCGAATCAATATACCCATCATCTGCAACTTTTTATTAAAATTTCACCTTTTAAAATTTCACCAGTAAAGTGGTCGGATCACGCCAATTTTTGGTTTCCGAGTTTAATCGATCCTCGAACTGTGAAAATTTTATTACGTAATATGCTTTTGTTTAAGAGAAATCAGCAGAAAAGTATGAACTGAAGTTACAACACTCTGTGTTTTTAGTATTTGGTCCATAACATTTGTGTTTATTAATCGATTTTGCTTATTTTGAATACCAAATAAACCTTACATAAGGTAAATATTTCAGCCAAATTGTGTCCCACCCTTCAACAGAGAGACGGAAGGACATAACTAAATAGACTCAGAATCTTACCAGAACCCAGAAAATATATACCTCAAATTAAAACTCAATATATATATTTAAGACACCTTAACATTATTTATTATTTGTCCAACAGTTTCGAATTTAATTTTCTTCTCTTTTATACATTGTTCTATCGATAAAATCTCTAACAAACATAATATTCGTATAGACTCCAGGATATTTACTGCGTGCACAACCAATACCCCATGACACCACACCACATAATTGATTTTTAAATACAGCCGGTCCACCAGAATCTCCAGTACAAGCATCTTTTCCTCTCAAATTACCAGCACAAAACATTGAACGCGTTATTTTACCTTGTCCTTTATACATATCACTACATTTTGTCTGCTCTATTACTGGAACACTCACCGTACGTAATTGATTTGAGCTATTATCATTGTACTCCGATATTTGACCCCAACCATAAACTGTTATTATATCATTAGTTTTCCACTTTGATTTACACAATTCAATGGTTGCAATATTAGGTCCTTTCATGGGGCTAGATAATTCTAGCACCGCTATATCCATATCAACAATTTTGGGATTGTATTCTCTTGGGACAACTATTTTAGAGACACTACGTTTTATACCCTTATCAGAGAGATAAGTTGCTCCGCCTATTACCGTGAGATCAGATGCTTTAAGTCCTTCTACACAATGGGCAGCAGTGATGACAAATTTTGGTGTTACTAAAGTACCACCACAAGAAAATTTACCCTTTTCACGTAGGTTAACAACAAATTTAGCTTTACCAATAGAAGTTACGCTGCCACCCACAATACGAGAACTTTCCTCAGTAGTATTTAAAAATGTAGCAGTTATTTGATTTTGGAGTAGGAATAATAAAAATAACAAAAAGTTTATTAAAATGAAAGTAGTCATTGTTAACAATATTTTAACACTAATTTGTTTAATATTTATTTTCTTGCTATAAATATTATTTATAGCATTTTTGTAAAGAATCGAATCCAATTATGTGTATTTTTGCAATATTTCAAATATTTTTTGATAACT
Source organism: Protophormia terraenovae (assembly GCA_951394005.1). Lineage (NCBI taxonomy): Eukaryota > Metazoa > Arthropoda > Insecta > Diptera > Calliphoridae > Protophormia > Protophormia terraenovae. The sequence continues at coordinate 90,065,821 of OX596075.1, forward strand.
TTAAACCTTCAATGAAGGTTTCAGCAAAAACCTTCGCTTCGTATTTTATGTTTGAGGGAAATTTTAGCAAATATTATTAAAATGTTTTATTAATATTTATTGCATTTATTATCAATTATAGCATTTAAATGTAAAATATTTTTATCATTTGCAGAATGGAATTTTAATTTGATTGACAGGCTAAGTACTATTTAAGTATTTATTTAGTTCATTAACAATAAATATATGTATGTAAAGGGCTCGTTGAGACATATTTTTATGTTATTAATTTTATGTTTTTAAATTTATTTCATTACTTCTTAAAAATAAAATAGTTCTTAAGTTATCAACGAAATTTATTACACAGTACAAGAAAAAAAATTATCCCAATTATAAACTAAATGGAATCGCACCAGTGGTCTAACAAAGCTCCCAGAAAGCTTAATTTTAAAATTTAAAGGTAAATTATTTCATTTTGTACAAGCATTTCACTATTAATGCATCAGGTAATTTTGAAACAATTGATGAACATTTTCCGCAAAGTATTCAAAACAGCTAGCTCAGATATATGATACTTAATATGTATACAAGTGTGAACTAAAATTAATAATTCTCATTATCAATCAACATGTTTTTAGCAGGTCTTATTTGGCAAGCTATTAAAAATTGTTTCAAAGGTACCCTACTTTAAGCCCCCTTAGCACTGCCCCTGAGGGGTCTGTAGGGTCCCCCTTCCAAACTTAACATTGTACACTCCTCTGCTACGCCTACACAAATCCAACCAGCCGATTAGAAGTTACGGATTAATTTCCAAAAATGTTCGATTTTGCCCCACTATGCAGTGTGTGATAAACAAGTAGATTTTTTAAATATTTCTTTTAAAAACCTTTTCTTTGGTACGCTAGTTATTTTTATACCCACAATCAAAAAGATGAGGGGTATAGTGATTTTGTCATTTCGTGTGTAACATGTCAAAGGAATCATTTAAGACCCCATAAAGTATATAAAGTATATATTCTGAACCGATCTAGCTATGTCCGTCCGTCCCTCTGTCTGTTGAAAGCAGGATAGGGCTCGAATGGGGCAACCTAGGGGGACGAAATTTGGGTGTCCGTTGTAGCTTAATTTCATACTTTTCTGCTTATATCTCTTAAACAAAAGCATGTACGATAACGAAATTTTGTACAGATAGTTTGAGGGTATAATCTTCTATAATTATAATCAATATAATCTTGGAAACCAAAAAAAGGCGTGGTCCACCTACTTCACCACCCATATAAGGTGAAATGTCAACGAAATTTTGTACAAATAGTTTAAGGACCAATGTAAACTCGGAAACAAAAAATGGGCGTGGTCCACTCTCTTTACTGCCCACCTCTCATATAACGTAAAATTTTAAAAAGTTTATGGTAGGTATATAGATTCGGACGAGACGAATATAATATTCGGGCTTTTTCTTCTTACCAGATATCAAATAATTAAAATAAAACAAATCATTTTCTTTTCTTTGAATTTGAACATCGGAGTTATTGTTTCTTATCCTCTAATCTGACCAAGCCCTACTATACGATACATTGTGTATAAGCATCAAAATTCGGGGAGTTGTCTTATATGGGATCTGTTCCCAATTGTGTACCGATGCTTGTAATAAGCGTAGTGTATATTTTTATTAATCATACGTATTGATTATATTATTTACTAACTTTTCCCGGTGCACTTCCCTTTCTCTTTTTATACAATATTTTTGTACTTTCTCTATTCCTACCCGTTCCATCCTAAAGTATGGAGATTGATGAGAAAGTTTTTTCTTTACGGGGAGTACCATTACCCAGATCCTGTCCGATCCATTCGTATCTTAAGTTATAGAGGTTGATGAGAAAGTTATTCCTACAAAATGTTAAGACTTTGTTTTTAAGATATCCGATATTTTATATTTTCATTGTATGGGGGATACCATTTCCTCAGTCCTATTCATCTGCTTATAATTCTAATCGACTTAAAAAGTGATTCTGAGTGACATACTTTACAAACATCAGCACAAACACATAATACCCCAACTTATGGTGGTGTAGGGTATAAATATTTAATATATCTAGTAGAATCGAGTAGTGAAATATCTTTCCCGACACATCACGTGAATCACACATTAGATAAAATTAGTAATTTGGTTTTAATTGTTCGCTGCAGATTTCTATATTGATATTTTTCGAAAGTTTTTGAATTAGTAATGTTGATAATTAACACAATAAAAAAGTGTGTTCTTTATTGCTTCAAATCTGGTCATTAAAATGGTTATGTTTGTTGTAGCCTGATAAAATAATATCCTAAAGCTTTTTGCATGAGAAAGTGTTATTCGAGAGCGATCCTTATATGAGAGATGTGGTCAATATGGACCCATCCGAATAAAATTACAACATCCCCTTCTTCTTTAATGATATTTATTTGTACCAATTTTTTATCGGTTCTTATAATTTTATGGACTTTTAACTGATTTTCGGAAGATTCAATATGGTTATATTTCTTCTGAAATTTTATATTGTATTCTATTTAATTTTTAGGTTTAAGGATGAGAAACCTTTTGGAAGCTGTGATAAAATATGTACTTAGATTAATTTAGCTCTATGAATTTGCTAATGCCTTTTCTAATTTCTCGTGAAAATTTAGCTTTTTGATGTTTCTATAGCAGATCACTAGACCATAATTGAAACTGGAAAGTGATCCCTTTAGACCATTGGTCGGCACCCATAGCATGATTAAGATTAAAAAATCAGAACATGAATTTTGTACCAAAATTGCCTTAAATTTTTATTTAATATAAATATATGTATTTTATTTTCAAATTACATACAATTTTGCATAACGATGCCTCTCACAAAGACACTTATTCTCATACTGGCCACATTTGTATATACTCCAGGAAACTCTTCTCTGCCACAACCAAATCCCCAAGATACTATACCACAAACTTGACCATTGTATACTACAGGACCTCCAGAGTCACCAGAACAAGAATCCCTTTCACCAGGTACAGAAGCACAAAACATTGTAGTTGATATGTATGCCTTGCCGGCATATGATCTTGAACAATCTGTTTTTGAAATTACTCTCACGTTAACAGTACGCACTTGATTCGAAGGTAATTGACTGTTTTCACTTGTTATACCCCAACCGGATACACGAACAAATTCATTATTTCCGGGACGTTGAGAACATAGTGGTATTGTATTAATATTGGGACCTGTTAAGGGTTCCGCTAATTTTAATATAGCTACATCCATATCAAGAGTTACAGGTGAATATAATGATGGAACAAATGTTTTTTGCACTTGACGCTGTATTCCAGCATCTGTAAGTTTTGAAGTCCCAGCATTAATAGTTAAACTAGAAGCGGGTGTACCAGAAACACAATGAGCAGCTGTTAGAACACATTTACTAGTAATCAAAGAACCTCCACAAAGAAATTGTCCATTTTGACGTAGATTTATTAAATATGGTACTTGTCCAATGGTAGTTTCAACACCACCAACTATGCGAGGATCACTTGAGTGTCGTAAATTAACCTCAGGCAGTAATGTTACTATTATGGAAACTATTATAGCTAATTTATTGTAATTCATGATCAGTTACATCTATGAGATGCAAGCGTTAACTAATACTATCTGTTGATATTTGAAAAAATTTCATGCAGTTTATTATTAAAGTCATTAACGCAATTACATATTATAATTTGGCCCTATATAAAGTAATGGAGAATAAATTAAAATTTAATCACAAAATTATTGAATGAAAATTATTTATTTCAACAATAATTCTTTATTAAATATGTTAAAAATCTTCTTACACTGGGACTGTTGAGTCGTGTATACACGCCAGGATATTCTGGTGAACCACAGCGATAACCCCAGGAAACAATACCCACCTGTTTACCCTTACGTATAGCGGGTCCACCACTATCACCCTGACAAGCATCACTACCCCAACTCCCTATGGCACAAAACATATTCTGTGTAATATTACTATGTGGTTGATATGCCTCCTTACATTTCCCAATAGAAGTTAAAGAAACACTAACTGCTTGTAGTTCATTTGACAACTTTGCCAAGGGATATTCACTCTTAAGACCCCAACCTGCTACAATAACTTCTTCGTTTTCTTGCAGAGGACTAAAGTCAATTTGTATAGGTCGTACACTTCTGGAATATAAAGGTTTATCCAGTTCCACTATGGCCACATCCATGTCTACAGTGAAAAAATTAAATTCTGATGGCACCATCCATTTTTGTACGTTTCTTAGTAGTCCCTTTGTTTTAATATACGAGGTTCCAGCATGAATCTCCCAATTTCCAGGTGATTCTAGTATTGAACAGTGTGCCGCGGTTAGCATACATTTTTGTGATATCATTGTACCGCCACAGATGAAATGGTTTTTGTAACGTATACTAACCATATAGGGATGTTCGGCTATTGAAGTTTTATGACCACCTACAATACGCATTTTTCGGGCTATTGTAGTGCCAATAAAGTTCAATTGGTTATGAGGTCCATTAAAACATAAAGTAAATACAATAATTTTAATAAAATAAATGAAAATATTTATGTTTATCATTGTTGTAAATGAAATAAAAATACTTTTACAAAAAAATGTCACATCAAAAATAATAAAAAAAAAAAATTATAGGGTTGCCATAGTCATATAAATACTATGAGTTTCAAAAAAATTCCTTCGAGAAACCTTTAATTTTAAATACTTTCGGCCATAGAAAACAACTAGAAGTCCAACTTGCTCTCAAAAAACCTAACTCAGCTGTCAAAAAAAACCTAACCCTTTGTATGTGTTAGTAGAATTTTCTACAGAACTAATTTATACGTGTGAAGAGAGTAATTTTTTTCTGCTGAGCGAATGAAAAGAGTTGGACTTCTAGTTGTTTTCTATGCTTTCGGCTGAGTAAAATTGAATGTCCCAACAAAAGATGAGTACTGAAATCGATCATTATAGTTAAAGCTGTCTTTTAATTGAACATACAATTAGTTCAATTAAAAGACAGCATTTAAAAGAATTTAGGGCGAAAAAGTTCTTCCGGAACAAAAAAACACCGAAAATTCGATTTATTATCATTAAAGGTCCCTGACAAAAGGAACATAAATCTTCAAAAAAAATAAAAAATTCATGTTGAATATAAAAACTGAATTTGGTCTCAAAATTTTCGTATGGATCCGAAAAATATAAATTTTGAAACACTTAATGTCCTCTGTACTATTTTCAAGTCCATATCTCACTATTTGGTAACTCTAGAATGATCTTTCAAAGAAAAATAGTTTCTTTCAATTGTTTTCTTATATTCACAGAATAAATTTATGTTCCAAGTAGATTTTTAACCAACGTAATACAACAAAAACTTCCTGACTTGGAAAAAATGTTCAGAATTTTCTATTCCCGAAGAAATTTTTTTACACAATATCTTTTTAAATTGTTTTAAGTGCTGCCGTTGTTCTAATCTATATATGTATATTAGAGTGTCCCGAGGAAAGCCTTTTTCAAGATTTCGATGTAGGAAGACCCCTCAAACGATGCGTAAAAATTTACTTAATACGAAAAAAATATTTAAAATTATTCAGTTCCCTACCAACGATTGAAATATATTGGGTCCCATACATTTTGGTAAAAAAAAAGTTTCGATTTTGTAATCGAAATGGGTATCAAAAAATTCTTAATTTTATGCTGGTTATGAAAAAAATGTTTTAAAAATTTTTCGCATGGGATTTTGTTTCGCTAGAAGACTTTTTAAGGCATTTTAATGAAAAATTTGGAAAATTATATATTGTCAACAGTACAGTACTTACTACAATGCAACTTTTTAATATTTTAGCCATAAAGGGAACAAAATTATAAAATTCTTATCCATTTTTTAAGAAAAATATCGAAAAATTTTTTTCGCATGATGTACTAAAATGACGGTTTATGGACCAACATTTATGCAAAAATTTTTTAAAATATTTTTTTATAATTGGCTAAAAATTACGAATTTTTTGATACCCATTTCAAGACAAGACTCAATATTATTTTTTGGACGAAATGTTCTAGATCCGTAACATTCAATCGCTGGTAGGGAACTGAAGATCAATTTTTTTAAATATTTTTTCCATATTAAGCTAATTTTTACGCATCGTTTGAGGGGTCCTCCTACAAAATTTATGTCTACAAGACACTCTAATGTGCATGCATGTATGTAATTTTAAATTATAAACGAAAACTAATATTACTTCTACACAAATCTTTATTAATAAAAATGATTCATCTGATATATACGGCTTTTTAACAGAAACAAAATTTCGGTTGTTACATTTGACCTCTTAGTTTTTGGTGGTTATCGTATGCTCCAAATTAATGGATCTGATGATATTAATATCACAGTTCAACAAAATCGCAAAAAAGTTTTATATCTCGAATAATTCTCCAAAATTATTATTCCTTATGCTAGATATAGTGTAGAAAGTCAAATAAAAATTTTACATCACGTCACATTTTTAACCCATCGAGGACCAACAAAAATTTGCTTTCTTGAGGAGTTTTTAGGTTAAAAAATTGTCCAGGCAATAGTAAAAAATATGAAATTTTTTCATGTTCTTTGATGCAAGCAACAAAACAACAGACATTTTTTGGCAAGAAATACATTGACACATGTTCAGTAATTGCTTTGCGAATTGAAAAGGTGCAAATTGGAGCAAAATTAATTATAATTCAATTATTCAGGGATTTAATATAAATGTTTAAATAATATAAGAAAAAAATAATAATTTTAGAAGAAATGAAATTAGAAAAAGATTCGTCTGTGCCGAATCATTGATACCCTTCACCATCTTACCGACAAATAATTAAATTTTCGCCTTAACGTATGCTTTCATTATTTCACATTTATAAATCTAAATTTTTTTCAAAGTAGGAAAATTTTAATACGAAAAAAAAAAACAATCATAGCAAGCTTTGCTTTTAAAAAATAAACAACAACAACAATTCCATATTTATTTATTTTTGTATTTGTGTATAAACAAACTGACTGCATATACATAGAACAACAATAACACTGTTATTCATTATATTACTGATGTTGCTAACTAAACTACTTGCCTATACAAAAACGTCACTAATAGTCATTACAATGCTTAATATACATGTTTGTGTGTGTATTTATATTCTTAACAGATTTGCTTTAGTTTTTGGCCCATAACTCTGTTGATTATGAACGAATTTGGTTTATTAAAAAAACTGAAATCTATATAAAAACAAAAAATCTATAGCTTAAACAAGGGCTTCAAAAAATCTAAACTGTATTTTGCCCAATATCACAATTATTATGAACCGCTTGATTTAATTTTTTTAGGAAAAAAATTCAGAAAAAAATTTCCGAGCTTTCTTTGCAAAAACGAAGTCCCTAGTATATACAAAAGCTTCAGAAACTGGAAAACCGGTTCTAAAACCCGGTTTTTTAATCATATCTCCGCAATGTATGAACCGATCTTGCTGAATTTCAATAGCAAAATTCTCGAAAGGATTCTCGTTTGTTATATATATTATATATGCCAATTATCGGTGGGCTTCATAAACGCCATTTCAACCGACACACGGACGTACGGACATGGTCCTATCGACATCATTTCTTACAAGGATCCCGAAAATATAAACTTTTTTGCTCTCCGACGAAAATTGTGGAAATTACAAGCGGAATGACAAACTTATATATACCCTTTACACCTGTAGTGAAGGGTATAAAAAATTAACAAACATAAGGATTTCATTTTAGTTTCTTTAAAAAAATCAAGTAATGTTGTTTGTTTCTTCTTTTTCAAAACTTATATTTTCGTTAACTAACATTTCATGAATGCGGTAAACTTGGATTTTATCTTGCTCTGATTCATCTTATTCAAACAAGGGAATTCACATTGTGTTTGATTTTTCAAAAGCAATCGAAAAAAATAATGCTTACAAATTACAAATTTTCTTTCCCGGATAATCGACGTTGCCGGTTAATCGAATCACGGATGATCGAGGCCCCACTGTATATGGTCCTAAGTGAATGAGAATCTTCTAATAGTACTTTTTTAATTTTCTATTATTGCTGTGTTTTGTTGCTAACGTTCATAGGCAATTTCATACAGATTTTAAATTTATATAAGGAGTGAGATCGAAAAATTCTTAACACACATTTTGCCTCATAACTTTTTTCGGAATCAATATTCAAAATTTTTTTTTGATCTAGTTATCATGGAAAAATACTTCAGTTATTATTTTTAATAACAACCATGTTAATTTGTCCTTATCTTCATCAAAATAGGTGACGAAAAAGATTTACGTCCTACAAGTTATTAAAAAATTTCAAAAAATCCAAATTAGTCTTAGAAATAATTGGCCACAGAATTAAATGTCGTCCATAAAATCGTTTCTTATGTTATTAAACAGTATCAGGAGAATTTGACTATTGATGTGAAACCTAGTTCGGTAAGAAAAAAGGACCACATGATATTGAAAATTGAAGGCATATTGAAAGGAACTCCAAACACATCTGGTAGAAAATCAGCTCAGTTTTCTCAGTGCTTCGACTATTTGGTGCGAAAATTTAAAGCTAATGGGAAAGTTGATAACATATAAAGTTCAAAAAGTTCCAAACTGGAATTCTGCAAAAAAAATTACAAGCCAAAAATAGGACTCGGAATTTAAAACCAAATTTCATACAAAAATACTCAAGCTGTATAATTGACGAAGAAACGTAGGTGCTGGTAGAATCTTCGCAGCTTGTGTCTCAAAAGTTTTTATTGCTAATGCTCGAAGCAATGTTGGAGATAAGTTTAAGACAGAAAAGCTGCAAAAATTTCTTACAAAATTCATGGTATGACAAGCTTTTTGCAGTTGCGGCATAACAGGCAAGTCATTTGATACATTCGGATCTATAAATACCAAAATATGCATAAAGGAATATTTTCAAAAAATACATCTTCTTTTCTTAAGAAAGCACAACGTGTCCACATATTTTTGGACCCATTTGGTTCATGTCACTACGGTAAGAAAGCTCTGGAGTGGTACCAAATCAATAACATAGTTTTAGTACCAAGAGAGGTCAATTTTCAAAATTGTCCATAGCTTAGACCAGTGGAGAGATATTGAGCTCTTGTGAAAAGTGAATTCAAGAGCACAAAAAAGGTGTCCCAAAACACCGAAGATTTTAACAGAAGATGTGCACACTGTTCCAAAAAAGTGACTGAAGCAACTATCAAATCTCCAAAGAAAGAGTTTTCAAAAATGGTCCACAATTTTATAATTTGTGGTTGGAACCATAAAAATTATATATTTCTGTGATCTATGCTAAATTATCAAATGATTAAAAAAATAATGAAAACTCTAAGATCAACCGTTTCCAAGTTAAGTTAGAACTTAACGTGTAAAATTCTACACGTTAACTTTAACGTCTATAAAAGTGCTACCAATTTATAAACAGAAATACAATTATGAATATTTGAATGTCAATAAATGAAAAAATTATAAAAATAAAATTAAAAAGAAATAAAAAAGTTTAAATAATTAGTTTTATAAAGAAAATTTGCTAAATTTCTTTGTGAAAATCTTATTTGGATATTAAGTTATACCAAGTCGGATGGATAACGTTTTTTTGCTAACTGTCAACGTTAGCATTCAATGTTAGCAACAAAACACAGCTAATATTTAACCTAAAATCATGAAATTAAAAAATTTATGGTCCTAAGTGAATAAGAATCCATAAGAGGGTATTTTGTGGTACTTTTCGTTATTATAATATTACTCTTTGAATTTTTTTTAATAATAATGAATTTACAATCATGAAATTAAATTTAAATGGTTATGTGTTGAGAACTATTAGCCACATTCTTCTATACTAAAACATAATAGAAATAATTTGGTAGTTCTGAACCAAAGAATACTAAGAATAGAAGGCTTGTCAAAAAAACCTAACTCTGTTGTCAAAAAAACCTAACTTTAAGATTGTGTTAGTCAAATTTTATTTATATATTAGTGCTGAAACCACTTTCACCACACATCATAATCATACATAGTTGCACAAAAGAGTATTTATAAATTATTAAATATAATTCATCACAATTATATTCGCAGATTTTTATCTCTTGATGCGGATTACATCCACAAATAGTAATATAATAACATTTCTTTGCTTTTTATTCATAAATATGAAAATAATTTAAAATTATTTTAAATTCTGTTTTATTTTTAATACCAAAAGTAGCAACATTGTTCGTTCAATTTAAATTTCAACAATAAACGTGTGTGAAAAAATAATAAAAATATCGTGTGTTAGTGGAAAAATGTGTCGCGTGTGTAATTTTCCTTAAATTTTAAGGAAAATATTTGTTTACTTTGTGTTGTTTCTCTCTCTCTCACAAGTGTGTTGAATTCACACAGAACTTGTATGTGAAGAGAGAGAAATGTTGTTGTTGTTGTAGGAAAGAGTACTATTTTCTATTCTTAGTATTCTTTGCTTCGAACATAGTATATAACTAGTATAGAAACTGACTCTCTTTTTTTATGCAACACTCTTCACATATATATGCTGTGTGAATTCAACACACTTGAGAGAGACGTAAACAACACAAAAAATTAACAAAATTATCCTTTAAAATAACATTTGCAACACATTCTTTCATGCACATATAGTATTTTATTATTTTTTTAAACACTTTTATCACATTTTAATTTCCGACACGTTTTTATTTTTTACAAACGAGAAAAATTTTTTTTTAATATTTTTTAAATTTTTTATTTGGCTGTTGAATTTTAAACTAAACAAAAACAGTTGCAATTTTTGGTATTAATAATGTAGTAGATTTTACAATAATTTATATTTTTGTTGATATTTAGCAATAAAATTATAATAACTTAATCATTTTAAATACAATACACATTAAAATCTTTATTTTTTGTTGAGAAATGCAAATATACATGTAAAAGAAAAAAATAATAATTTTTTAATACCAATACATACCAATACATACAGTGAACTCTCGATAATGTGAACTAATTAATGTCGGGGTAGTTCATATTTTCGAATTTGTTCACATTTTCGATTGTGATTTTTTTTATATATATTACTAAGTTATTCTTTCTAAAAATCATTTCTGCAAGGAATGAAAATGCAAAGATTACTAAAAAAAACTTTTTGTAATTTATTTGGAACATAAAAAGTTTTTAAAAATCCATTTTATAAAGAGTACATACGTAGTATGTACATAAAAAACAAACAAAATATTACGACAAAAAAATAAATAAAATTTACAATGAAAAAAGATAGGTACATACATATATAATTAAATATGGAAATAATCGGTTATTATTTTCTGTTATTTTCTTTTGTTCGACCAGCTTTTTTACCGCCAATTCCCTGATTTTTTTCAATACTTTAATGTCAGTTTGATCGACCATTTGAAATTCAGCCCATTGGACAGCTTTGTGAAAAATTTCGACAGCTTCTTTGGCTTTAATGTTGTTTTCAGGCGCTTCAATAAAACAGTCGTCATCATCGTCGGACTCTTCAATTAAATCATTTTCATCAAATGGCGTGACGTCCTCACAAGGATTATTGATCCAATCTCTAATGTTTACAGCAGTAAATACTTCCTGAGGGCACAATGTCTGTAGAACATCTGCAGCAGAATTTTCTAAAGATCTAACCTCTGATTGCCACTTTTCTTTTAAAACGCTCAAAGGAACATTAAATTCAGGATCGTCTTCATCATTTACCATATTCAAAATATTTTTCCAACAGTTAGATAAAGTTTCTTTACCAACTCGGTTCCAGGATGCCTCTAGAATAGAAACTCCTTCTTTAAGTGTGATTTTTTTCATCGATTCAAGCAAATCCCCCTTTTTTGCAATAATTGTTGCCAGAAGACTGTTCCTATAATGAAGTTTGGTGATTCTAATTGCATTTTGATCCATTGGCTGGATCAGAGCCGTTACATTTGGAGGCATGAACATAGCTTCTATGGAACCATCCTCGGATTTAAGGTCGGATTCTGGTGGATGGGATGGGGCATTATCTATTAGGAGTAAAGCTTTTACTGGTAATCCTTTCTTCGTTAAAAAATCTGTCACCTTAATAAAAAATAAAACAGTAAGAATCCCAATTGAACTATTTTTACATGTTTACTTACCTCTGACACGAAACAGTTGTGAAACCATTCTTTAAAAATGGAAGAAGTCATCCAAGCAGACTTTGAATTTCTGTAGTTTACGGGACAGATAAAATTTTTAAAACTGCGAGGATTTTTCGATTTTCCTATTACTAAAAGTTTTATTTTATGAGATCCTGACGCATTTGCACAGCATAAAAATGTTATCCTTTGCTTTTCCATTTTTGCACCTGGAGCGCTTTTCTCCAATGACGTTACATATGTCTTTTGTGGGAGAAGTTTCCAATATAGACCAGACTCATCGGCATTATACAACTGATCATTGGATAAACCCAAATCTTCTATCTTTGCTTTCAATTTAATTTTAAAAGGATTTACGAACTGAGATTGCGCAGAAAGTTTTTCACCACTTATCTGAAGGAGCCGAATTCCGTATCTCTTTTTAAATTTTTGTAGCCACCCATCGCTAGTATTGAAGTCATTTCCGTTTTCACTTATGTTTTTGTGAATTTGTTTGGCTTTCTCTTTCAACATCAACCCACTTACAGGGAGGTTTTTATTCCGCATGCAAAAAACCACTTATAGAGCGATTTTTCCATTTTTGGAAGCTCTGAAGATCTTAATGTTTTGCGTTTTCCGGGTCCATAACACGTATTGTTCACACATTTTAAAATATTGTCTTTTTTATTTTTTTTTTTATTGAACATATCGTTGATTTTGCAACTTTATACTTAACACTGTAACACTCGATCCTTTTATATTCCAAAATTTCGTATTTTTCATTTAAGGATAAAAACTTTCGACTGTTTTTAGACATTACTAATTTCAAAAATAAATTCACGAACCTACCGCAACAAGTTACATAAAGCGACTAGCATTAAATACCTTTAAAATAATGGCATACTATGGTATTTATTAATTCGGGGACTCCCAACATTAAAAATAAATGCTTCTACAAATTAAAAAATCCCCAAAAATTAAAAAAAAAAATTTCACTATTTAGAGCCATTAAACTTTGTTCACTATTTAGAGCGCCCATATAAAAAACTGAGTGTTCACATTAGTGGATAGTTCATTATATTGGATGTTCACATTACCGCGAGTTCACTGTATAAATAAAATTTTACTAATACATTCTTAGCGTTACGTACCTTTGATAGCTGTGTTAGGTACCAAAAAAGAGACATTCCATACTAGTTCTATACTATGGCTTCGAACGTTAAAGATGTAACTAGCTTACGTATTGTAGCTTTTTTTTGGCATTTTCTTTATAGCAGTCTTTAGCATTAGCAGATTTCAGTTGTATTGCTGTAGAAACTTTCGATGGTGTTTTAGTTTTTGCTTGCAGTTTCTTCAAACGCTGACCAAAACGTCTGGGTTTTGATGCTGCAATTACTTTTGCACTTCTAATTTTATTTGGTATACAATTTTTAAAATTTTATTTTTGTGTAATACGAAATAGTGTTTGAATTTAAAATAATTATAAAATCGTTTATAAAAAGTCAAATTTTATTTGAATATGGTTGCGTTATTTTAATAAATTGTCATAATCCTTATGTATGTCAGAAAGTGATTTTAAATTAATACGAAAATACGAATATTTTTTATATCATGATCTGACCTATGTAGAAGTACTGCAATATCGGGTTATATTATATCTATATAAAAGAGAATCTGTGTTTATTAGTCTGTTTTTGAATTTTCTTTCGATGCTTTTATTTTATTTCAATATATTGGGGTAGCGAAGCGCACTGTTTTTAAGCTATTAGAAATATTATTCAAAAATGTATATAGTTATAAAATTATAACTTCATAATACACAATTTGAATTTATAGTATAGTATCAAGGCTCATATACGCCTTGGTATAGTATGGTTTTTATTAAAAAATCTACGCTAACAAAGTAGCGGGTGTACTATAAAAAACTATGTTTACAGTTATTTTATGTTATATTCAATACATTAAAAAAAACCTTTAAAGACCACATGTTTTTGTTTTTCTAACTCTGCAATTAAAGGTCACATCATTAACACTTAACCTTCTAATAAGATCAAGTTCAATTAAATAGTTTGTTCTCATATAAATAAAATTCTGAAAGCTTACAGTGCAACAGTCATAAGCATCGTGTCAATAATGATAGCTGCTACGTTTCTTATAATTATCTCAATTATTTTACAACTACAAGACAATGTGGTTGAAACACGAACTGCTCGTATTGTTGGTGGTCGACCAGTATATATTGAACAAATTCCTTATATGGTAAATTTACGTAAAAGAGGTTCATTTTATTGTGGTGGATCTTTAATAACACCCAAATGTGTTTTAACTGCAGCCCATTGTACGCACAATAGTAATAAAAGCGATATTACGATACGAGCAGGTGCTACCTATCTTAATGAAAATTCAAATATACGTTCAGTTAAAAATATATTCTTACCAGAATCATACAATAAGAAAACTTTAGACAATGATGTAGCCATATTCGAATTGAATGCACCTCTTAGTAGTCCATTTATACAAACTATAGAGTTCTCTAATGATATACCCCAGAAAGGAGATCTTGTTAAAGTTTCTGGTTGGGGTTTGACTAAAGAAAATGGTTCGGTATCGCAACAACTGAGATCAGTTTATGTAAAAGTTTTATCTTATGATGAATGTCGCAATGCGTATCGTAACCATCGTAATGTTACGAAAAGTATGTTTTGTGCTTCTATACCAGGTGTAAAGGATGCTTGTGCAGCCGATTCAGGTGGACCAGCTGTTCTAGACGATCAATTAGTTGGTATTGTTTCATGGGGCAGAGGTCGTAAGTGTGCTCGTCGAAAATATCCGGGTGTATATGTAAATATACAAGCTGTAAGGCCATGGATTGAGGAAATTATGCATGATTATTGTTAAAGAGTATTTGTTTTTAGGAAGTTTTAATGTTAATTAAATTATTTAGTTTATAAGTATTACTATTAAATAGTAAAAATAAAAGATCCATAAATTTGATAGTACTTCTCTATTAATAAGTCTGTAAAACTTTATTGGTGATCCGGTAACAATGACAGGGTTATAGCCATTACGCAGAAAAAAAGATTTCAAAATATTATTTAATGAAATTACACAGGTCAACACTAAAAAAGTATCTGGAAAATCATGTTGCAGATATTGTAGGTATAGTCATCCCAATTACCAGGAACATTTCGGTTTTTTTTCCATCACGTCACATTTTTAACCCATTGAGGACCAAAGAAAATATGGTTCTATGATGAGTTTTTAGGTTATAAAATTTTCATAGTAATATGTAGAGCAGATTAGTTACTCATGTTTTATAGCCAAGACATGGGGCTATAAAAATGTAGCAATAGTAAAGTCTCTAACTTGTCACACATAGCCCCTAGAAGTCTTTAAAGTTGTAAAAATAAATAAATTTTCTATTAACCCTTATAAAACCATTGAGAAATGAGGGGTAAGGAGTGGGTGTAGAGGGAAAAATAGTAAAATTTTTAGAATCTCAAAAATTGTAAAATTTTTAAAATCGCACTGACAGAAAATCAAAAATATAAAAAAGATAAAAATTACAATTTAAATAACAGAGTTAACAAAAAATTATAAGAAAAATATATTGTGCATAAATTGGCCTAATTTTAACTCCTTAGACTAAATATAGTGCAGAAAGTGAAATTAAACATTTCCATGACGTCATAATTTTAAAATATATAATTTTATTTTTTTTATTTTTAACTTCGCTGAAAAATATATAGATATTTTTTCTTCAGTTAGGATTTAACAATATACTATTTTTAACTTTTACCCATATTAAGAAGCAGCAATAGTCAGTAACCAAAGAAGGATTCCAAATGCGTTGATATAATATATCAGTAACAGCATTTCGGTGCAAAAGCTTCCATTGTTCTTCGCATATTTTTTCCATTTTTCAGTGCTTTTAGCAACTTTAAAGACTTTTAGGTTCTATGGAGGGCATGTTAGAGTCATGGCATATTCTACACTTTTGTTTTATTGTTCCTTCTCTATAAAATATGTATCCATAATTTGCTCTATCTATTACCCGGAAAATTATATAGCCTAAAAATTTCTTAGAGGTACAAATTTCATTTGGTCATCAATGGGTTAAAAGTGTGATGTGATGGAAATGTTTCATGTTACTTTTTTCACTACATTTAGTCTTAGAAGTAAGAATTAAACAAAATTATGCAAGATATATTTTTTTCCTAATTTTTTGTTAGCATTGGTATTTAAACCTTGATTTTTATTATTATTTTTTTTTTTTCAAACTTTTGGTGTCTACGAATTTTCTGTCAATGTGATTTGAAAAATTTTACCATTTTTTAAATCTGCTGTCTTGTATTAGTTATATCAAATACAAATTTCCCCTATATACCCACTCCTGATGTCTCATTATACCCTACACCACCATAGGTGGTTGGGGTATTAAAAAATTTTTGAGAATCGGTCCATAATTTACCATAGCTCCCATATAAACCCACTTTCGGAAATCGCCCTATAATGCATAAAATCAATAATATATTATTATTAACACATTATTCTGTACTTGTATACTTTAGATTTAATAACTACAGCTCTAATATAAATACACTTCTCGAATTTGTGTGCTCATACGCAATGGTGTAGGGTATCATATAGTCGGTCTTGACAGACTATATCTTCTTCTCTTGTTTTTCAATGGTTTTATGAGGGTTAATTGAGAAATTCTTGACTTTTACAACTTTAACGACTTCTAGGAGCTATCTTTGAGAAGTTAAAGACTTTACTAGTACTACATTTTTTTAGCCCCATGTCTTGCCTATAAAACATGTGTGAAAAATTTCCTTTACCTATTACCTGGAAAATTTTATAACCTAAAAACTTCTCAAGGAAACAAATTTTCTTTGGTCCTCAATGGGTTAAAAATGTGACTTGATGGAAAATTTTCATTTGACTTTCTACACTATATCAAGCCTAAGGAATAATAATTTTGTAGACTTATTCCAGATATACAATTTTTTTGCGATTATGTTGACCTGTGTTATTAATTAACTTTATATGACAGTCATAGTCATATATATTTACACTTTTCAAAAATTTTGTTACATTTGAAAAAGAAGTCAAATATCTTTGTTGTTTTAATATATTTTAAAGTAATTGTTTTGTTGGTGCAAAGCCTGAAATGTGTAGAGTAGATTGTGGTAATTTAAGAAAAAGTTGCAGAATTTATTTCACATATTAAAAGAAAAATTTGTATGCATTTTTTATTTCAAAAGTACATACATTTTTTATACTTCAAAATTATTTACGCAGCTTAAACAAATCAATTATTTACGCTTAACATTGCCAAAGATGATCCAAATTTTTGGCGTTAAGATAGTATAAAATCTCTTGATACAAACTCAACTTTAATAAGTCGCAGAAATCTAAAAATATTGCCAAAAATTACGAAAAAATCTTTCAAGACCAAATTGAGATTTAAATTAAAGTTTAAAATGGTTATAAGCGTGATGGTTATAGGCAGGCGCGGATCCAGCTCAAGCTTTTGGGGGAGGAAAATAGAATGATTTTCTTGACGATTTCCTTATATTGTATGATTTAGTGAAGATTTTTAATTAAATATTTTCATTTTGGGGAGGGAAATTTCCCTTTTTCCCTCCCCGTGGATCCGCGCCTGGTTATAGGCTATGTAAGATCTCGATTGGATGTTACGCCCACATTTTACTCCCATTTTTTTAAAACCCTTAAACGGCTGCACCGATTTTTACGAAATTTGACACACAGATATTACCAGTATCGGTGGTCGTTATAGGCTATGTAATAAATACATCGACTTTTCAGAAATCTACTCTACACATTTCAGGCTTTACAACAACAAAAGAATCATTTCAAAATATTTTATAACAACAAAAATATTTTACTTTTTTTCCCAAATTTTCGAAAAAATCTGAAAATGTGTAATTAAGGACTGCGCACGAAAAAATCCGTGCATGCAAATCTGCTTATACAAACTAAACCAATGGGCAAATTTTTTTAAAATTATATTTTTATTAATGATTGTTATGTTCAAGTTCAAAACATAAAAAAATAAATTATTTTCTGTTGGTTTTTAAGAAAATATCTGATATTTTACAAATTTTTTCCAATTAAAGGTTTTGTTGTGTTTCCGTGACTTATTTGCTCGGATAAGTTCACTTATTTTTAAACTCCGCTTCATTTTAAGCTAAGCTTTTAATGTTCTTTAAATTATTTTTTACTAGAGCCCAATATCTTTCAATTGCTCGGAGTTCCGTACAATTTTATGGATTAGCTTCTTTCGGTACAAACACTAACAATTTCTTTATTATCACTCCATTGTTTTGTTGCTGTAATGAGAAGAAGCGAGAACAGGCCAGAAAAAAGTGGATACACTGTATTTTCTTAGGAAAGGGAGAAATCTTTTCCAAAGTCACTCATTCACGTATATTTCTGTGTTAATGGAACCATTTTTTATGAATGAAGTACTTTTTTTCAGGTTATTTTTTTACCTCCAAATTCTTGCTTTGCGTTTCTATTACGATTTGTTTGTACTTTATACGTCTTCAGACTAGATTTTCTTTCAACTTTTCTAATAAAAATTCAAAGCAATAAAATGTTTGTGGCACTTCTCTTCCAGAAATGAGGGGAATTTCTCCGAAAATCATTTCTATTTTGTCTAAGTCCTAAGCCTGAAGATACTATTTTTCTTCCACTACCTGATTTCCATTCAGTGACCATAACATTTTTGTATAGTATTATGACCCAAGAAACTGTATTTTTTGACACAACTGCCTTCGTAGCAATTGTTTTATATGACCGATGTAAGATTTCATAAAAAATTTCAATTATGTATTTTGTTGTTTTTTGTTCAATTTCCATTTTAAGGAAAACTAGTTTTGCTATAACCATGAAACTTAGCACATAGCTAGTGAGCATAACGACAAATGTAAACCAGTTAATCGAATTATTTAATTTTCACCACATTACAAGTTATAAGCCCAAGAGCATTCACAAATTTTTTCGTGCGCAGTCCTTATATATGACTATGTATATTATTTATTAATATAATTAATTTTCTAATTGGTTTACAATTTTTAATAAATTGACAGCTCTTAATATAATATAAAGAAAAATGAAAAATTTCTCTATAAAAAATATAGAAATAAAATAAATTTAAGTAAATTTCCAATAATTTTCTGCTCATTACATCTATTTAAAAAAGCAGTAACAATAAAATCAATTATTTTGTTAATAATATTAACATTTTGATGATTGGAGCAAAATCAAACAAAAATTAATTAATATGAACAATTTCGTAATTTAAGTAAATTTTTACTTTTTTCTATGTTGATTTTTTTTTTGTGTCGTAACACATTTCATCAGCAATCTTGATTTCCTATACATTTGGGTGGCATTAAAATCTAAACAATCTAAGCTTTAATCCTTTCGCTATATTGTACAGTGGGTCAGAATCGAAAATTTTTGGAAATAAATATGTAACTTCTAATCGGCGTATTAAAATTAAAGTAGCGTAGTTTCGATTATATAAAAGATATTTATTTCAGTAATTTAGATTAAAAATCGAGTTTATACTTTTTCTGTTTTTTGCAATTAAATTAAATTTTTGTAAAAAATTGTTTTTGAGAAATTATAAATATTCTATCTGTAATAAAATATTTGTTAGTAAAGATATCTTGTAAAAGGAATCCCATAATTCTCAAAAAATGTTCGGCTATAAAATCCACATTTTTCCGAAGTCCTGTAGATTTTGATTGAAAGCTTTTAACAACATATTATAGATTTCTAAACTGCATTCCGTTTGCAGATTCGTATTCGTATTTTTACCAATTTGTGGTTAAATACCCACATCATGTACCGATGTACCATTATTGGGATAATGTAAAAGATTATTATTTTTTATTATTTTTCATGTCTTATCTATAATTTCCATATAAATTTATTTAGATTTTTTTTCACTTTTAATAAAAAAAAGTTTACAGCTTATTTTATGTAGAACATATTTTCATGTTCCATAGCTATGCAGCAGATAGGAACTTTAAAAAAAATATGGTATCATTTGAAAGATAAAAAACTCTAGTTTTACAGAACTATTTCATTTAATGCAAAAATTTGCACTTAAATATCTTAAAAGTATAAAATAAAAATATACTCAATTTTTTTGCTCACAGCTTATTTTATGCAGCCACTTCTTTTTGGAAAAGTACTTCCATGCAGCGTTGTCCAGTGTACTTTATTTTTTCTATCTACTTCTAGAAATGCCCTGCGTACTATTTTTGAATTGATTTTGTTAGTTAATCCATCAATTACATTGTAAATGTGAAATTGGTCCACGCAAATGTTACAGAATGAAGTATAGGTTATAAACCATTTTAAAACGGTCACTCGCAGCGAAAAATAACTCAAATGGTTAAAATATATGCTTCTATGGTACAAGAAATCATGAGTTTTTTTTTTTCATGAAAATCGGTTGGACAATAAATGGCAGTGAAGTACCGAATAAACATTTTTACAATCGTGACTGCGATATATTTTAAGGAAAACAAAGGCCAACCTACGGATCTCAGCACCAAAACCGACATTCGGAGTTCAAGTTGACTTGGGAAAACAATGTTGCGTCAAAACTTTTTGCCATTCATTGCATCACCACTATTTTGAAGGTCGAGTTTCACGCAAGAAGACTTTTAAATATTTAAACAAAAGAGCTATATAATCAACTTTAAGAAGGAGTTTGTTTCCAAGGATCCAACGTTTTGGAAGTCGATAATTTTTTGTTAATTAGTTTCATGGTTTGGTCCTGTATGTCGGTTAATGGTGGTGGGAAGTTGGAACTAATTGGATCAGCAATGGACAGTAGTAGATACCTTTAGATCCTCAAGGATAATTTGTTGCAAAGTGCAAAAAATCAGGGCATATTATCATATTTTTGATATTGCCAACATAACGGTCCGAAGAATAAATTTGGTATTGTGTACAATTTGCTAATATATAAAGGCCCAAATTTAACGACGCTCTCTAAACAGTCGCCAGACCTCAATATTATTGAACATTTGTGGTCCATTAGGCCCTAAAAATGCAGTAGGAACAGATTTCGCCTAATATTACACAAAAACTGGACGCACTGGTAACAAACCGTCTCTAATCTGTTGCATACAATTAAGACTACCATTCGGGATAATAAATATTGTAATTATCGGTAGTAATTTTAAATTTTTTGATATCATAAGTGGCTGCATAAAATAAGCTGTGAGATAAAAATATTGGATTTTTTTGTTTTCATATCTTTAAGTTACTTAAAGGTAAACTTTAACAATAAATAATGGTTCTATGTTAAACTAGAAATCTTTCTTTTTCTAATGATACCACATTTTATTTTAAATTCCAGTCTGTTACTTTGTTATGGAGCTTTAAAAATAAAATTGTATACTGCATAATTTAAGCTGTGAGCCACTGTAAATTGAATGTGTATAAAAAGGTTTGTGTTATAATATTTACAAATAAAAAAATTAATTTAAAAAAATATCTTCGAGATAGAACCATTTTTGTATTTTTCAATATCCCAAAAAATAATTTATCATATTTGGAGCCAAGATAAAAAATATAAAAATATCACAAATTTTGATCCACACAATAAAAACTTGTATAGAAAGGGTTCAATGCTATCGAACTGAGGTTCCCGGTAATCATCAGCACCGAACTATGTAATCATTCATTAGTATAACCATATCCCACAGTTGTATGCGGTATACGAAGCCCTAATTTATAGGCGTGGGAGTGGGAAAGTCCATCTCTTCAAAATGATGGCGAGGTCGGTTATTCCGTGATTTCTACTCTTGGTGCTTAATTGTAAAGACCAGAAGAAAAAATGCTTCATATAGGGAACATCGACTTATGAAGGAACCTCATCCTTAACGTACGTTTTTATAGAAATCGTTATGCATCACCACAAGAGAATAATCACCAATAGAGAAAGTTTATATTTTTTAAAGAAAGATAAAATCATATGCTTTGAAGCTCTGGCCAAAGACTTCTGGTTCAAAGTTTAAAACTTTAACAATGGTCTTTGCCCCTCAAAGAATCGATTCACTAACATGCTGTTTCTTCTCTGGCGAGCTCCTCTCCTATGCTAAGTATTACCTGTATCCTTACTTCCAAATAATATGCCGATCTTATTCATAGATCTTTCGATCTAGTGTTGAAAGCCTGCAGTATATTTTAATCCAGTTTTACCCTCTGTTTTTATAAAAATTCGTTTCGACAAAATGTATAGAAAATAACAAATAAATTTCAAATTTATTTGTTGTTTTCAATATAAATTGTCGAAACGAATTTTTCGTTCGTTTTATAAAAACAGGGGGGTAGTTTTGGTCATGATCATGGTTTTGGCATGGATAACTTTGATAATGTCAACATTTTTTGTTTTGTCTTTATAAATTTTTTAGATATTTTGAAATTTTTTTTTTTTTAGATTTTCAAATCCTTTTTTTTTATGAGTAGAACTAATCAAACTTTGTTTCTCTCTTTACAGTATTCCTTACCACTGATATATCGCCCAATAAGCAAAAACTCTATTCTAGTATACAAATAGACATTGGAGAATTGTCAATGCAAAGTTCCAACACAGCCCTCTTCTACGTATTCAGTCTAATCGATACTACAATAACGTTGCAACAAAAAATTTGGTACACAACTGATGTGTTGAAACCCAAAGTAACTACAGCAATAGTGATAAATGATACCACAACACCCAATAGCACGGATGAATCTCCAGAAGCAGCATTAGCAGCCAAAAATTTAACATCCAATCAGACTATACTCACACCTTTGCCCATAATAACTCCAATACATTTGGAATTTTTAGATGAAAATAGTTTGCGTAAAACACAAGACACTGTGCTGACTGTACGATGTGATTCGGAATTTAAATTTAAAGGACAATTTTATACACTTAATCGCATGCCTCTGACAAAAATTTATAGAGGTGAAAATTTTCTATTTCGAGCTGGTCTGGTCGTAGAAGCCGATGTTGAATTGGATATTTTGGAAACGTATTTTATATGTGTAAGTCTGAACTATTTTTTCAATCTTAGAAAACCCAAATTAGTATCTTTCTTTTTCCTTAAAGGATCATAATTTAGTGCAATCAACTTATAGTTTTAAACGTAAAAAATTCTCCAACACTTATCAACGTGGTGAAAAACTCGAAGATGTTATAGTTTTGCGTACGAATAACACCAGCGAAGAATGGCTTACTGCTAAAGAATATGAACGTTCGAAAAATGAGGTACAACCGAATATTTTCAATCGTCTGCGTACCTCAAGAAAACATTTAATGAAAAGCTCAGATTCAACGGTCTTGTCTGCTTTAAACTCTTCTAATCATATGAACAAAAGTCTAATGGGTAAATTACCAACGAATATGACAATACTAAATAATACTGCCTCCTCAAATGCTCTCATGGTATCTAGCCAAAATTCCAATATGAGTACATCCACTATATCTGATGATGGTAAAGCGGCCAATGTTTTAGCAGCAAACAATAATAATAGTAATAATACAGATGAAAATGTGGCGCTGGCGCCTAAACAAAACTTACACACTCGTTTGATATACAACAAAACTTTGGATGCTATACAGGCTACGGGACATTTAAGAGGTTTTCTCAAGGCTTCACTGCTAATGGATACGACAAATCAAAATTTGCAGCCATCATCGCCCTTAACAAGTAATCAAATTGTTTTTGGTTTCTATTGTATAAAATGGCGTCGTCGTGGTGGTAAAGAGGAGAATGAAACGAAATTTGTTATAAATGGTTTACCAATAGTGGAACCACCCTTAAATATTTACTGTTCGATTGAGGAGAAAATGTTTGTTAAAATGCCAATGACATTTAAGGTGGTTTTGAAAAATCCTACACCAAAAGTGATTCATCTCATAGCAGTGTTGAGTATTAGTAATACCGATAATTTTATATGTTCGGGTCATAAGCAGGTATGTACCAGAAGTTATTATTTTTAGTTTTTAAACATGATTTAGTGTGAAGTAAATTTCGAATTTTTTAATAGAAATTTAAATATAACCAAATAAATTTAAAACTTTTTAATGTTTTCCTTAACCTTTCTTTTAAAAGAAATTTAAATTTTCCCAAATAAATTTAAATTTGTTTTTTAGTGATATTTTTGCTTTTTAGAGTGTGTGCTAAACGGTAGCAAAGTATGTATTAAAGTAAAATTTTGAAGTATATGAGGTGAATAAAATTTCACTAGCTCATAGGGCTACATAAATTTTTGACAAATGTATAGAAAATTCTAACAAATCAATAATAATTTAAAATATTATAAATTTCTTTGTTTATTTTGTCGTTTGTTTTATAAAATTACTAGCTAATACCCGGTTTGTGTTGATACCAAAGTGGCTCCGACAAAATTTTAGAACTCTAACTGTTATATTTTCTCAGATATGATAATTTAATATTTTCTTTATATGGGAGGTGCCACGCCCACTATTGCTAGTGTACCAATTTTTGTCCAAAATA
The DNA here is from genome assembly GCA_951394005.1 of Protophormia terraenovae. NCBI lineage: Eukaryota > Metazoa > Arthropoda > Insecta > Diptera > Calliphoridae > Protophormia > Protophormia terraenovae. Next base: position 90,090,534 of record OX596075.1, read on the forward strand.
TTCATATTGAAGCTAATGCTAGTCGTACAAAATTTGAGCTCTCTAACTTTTATAGTTTCCCAGATATAAAAATTTTGGTATTAACTTTATATGAGAGATGACACGCCCAGTAATTCTTTTCCGCCCATTTTTGCACAAAATGTTCACATTGACACTTAAATTTATTGTACAAAATTTGGGAAATGTAACTGTTATAGTTTCCTAAATTTACGGCATTTGGTATTGGCAAGCAATATTAGGCGTGGGATGTACCACACCCCCTATTGCTAGTTCGCCTATATTTTTCCAGAATGTTCATATACAGTGGTGGCCACGAATTTAAGACATGACATGTAACGAACTAAGTTGTGATAATTATTACAACCCTGCAATATAAAATTAGATTTTGTTAATTTTTCAGTGTACCCTGTAATGTTAAGATCAATTACCGTTATTTGGTTTTGTTTGTGTATACATTTTGTTGCTGTTTTTATTATATTTTCGTAAAAACGTGCTTTTGAAGCTGGTCACGAATTTAAAACATATAAGAAATATTTGGTTTTTAAGTGATTTTTTGGTGTTTTTTGAAGCTAAAAGGTAAGTAATGAATGTTTTATTCCATCTAATGTTAGAATACATCAAAATATTTAGTTAGAAATGGCCAGAGGTACTTGGAGTTCGGATGCCGAGCGAAAATTGATCCAACAAATGAATACTGATGGAAAAACAGTAATGGAAATTTCCAAGCTACTAAAATGTTCCAGATCCAAGATTTACAATGCACTGGAACACATCAAGCAACATGGCACTACCAAAAATGTCAAACAGCACCCTAGAGCCCGAAAAACTACACCCAGGGAGGATAGCTTAATTTATAAATCAGCTGCTAAAGATCCTTTCAAGAGCTCAAGTAAAATTAAAAATGAGATTTCATCGGATTTTGGTATTAATATATCGTCCAGGACAATAAGAAGACGTCTGAATGAGAAGAACTTACGTGGGTGTATTGCACAACGTAAACCACTTGTGTCAAAAAAAAATATTAAATCCCGACTAGCGTTTTCAAGAGAAAATCTCAATAAGCCGATGACATTTTGGAAAAATATACTTTGGAGCGACGAGTCGAAGTTTTGTCGCTTTGGTTCTGATGGAAAACAGTACGTATGGCGTCCTCCAAACCTGGAGCATCACCCAAAGTACACCCTTAAAACGGTTAAGCATGGTGGTGGAAATGTCATGGTGTGGGCAGCATTTTCCTGGCATGGTGTAGGTCCCATTCAGAAGATTATCAATAAAATGGACCAGCATATTTACAAAAACATACTGACAAGCATCATGATACCATTCGCTGAAGACAACATGCCTCTAATGTGGAAATTTATGCATGATAATGACCCTAAGCACACTTCACGCCTAGTGAAGAGTTGCTTAGAGGAAAATAATATCACAGTTCTGAAATGGCCAGCTCAATCCCCGGATCTCAATCCAATTGAGAACTTGTGGAATGATGTTGAGGAGCATGTACGAGCAGTAAAGCCAAAAAATTTGACTGATTTATGGGAAGAAATTCAAAAGGCTTGGTATGCCATTCCAAAGGAGCGCTGTATGGCCTTAGTTGAAAGTTTACCCAGGAGATGCGCTGCTGTGATTCAAAATAAAGGATTTCCCACCAAATACTAATATTGTTTTATGAAGCTGAGCTTTACTTTTGTGAATTAACTTTTATTTTGCCTATGTCCTAAATTCATGACCAGGCTTAAACTTGTATTAATCTGTATAATATGTAAATAAAAATTGGAAACTAAATATAGGTAACAAACTATTGTTGATTTTTTTTCATAACATTACTAGGATCTTTAAAAAATAACATGGATCTAAAATTTGTTCGATAAGATGTAAAAATTATCAGAAATATATAAGTGAAATGTCGTGTCTTAAATTCGTGGCCACCACTGTAGGTGTCAAAGTTGTTCGTGCAAAATTTGAGGACTCTAGTATTACCAATTTCCGAGATATACTACTTTTAATAGTTATTTAGTAAGTGGGCGTGGCACCTCGCCCACATGGAATTTCAAAATAAAAAGTAGCCTATTTTTCCTTCCAGGCATTCAGGAACACACTGTGAAAAATTCAAGAAAATCGGTTTAGGCGGCTATAGACTTCAAACAAACAAACATACATACATACATACATACATACATACATACATACATACATACATACATACATACATACATACATACATACATACATACATACATACATACATACATACATACATACATACATACATACATACATACATACATACATACATACATACATACATACATACATACATACATACATACATACATACATACATACATACATACATACATACATACATACATACATACGTACATACATACATACATATGTACATACATACATACATACATACATACATACATACATACATACATACATACATACATACATACATTCATACATACATACATACATTCATACATACATACAAACAAACACACATTAATTTTTATATATGTATATAGATTAATTGTTTCTTAAAAAAAGACAATTGAAAACAAATATTCAAAAATATATTTAATTTGTTAAAAGTGTTGTAAAGTTTTGATAAAGAATTTGTCAAAAATTATCGTAGAAGAAAGTTTTCGTTTGGCACAGCAAAATTCTTAAATGTTTTCACCATAGGAAAATTTTAATTTTCCGTAGAACTTTGCTACCGTTTGGCACACGCTGTTAGAATAAAATATGGTTTAAGTAAAAAATTAAATTTCCAAATGATAATAAAACTTTTCTTAACCTAGGATTTTAAAATAATTATTAGGAATTTAATTTTTTAATTAAACAAATATTACAGATTTAATTCCAAAAAAAAAAAAAAAAAGAGAAACTTGAAGTAAATTTTAAGAAAATTGCATTTCCTGGTATGATATTTTTAGGATTTTTTAAGAAATTTTAATTTTCTTAAATAAATTAAAAATTGTAAAGAAAATTAAATTCTCTAATGAAAAATAAAAATTTCCTTAACTGGCAACTTTGAAAAAAATTTATTAGGATTTTTTTTTTTTTTTTTTTTTTTGAAAAATTTGAAGAAAATTTAATTTCCCCAGAAATTTCGTGATTTTTTTTATACGAATTTAAGTTTAGCCTAATAAATTTAACATTTTCTTGATGTTGATGCATTTTTTGAACAAAATATGTTTTTAAAAAAATTTGAATTCCCAAGTGAAAAATAAAAATATATTTAACAGGGGATTTTAGGAAAACAATTAGGAATTTATGTTTTACCTAAGACAAATAAAAAATGTGTGTTTTTCTTAGTACTAAAATAAGTGATATATAATCCAAATTACACTTCCCCAGCAGGAAATTTTACAATTATTTAATAGGAATCTAAAAATTGTTTTAAATGGGGGTTTTTAACCAGTAAATTGGAATTAAATTATGAATATAATAAAAAAATATTTCTTTCTTAATTAGTACACAATTAATATATTTTTTGAAAATTATATATCCCCAGTTAGCAATTTCAGAATTTTTTTGTAGGAATTTAATTTTGTTTAAATAATTTTTTTTTTTTTTTTTAAACAAAATTTTTAGGTTATAAAATTTTCAAGGTAATAGAGCAAATTAGTCACTCATGTTTTATAGCCAAGCCATGGGGCTACAAAATTGTAGTGCGAGTTAAGTTTCTAACTTGTAACAAATAGCTCCTAGAAGTCTTAAAAGTTGTAAAAATTTAGAATTTCTTAATTAACCCTCACAAAACCATGAAAAAATAAGGAGTAAGGAGTAGTGGAAAAACTTATGAATGAAATAAAAAATGAAAATACTTTTTATTTCATTTCCATTTCTTGTTTCTAATTAAAAATATTTGTTAATCAATCTATTAACTTTTAAATAAAAATATTTAGGATTTCTATTTATACTAAAACAATTGAATTTATTATAAATTTGTATCTGATTGAACAAAATAAATTAAAAATTAAAATATTTTATTTAATCAAAAGTAAAACAAATATTTTTTATAAGAAGATAATCAAAAGTTTTTTCTTTGATTATTCTAACGTTGAATAATATTAATATGTACTTTATTTAAATAAAAAAAGTTCAACAAATTTTTCTGATTTAAAAACTATATATTCAAATAGAAAAATTTTAAATAAATATTTTGATAATTTTATTCAACAAAAACTCCAAGGAAATAAAAATATTCAGCCTCAAAAGCAAAGAATACTAAGAAAAGAAGGCTTGTCAAAAAAACCTAACTCTGTTGTCAAAAAAAAACTTAACTTTAAAATTGTGTTAGTAAAATTTTATTTATTTGTATTATTGCTGAAACCACTTTCACCACACATCATAATCATACATAGTTGCACAAAAGAGTATTTAGAAATTATTAAATATAATTCATCACAATTGTATTCGCAGATTTTTATCTTTTGATGCGGGTTACATCCACAAATATTTATATATTTAAATTTTTTTTGCTTTTTGTTGATGAATATGAAAATAATTTAAAATTATTTCAAATTCTGTTTTATTTTTAATACCAAAAGTAGCAACATTGTTCGTTCAATTTAAATTTCAACATAAAAAAGGAATGTCAAAAATAAAATAAAAAAAATATTTTTTCAGTTTGTGGAAAATATTCGTGTAACGGGTGTGAAAATACAATAAACGTGTGTGAAAAAATAATAAAAATATCGTGTGTAAGTTGACAAATGTGTCGCGTGTGTAATTTTCCTTAAATTCTAAGGAAAATATTTGTTTATTTTGTGTTGTTTCTCTCTCTCACAAGTGTGTTGAATTCACACAGAACTTGTATGTGAAGATAGAGCATAGATGCCCACGCACACTAACACAACACATATAGTTGTGTTAGTAAAATAATAAAAAAATACACTAAAAGAAAAAATGGGTGAATTAAATAAAATATGGCATCAAGTTTAATGGTTAAAAAATAAATACTAAACAATCGAAAAATAACACAAATAATTTTATTGAAACTTCATTGCTAAATTTAAAAAATAAGGAATGTTATTTTTATATTTAATATAACCAAATATAATGCAAGTAGTAACCTTATATTATTTAGAAGGCTTAATTATAAACATTTATTGTTAAAATATTTTCCCTTGTCCAGTCATTTATATCTAATGTGTTGAAAATCTAATACAATTTTATAAAAACATTGTTTAACTGGAAATATTCAAAATTGTTTTCATATATAATGTACAATTTTTTTCAGTGCATTTGTGTACTCATCGCTCTCTCAGCGAAGAATAAATGAAAGAGAATAAGAATATGTGTGAAGCTCTCAGCACAAATGTGCTTGAAGTGGGCATCTATAAGATAGAGAAATGTTTTTGTTGTAGGAAAGAGTACTATTTTCCATTCTTAGTATTCTTTGCTCAAAAGTTTTAAATAAAAAAAATTATAAAATTTTTTCAAATATTCAAGTATAAAAAAAAAATATTTTACTTATTTTTCTTTTTCAAAGCAAATTTAAAACTATTCAAACAAATTCATGTTGAATAAAAATATTCAAAAATTTTCTTTAGGGGTTTTCATACAATCAAATAAATTACTCGTAAAGCTCATAAAGTGAATAAATATATAAGCTCGTAAAAAATTTGTCAAATTTTATTTGAAAAATTATTTACACAATTTATAAATATTTACGCTTCATTTTCAATGCGTAAACGACTTTGTAAACTTTTACTTTTTTTAAACCAAATTTGAAAACAAATAAACAATTTTATTATTAAATTTCTGGATTTTCAAACAAAAATAAATAAAAAATAAATCATTAAACATTTGGACTCATATTCTATTTGGTGAATTTAATCAAGAAAAAAACAATATATGCAATTAATTTACAAAGGGTTTTTCATGTAACACGTGAGTATATAAAATAAATTTACAAATTGTATAAATATATTTTGAATTTTTATTTATTTGAATGAAAACCCTTTATGAATAAAAAAAAAATTTATATTTAAAACAGATTTTATTTTTTTTTTAAATAGAAAATAAAATAAAGAGCAATTGTATTCAAGCTAAAAAAAAAATAAAATATATTTTCAAATTATTTGAAGACTTTGGAATTTGATTTAAATTTTATAAATTCATATTCGAATACTTTTGTGGAAATTTTATTTTATCTAACTTGTTAACAAATGGAATAATATTTAAATAGTTTTTATTCAAATTAATTTCAAGTAACTGAAAATCATATTACAAAGAGTATAACATAATTTGGAACAATTTTATTTCTAAAAGTACAAATAAAATATAAAAATAATTTATTTTTAACAAATATTTAGAATGAAAATATTCACAATGAACAGACCATAGATTTCAAAAATGGTGATGTGATGGAAATGTTTCATATAACTTTTTTCTTTACATTTAGTCTAAGGAATAAGAATTAAAAAAAAATTTTCAAGATATATTTTTTTCTAATTTTTTGTTAGTTTTGTTATTTAAACTTGGATTTTTATTTTTTGTCAGTACGATTTTAAAAATTTTACCATTTTTGAGATCTACGGTCTTTCGTTTGTTATACGAGTACCAAAAAATATTTTTTCCTCTACATCCACTCCTTACTCTTAATTTTTCATTGGTTTTATGAGGGTTAATAGAGAATTTCTATATTTTTACAGTTTTAATGACTTCTAGGGGCTATGTGTGACAAGTTACAGACTTGACTAGTACTACATTTTTATAGCCCCATGTCTTGGCTATAAAACATGAGTGACTAATCTGCTCTACCTATTACTTGGAAATGTGACGTGATGGGAAAAAAACCCGAAATGTTCCTAGTGATTGGGATATACATATATACCTACAATATCTGCAACATCATTTTCAAGATACTTTTTTAGTGTTGACCAGCGTTATTTTTAATGACAACCATGTTGATTTGTTGTGAGTTTGATCAAAATGAGTGTACTTGCTACAAATTATTTAAAAAAAATTCAAAAATATCCAAATTGATTCTACAAATAATTTATTGGAAATAAATGGTAGAAATGTAACCCGGCTAGCTCAGTTCTCTGACTATTTGGTGCGAAAACTTAAAGCGTAGTTGAAAACATATAAAGTCCAAAATATTTCAGACAGGAATGCAGGAAATTCTCATGTATAATGGACGATGTATCAAAATGTTTGTGTTGCAAATGCTCGAGGCAATGTTGAAGATAAGTTTAGGACCCAAAAATAGACAAAATGTCCCCAAAAAATTTCTGATATAACAAGCTTTATGCAGTTGCAACAAAACCAGAAAGTCATTTATTACAGTCTGCTCTATAAATATCAAAATATACATCAAAGAATGTTTGCAAAAAAGGCTTCTTCCTGTTATAAGAGAGCACAATAAAGGTATTCACCTCAGAAATTGCAACTTTGCTAGAGCCTTGGAAAGTAAGTTGTGCAAAATTTATTCTATGTGGTTGGTGTTGTGTTTACAGAAATCGATGCAACTTTTCTACTTTGCAAGAATCTTGCAAAGTTGCAATTTGCTCAGTGATCTTTAATACCTTTAATGTGTTCACAATTTTAAAAGATGTGCAAACTGTTCCGAAAAAGTGATTGAAACAACTATCAAATCTCTAATGGAAGGGTTAACGAAAAAGGTCAAATAGTGGTTAAAACTATAAAAGTTATATTTTTCTGTGATCTGTAATATAATATCAATTAAATAAAAAAAAGTATAAAAATTCTAAGATCAACCGTTACCAAATTATTGAATCTTATATATGCTAAAATTTTTTCGAACGCAACTCCTTAAATGGGCAGCATAAAACTCTGAAACTATTTTTTTGCAAATATAATCCTATGAAACAACAGTGTTGTAACAGTTTTCATCCGATATATCATAATACCATTCAGATTTTTTCAAAATGACTCTCCTAAACAATAATCTTTAAAAACCATATTGATATTATATTTCATACCTTGTAGCTTGACTTCTGTGAAAGAACTGGATATACTATATATAGTTTTGAAATGTATTCCCTTAAAGCTATTATAGGATGTATTATAACTTTCCTAAGACTCTGAAAATAAAAAGTTCAGTTCTAGTACTGCTCTGACTCAGTTTAGTTCTAATTAAATTCTACTTCAGTTCTAACTCAATTTAACTTCAGTTCTACACCATTTCACAATTATATTTCACATTTTTGTTTCAAACTGTCTCTTTTCTCTTTAAAGGAAAATTACAAAAATTGTTATTCATATAATTTCTTATGCTTTCCACTTACAGCTTGATATTTCTATTTTCGCATTTGGTGAAAAGGAGCTGGTCTACAATTTGTATCCCTTATATGTGGGTTGGCAAAATTTACCTGAATTAACGCTGTCTTACAATACCCAAGCCGATCCCTCAAAAGATGAAACACAAAATATTTTACTAGGAGAACTAGTACAACGATCAATACCCAAAAAAGTATTCGTTTTGGTAAGTTTCAGTTTATTTATTTTGACTCGATTTCTTAAGTTTTAATATAATTTTTTTATTATTAAAATCATATCTATGTAATAATTTTAAAAACTATTTTCACATTTAAATATTTGATTTTTCTATAAATTTATTTTAGCCACCATTAAAGCAACAAATTAAATGAAATGTTTTTCATCTTAAGACAGCAACAAAGAATCAATCCTGGAAGTTATAAAACTAAATTAGCAGCAATATTTAACTTTTTTTCTAGATTTTTGTTTTATTCTAACAAGAAATTGTATTAATGTAATGAGAAGAACTTTTTTTTATAATAACTTAAGATAATAATTATTTTGTTAAAAAATATTTAAGAAGTTGGATCTAAAATTAGTTTTAACTAAAGCTAATTTAATTATATAATTTTGAATATAATTCATGTTTAGAAAAGTTATAATTTTATATAGAAATAATTGCTGGTGTTTTAGACATTTTGATTAAGATTTAATATTGTTGCATAAAACTTTAGTTTAAACTTTAATTTAAAAAAAACTGAAACACTAATATAAAAAATATGGTTGAAGTTTTATTTATTACAAGTTTGTTTAAAACATTTTTTTTAGTTTCTATTTTAACTAGAAGCCAAAATTTAGTTTTTTTTTTTTAGAGTGTTCTATTAATTTTTCTTCTTGTTTTGGTGATTTATTATTAAACGTTTTTAGTTTAAAATTACATATTTAATTAAGTAGTGTAATAATTAATAACATTGTATGTATTTTAACAAAGAAAAATTATATAGAATATAAAAAGTGTAGAGTAATAAATTAAATTTTTATTTTAACTCTCACACCTTTAAGTAGTACAGAATACAGAAACACATGAAATTGTATTTTTAATAATGAAAATTTAATAAAAACAATAAAGAAAAAAGAAAATAGTTGATAAATAAATGGAAATTTAATAAATTAATTAAATATGTTTGTGATTATTTATTAACTTTTAATACTTTTGAGAAAATAATTTATTTAATTCATTTGTTGCTTGAAGTAAATTTAAAAACACCTTTGCGTTGACTGCGATTTTCACCCTAAAACGAAATAAGAAATTATAAATTTAATGAGGCAACTAGACATTTATTTAAAAATGTGCAGACAACCCAGCAAACATTGTAAATAATCGTTTGATATATTCATGCTTATAGTGAAAAAAGGCGAACATTTTATTCCCTCGTATTTTGTTCTTTTTTTTTCGTTTTCGATCAAGAATTTGATATATCGAATTTAGTTCGAAACAGCTGATTTCCTTTAAATTTTAAACATATTTCCAAATGTGGGTGGAATATCCTTCTATAATACACATTACTATTTGGGAAAAGGCAAAACATTCCGAAGAATATTTTATTAGCGATCATCAACTCAAACGAAATTCTAATCCAATTTCAACTTGAAATTGGTTTATGAAAACGTAACAAAAATAATTTGTTAAAGGATTGATCTAAATTACATTTTTATTTCCTTAAATAAATAATGAACGAATTGTTTAAAATATTTTCCTTATAAACTGGAGACGAAATTATTAAAATTTTCAAATCCAATTATTGGATTTCATAAACAGAAATTGTATACATAAAACCAATTTTTTTATTTGTTTGAGAAAATGTTCTACAACCAATCAGTGGTGTTGGATTTTATAAACAGAATTTTTTAATTGAAACGTCATATAATTTCAAAATCTGCCTGCTTGCTGAGTATACCTTAAATATAACAAAATTAAAAATTTCCACTTACCGCTAAACGATTTCCGAATAGCATTATTGCTTTATCCTCTTCGGGTGGTGAAGAAAATTCACCTTGATTTGTGGTAGGTGGTCGGCGATGTATTTGCAATTTCTGTTTGATTGCTTGAGATAAAATCACCTTACGACTAACCGATTTCATAGCCAGCAGTAAATCCAACCAAGTCCATGTTACATTGTGATATTCCAATGTTGGTATAACTAAAGAAAAATCCGTAATATCCTCTAGATTCTTTTCTTTATTGCCTTTGTAACTGACACGAACAGGAACTTCGGGAATTTTAATATAGATAAATAATTTATTCTTTTCGGCACGTTCTTTCATTTTCTCTACATCATCCTTTTCGATTTTAACATAGAATTCTGAATCTTTGGAGGATTTTTTTGATTTGGAAGGTTTTTTTGAAGATTTTGATTGCATATTCGAGGAAGAAGATGAACTAGAGGAGTTTTCTTCTATATCATCAACAGCTTCAGTTTCGGAGGCGTCACGATCGGGGAAACAGAATTTTAACATAGTAGAATAGAATTTCTTGGTTATAGCTATAGTTATGGGGGCTACATTGATTTCAAAATGTTCTTTAACCGAAATACCACCCACAGGGGGTTTTTCGCGGCAAAACACTCTTAAAACCCGTTTATGAGTATCTACCGGCATGTCCTTTTGTATTTCGGTGGGCACCAAAACCTCTCGATAAATTTCACGCGGTATTAAGTTATTCATGCGTATATTTCCCAATTCCAAAAGATGTTCTACAGAATCATCGCTTTTAGATTTTTTGGTATACAAAAAGCCACTTAGCACCAAATCAGCTATACCAATTTGACCATCCGTCTCTGTGAGACGCCACTGGGCGCGCTTGAAACAAATTTCATTGGCCCTAACAATGCTCACTGTTTTGTCTGAACGCACATTGGAAATTTTGCTCAGTTGCGAGAGTTGAGTCTCTTTATAGCACAACAACATCATATCGAGTTCTTCACTAAGGGTATTCAATTCTTCTTTACTTTCCCTTATGTGTTTTTGCACACGATCATATTCCAATTTCCATTCCATAGTATCACTTTCATCGGCTCTTTGACTAATGAAATGTATATCTTTTTCCAACGAACGTATTTTCATAAGTAAACTTCTAATTAAAGTTTGTTTCTGTTGTATGGGACGTTTTTGATCTTCTGTGGAGTGCAATTGCAATTGGAAACGCATTCTAGCCAATTTTTCTAAAGCCTGTTTTCTTTGAGGTTCCACATAGAGCAACAAATTATTGACTATATCTAAAATCATGGCATATTGCAAGGAATTGGTACAGACATCTAAATCGTGATGCATTAAGGTAAAAGCATCAACCGGATCATCTTGCCGTTCCCAGGGTGATAAAGTCTCTTCGGAAGGTGGTGGTGGCATATCGGTTATGGTATTAGGATCTATAGTATCACCATAACTTACATAGAAAAATTCACATTTACAACGAGAAACTATACGTTGCAATTGTATAGGCTGATTTTCACCACAATTTTCACTCGAAGATGCTCCCACAGTTTCTGAGACCACACCACCCACACTACGACCACTACCCACCAAATGCGGTATGTCAGGTAAGTCATTTATAACTGCATCATCTTTATCTTGTATATTGTCCACAGTTAGCCACATTATTTCACGTTCCAAGAGATAATCATGTTCCCCAGCACTTACGGTGGCATAGTACTGCATGCATTCGAGTAATCCCTTCCAAGTTGTTTTCGATACTAAAGAACGATCACGCCAAACTGGACGATGTACTCTTTGTAAAATTTCAGCTTTAGCAGCACTTATAATGACATAGCCAGATGTTTCGGAACCTTTAAGTAGAACTTGCGAATTTACCAATGAAATGGACCAATTTTCATGTATAACATCTTGAGCCGAACAGGCTTGAAGGCCTTGCAATTGGAGTTCTCTAGATTGAGTACTCTGGTCATCACTGTAAACATTGAATTTATGGTCTGCCTCGGCTATAAGTTGTTGCAACATAGCTGTAGCATGACTAGCTGGCTGAGGTTTCTTAATTGTTGTGTTGGTATTTGCAACTGAAAAGAGGTGAAAACAAGTTTGAAAGTTATACATATGCATTTTACTGTGAAGAATCTTTAGTGTCATCTTATTTATTTATTTATTTATTTATTTATTTATTTATTTATTTATTTATTTATTTATTTATTTATTTATTTATTTTTTTATTTATTTATTTATTTATTTATTTATTTAAATTAGTTCTATATTATTTTTTGTTCGTGACTGCCTTTTGTAGAATTCATATTTCCGAACAGATTTTATGAACTTGAAGTCACCAACAACAAATAAAATAGAACTAAATTCATTTCATTTAAAACAGTTTCTTGTTAAATATTGAATTTTTTCTACTTACTTGGCAAAACTTCTCCCGAATTACTTGTTAACGCTATTGTACTATCACTTCTTTTATTCTTCATAAGACTAGAATTACCCTCCTTGCGATAACTTTTCACAGCCTCCGTAGAAAGATTATTTTTTAGTTTTTGTGATTTCATAAAAGAATCAAATAAGGCAAAAGCCACATCACGATTATTTTTCGTCCAAGCACCTTTTAAATCGTACACAACCAATTTATGAGTGGGCGTAGTAGATTTCGTTTTATTCGTCTCTTCTTCGTTGCCTGTTTGTATGAGAGCCTCACGGCCGTACGAAACACGTCCAACACTTAAGAAATAAAAACGCACCTTGTTACAGTTATCAGCATTGGCAATATTTTCCGATGAACTATCGAATTTTTCTGTCTCCACACTTTTTAACCAGATTTCAGCATCATTAAGTTCACAATTCATGTATATGGTAGACCAATCGGCCCGAGGACGATGTATAAGACCATCATCTATGGGTGATAGAGAGAGTAGATATTCCGAACAGAATGACACACGACCTCCGTTGAGTTGAAAACCTTTGTGTCTAGCATGAGACATCCAGTATAGTACTTGAAAACGATGTAAACTCATTTGTAGGTTAGCTTTTTTATAGTGGCGACTTAATTGTTTTTTGCGTGGTCTTACATTATTAAATACAGGACCTCTACGTGTAGGTCTCGTTACGCCGGATAGTATAAGTTTTAAACTTTCAAACCACCTTAGAGTACTGCCATATAATACCAAACTTGGTATATCACTTTCAATTTCCATACCCGGTTTTGATTTTGTTTCAAATGATATCCATATATTTAGATTAATAGAACGAAAAGCTCTAAAGGAATCGTGCACCTGATTAGAAGAGTATTCGGGTAATTTATCAGGAGCACAAGGCATGACAGCATGATGATCATTCGGATTTGCCAAACAAACCCAATTTAATTTAAAAGTTAATTTTAAATGGGGAAAATGTAACAAACGACAATCGTCATAGCGGGAGGCTGTACGTACAGTAACATTTAATTCACCTTTAAACATGATTTTGGCATTTGTCCATACTATGCCGGCATTATTCCAAGTAAGTTCCATTTCTTCGGTGGTATTGTAAGGATCCAAAGAAGCATGTAACAAAACCGTAAATTGTTTAACAATCATTGTTAAACGGCCATGGAATAAAAGACGCATTTTGTCCCAAAAAGGCAAAGGAGGACTGGGATCTTTAGAGGGTGCAGATATTTTTTCAAAACTTAAATTACATTGAGCCATCACCGGCTCCCAACAGGGACCAAAGGCATAACTACAAAATTCTAAATCACAATTAAAGTCATGATAGAATTTCAAGGCGGTCATGCTACGTTGTACAACATCCGTGCCAAAAGGTTCTCCTACCTCTATGAAAACATCACGTTTGGCCCGTTTGGAGGCAGCTTGTTCAGCACCACAAAGTATACCAAATAAGCCCATAGTCTTTACATAAAACATAGGCTGGGGAAAATCTCTTAGCATAAATTTCCATTCAGAACAGCTGACATGAACATTTCGACACCATAATGTGGTAAATTCCAAACCCTCTTCTGGCCAAGGACTTTCTGAATCAATTTCACGCATTATGCGCGTAACATTGGAGGTGCCATGTATGGAGGGATCTGCCATGGCCATGATTTCTACATCGGTCATAATCCAAGCTAATAAACGTGTACGCACAGGACCACTTTCACGTATTTTCTTCGAACGTTGTATATAAATTTCCGAATTCTTTTTGACCAAAGTGGCATGTAGAGTTTCAATAGTGCCCGCTGGCACCAGTAGAGTTTTTGAACAAATTTCAGCAATCTTCTTATCAAACAAGGTCTTACGCTTAAGACCCTCTAGATATTCATCTACCAATAGAACATAATTATCACGCAATTTAACTTCGAAAGGATCATCACTGATTTCAACAAGAAATTCTTTGATCTAAACATTAAAGAAAAATATTTTACTCACTGCATTAACTACCGAAAGTAAATGAAAACTTACCTGTATAACAATATCACTGGGTAAAGGTGAACTGGCTGTAAAGGGTTTCTTTTTATAATTATGCACCATTTTTAACCATTTGAAGTGGGAAACAAATTGATTTTGCACCGCATCATAAAAATCGTGGTCATAAGGGAAAATGGCCTGTTCAAATGAAACAATAATTTCAATTACATCTTATCTTACGAATTCAAATTATAATTAATTACCTTAAAAGCACCAATAGTTGTTACCCATACTTTATTTGTAGGCAAAAGGAAACCCTCACAATTAGCTCTTTCATGCGTCAACATATCCAATTTGGCCAACGAATGAACATCCACATCTTTTAGAGTAAATATATGTTCATCATCAATTTTTATGAAAATATTTTCAGCCGAAATAAAATTGCCCTCCTTGTGACTAAAGAATAAATTTTCCACAAACCATTGCATAGAATGTCGATCTGATAGCTTTATCTCAAATACTGTACTACGTTCAGCTGATAATTCTATAATTAATTTCTTGTTATTAGGATCTGTAGCAACGGGTGAAGGTGATTTTTCTTTTTGTGGCAAGGCCAAAGCACATTTCAAATCTTGCATATCTCGTGCTAATGTCAAAATATGCATATGAAGATTTGAATTCCAAATGGCCTCTGTATTGCCCGGTATATATACCGACAATTTAGGTCTCTTATTCTCCATCTTTTCATATTCTAAACGTATCAATTTACAATTTGCAAATATATCCGTAAAATCTGTCAGACATAAAGAAGAAGCTGTCATAGAACGCATTATAGCCATTTGAAATTCTTCCAATTTTAAATGGGAAATTTGTTGAGTTCTAGTTAAAGTTATTTCGGAAAAACTTAAAAGCAAACAGGCTCTATGATGATTAACAAAATAGGCGGTAATATCTTTAATTTTAGCAGAAACCAATAGATTTACAGGAGCTTCAGCAGTTTGTAAAGCTTTTTGTTTGGCTGTATTGCCTTCCGTTTTAAGGCCACCATATTGTTTAATACAATTTACTGTTTTTATAACAAAATTCGCCAAAGTCATGCTGTACTCAGTACGCAATGTATGTATGGATACCTCTAATTTAGTAGCATTTGAATAGGAACTTAATTTTACTAAACTAACACCCAAAAAGAAAGGAGAACCCGGCGAATGTGACTTCTTGAGGTTGTTAGTATCATTTATTGAATTACCCAAAGACCACCATAGTGATTCGATCATAAGTTCAACACTCCAGTGACGTTGATTTAATAATAAATTAAAGATTTTAGTTTTATACATAGAACTACGTTTATCTTCGATTTGTTCGAGCACCAAACGTGTATGACTAACACTCATGCCAGCATGTTCATCGTCATCTAATTTCATTAGCATCGAAACATTGAATAGTTCAGCACAACCTTTTACGACAACATATTTCATTATCGATTCGAATAAGCTCTTTTTCTGTTCACCTGTCACACTTTCGGCACCTGCTGCTGCATCACTATATTGTCGCGCACATTGTTTTTGCAAAGTGCCCAAATTATCGGGCAATGATTTTTGTTTATATTGTAATAGCAATGGTTGTTGTTTTTGACGTGCACTTGAGAGGAAATTGTTGTGGACCCAATCATAAATTTCACAATGATTGTAGATGATTTGAAAGGTTTTTAATTTAACGTATAAATTTAGAATATCATTTTGTAGCTGCAAGAGAAAAATTTGTAATTGATGAAGGTATGCATTTTTTTGTGGTTTTGAATAATTTTTTGATACCCTTTTCGTATTGGAATAAAAAAGTATATTGTAAATTAAAATTATTTTTATAATTTCAATTTTAGAATTTTTTTCATTTTGTTTATTTTTCCGTTTAGGCGTTTTATTTAACTTAGGCGTATTTTTTCGTTTAATCGTTTTTTCCCCCATTTAGAGATTTTTTCAAGGTTGGCTACCGTTACTGCTAAAAAAAAACCTATTCAACCTGACTACCGTTACCGCATAGGCAAAAATACCGATAACGCTAAAATAGCGTTACCAAAAAACTAAAAATGCCGTTATTGATAAAATACCCTTACCGAAATAATTCAAAATACCGTTACCTTTTTGAATCGGTTGCCAACCTTGGATTTTTCATTTTAAGACTTTTTTCGTTTTGTTGTTTTTCCGATTTTTTCGTTTTGGCGATTTTTTTTGTTATATTAACGCTTTTCCTGTTGTGTCGTTTTTTTTTTTTTTTTTCTTAATCCATTTTACGATTTTTTCCATTATGACGTTTTCTTCCATTTTGTCGATTTTTTTTAATTTTATTGACACGGAAAAAAGCCAATACGAAAGCTTGACGTTTTCTCATTTTGGTAGTTTTTTCCGTTCTTGCGTTGTTTTTTCATTTTGACGATTTTTTCTCGTATTGGGAAAAAATCCCATTTTGGTAATTTTATTTTCGGTTGTTTTTTTTTTTTTTTTTTTTTTGCATTTTTTCGAATTTCCATTTTTCTACTTTTGTTTAGATGATTTTTTTTTATTAGTGTTTGTCTAATTTAGCATTTTATTTCTTTTTGCAATTGTATTTTTTTTCAGCTCTTTTTTCCGTATTGACGATATATTTATATTTTTTCGTATTTGCGTTTTAGCGATTTTTTTTACTTTGGCTTTTTGTGTTTTACAATATAAAAAATACCAAAAAATAACATATTACTCAGAAAAAATAAATATCACAAAATAACTTTTATTTCAGCTCGAAAAAATAACGATTAACCGAGGCTTTTATGACAAAAGTCATAAGAGTTACTGATATGGAATGTCCAAAGTAAAAGAACTATAAAATCAGCCTATAATTATAAAGCAATAAAATAACGAATTTTACATAAAATTTTGCATTAGCTTAAAATTAAAAGTAACGATATAAAAACAAAACATTTTTCAAAAAGCAACTTAAATTGTTCACTTCCTCTAATTAGTTTCTCATTATACATAAGAGTCATACAAAAAATAATCAAAGCAATTCAAACTATTAAACACGTATACATTTTGTTTATTACTTTTCTCTTAAAACTCTGTCCACTAAAAGTATAAAAAACTCCAACTCACTGTTATATCAATACTACTTGTCTAGTTTGTTTTTGTAAAGAAATAAAAACTGATTTTAATAATTTGAATCGTTCTTTTGTTTGCAATTTTTACCTCTTATACCTTCGATATTCAGATTTTTTTAAATTCGAATGAATTGCGAGTACACAAGGCGTTATAACAAATAATTAAATCGTTTTTTGAAAATAAACTTACCATTGAGTCTATAGTAAACTGTTCAATAAATAATAATTTTTCGTATTTAGTATCAATATCCAAATGTTGTAATGTAAGTTTGGTAAACACTGTGGGTAAATGAGCATTTTCATTTAAAGATTTTGAGTTAAATTCACCGGTTATCTGAAATTTACAATAATAATAAAAATAATTATAATAATAAAACTATTAAAACGAAATTAAAATAAATACAAAACTTACACTAAATAAGTGCATTTTTGCACTAAAATCATTTTGGGAATTCTCCTTAACAGCT
The DNA here is from genome assembly GCA_951394005.1 of Protophormia terraenovae. Lineage (NCBI taxonomy): Eukaryota > Metazoa > Arthropoda > Insecta > Diptera > Calliphoridae > Protophormia > Protophormia terraenovae. The sequence goes on from OX596075.1 coordinate 90,108,755, forward strand.
GAAAAAGTGGCTGCTTGTATTATAAAATTAAAATTCTTTGGTATTATAGGAGCTATTTTTTGATATGATTCATTATTATAATTTGGACGCATAGGCCGTTGATACGACGAAGACGTTGTATTAGATGTTGTACATGTTGATAATGGAGTAAATGTATAACTATCTTCTTTGGTAGACTCCTCAGGAAGTGTACGTTTTTTAGCTTCTCTTAGGAAGTCATAGAGACCACCATGTATAGTAGATTTAGCATTATTCATGGCCAATGATAATTTCTGCAAAACATTAAGGTATTTAATTAAAAACCATATATATATATTATAAATTATAAAAACACGTACATCCACTGATAAAGGTCCCTGGGCAAATAGTGTAGCATCCAAAGCTATATCAAAACTAATTTCTCCCAAACAGGGACGTATTTTATTTAAATTTTCCAAAGATTGTCGTCTTGTGGGACAATGTCTTAACATTTTGGCCTTAAAAATTTATAAACCAAAAAGCATTCAAAATTTTAGTGATACTAAAAATGTATATTTATTCTCACCTGAGCCTCATTGAGAGCTGCATTAACCAATAAAGTTTTAGCATTATGTACAATACTACCATCTAAATGTAATTCTTTTGCAAGAGCATGTATATACCAACCGGGATCAAAATCGTTATACATTACCAATACCGATATGTTATTGATATGCACGGCCATGAATTGGGCAAATGTCAAAATGCTGGGCGGTACTTTTGCCTGTCTAAAATCCGGTACATTTTCCACGCTCGCCTCACGCGATAGATTCGGATAACGTTTTTGTTCTTCTTTGGGCGTGCCATCGGTTTTTGATTTAATATCTTTATTTATTTGTATATCTTTTATATAAATCGATAAGAGTTTAGTTACTTCGGTGTTGAAGAAACTGCTACGCAGACAAATTTCTTCAATTTGCTGAAATAATTAAGAAAAAAAAAAAATATGATTTCTTTTAGATATTTTTGGTTGACAAAAAAAAAAAACTAATAAAATTTAAATCAATTATTAAAATGCGTATTGTGATTCTAAATATGTTTTAAATAATTGTTTTGAGATGTAGTGCTTAATATTATTATTAATAACTAGTTCTGTATTACTTTTATGTCACTCTTTTAGAACTGTTTAAAATAATTATTATTATTATATATATTTTTTTTCTTAATAACAGAGTTTAACAAAATTAAATTGATTTAAAAATGTGGTCTTTAGAATAAAATAATACTTCTTGCTTGAACAATTGAATGTGTCAATTCATGTGTTTTTAAAAAATTCCCAAGAAGATTAAATTTTTATAAATTTAAATTATCGAAGCACTTACTTTCAACAACGTGCTTTAATAGATGCACCAAGGTAAGATAATTAACAGCGAATGATTTCTGGCAATAATTTTATTAAAAAATTCTTCCAAAGTAGTCAAACTGACATTATTTATTCGCTACACTTATAAAATTACAAAAGATTCGTTTTACTTTAAAAGTATAGCTAGAAATCGCCATATTAAGTGTATGTCTTCTGTAAGGTAAGCACTAAAATATTTCGGATATACGCAGAGCACTACGCTTTTGCTTACAGAAAGACTACATAATTTTTTAAAACGAGTTCACACCTGTAAACTTAAAATTTTTAAAGTAAAACGTCGTTTTTGTATTATTTTTCATAATAATATTTTGGTTATTATATACAAATAATTATCCTTCAAAACTGCATCTACCGTAGACGTCTTCAAAATTACGATCGGTATTTTTTCACAAGATTTACACGGACAGCCAGTCATAGGTATACTTAAAGGCCTTGCTTAAAGGATTGCACGTTTAAAACATCTCCATAGACACAAAATGCCCTAAATATGGTGTTGTAGAACATACAAATAAATCTTTATTTTAAACTCCTATTATCATTAATTAAGCCTCATGCAAAGTTTCCACTTAATCAACAACAGTGAACTTTTGACCACTCTCCCACTAAACCACAGAGGGCTATTTAAAAAATATTCTTTACATGATAATTTTGTATATTAAGACTAATTCAAATCAATATAATTTCAACATTAATTAACATACATATATTTTAAAGATTAACATTATATAGTTCCAACTTACCACCGAAAATCCACTTTTGCTGACGTTCACATTTTTCAAGGCCAAATACGGTAAATTAATACGTCCAATACGTACTTTAACTTTAAACTTCTTAACCAAAAACCAACTAATTGCTTTAGGTAAAATCCTAAAAAGTCCAAAAAGAAAAATTTCAATTAAGTCGACATAAATTCAATACACAATTTTGTATTTATTAATCATTATTGACAAACCACTAATTAATACAAGGAAAAAAAGAAAAAACAACACCCAATTTTCATTACAGATTTTCAAGTTTACTCACCAATAAATTAATACAAAGAGTATTAAACCAAATAAAAATAATTTTAGCAACATTTTTTTAACTATATCGTAAAGTTTTAAGGACCAAACATTTTTTCTGTATAATTTTTGTAAAACTTTTACTAAATTGATCAAAAGAAACCGATACAAAAACGGAAAAAATAATGAATCTTCATTTGCTTTCCTACACTATTCTCTAGAAAAACAAGACAAAAACAAAACCAATAAAGTAATTAATGAAAAGAAAAATTAACAATAATTAGTAATGCCATATTATTAAATATTGCCACATATTAAAATGTGAGAGACGAGAGTCGTTTATTGGGCATTGCCATTTGGCAAAATAAAACCTCCAATTGTCAATTTTTTCCAACTGTAAATCGTACGCATTTTTGCAACTGTGTACCCCAAACGAAGAAAAATATTTTACTTTTTCTCTGCAATTTGAGATTTTTTTCATTTTGTCCAAATTTTAAATAAGAAATTCTGTAATTAAATGCTAACATTTTTATTAAAAACCCGTGAAAATGACTAAAATAATTGTTAGTAAATATTAAGAAAACAAATTTTATGTGTAAACTTTTAGATAATTGATCGAAAAATTCGATTAATTGAAAGTGAAATTTTTTCAAACAGTGGCCTTAGTGCTCACTAAGGTATCACACGAAACAAAAAAAAATTGTGTGTAGCAGGCAGCATAGTGTAGCTCAGCTTGTTTATTAATTTTGGTTATTGTTGGTGGCGGTGGTGGTGGTCGTCATCATCATCAGCAGAAGCAGAAACTCAAGTACTGCAAGTCTATTAAAGACTACGACCAAAATAAGAGACGTGCATTGCGTACGTGTATGTGTGAGGTGTTGAAAAAGTTTTAAAATACAATAAAAGTTTTAATTACAAAAGGATTTATTTGCTTGTTTGCATAAGCAAACGAAAAAAAAAACTTAAAAGAAAAGGATAAAAAGTGATCAAGGAAGAAAGTTTTAAACAAAATAATTGCAACACAAAAATATTCAGCAATAATGATTGTCCAAGAACCAGTACAGGTAATACCCTAAAATGTCGTAGTTGTTCCAGTACAGTGTTAAAAAATGTTTATTTTTATATTTTAGGCTGCCATATGGCATTGTCTTAATCACTATGATCACAAGGATGCGGTTTTTCTGGCAGAACGTTTATGTTCCGAAGGTAAACAAAAATTTGCTTAAAAATCAATAATCGAATATATAATTAAAATTATTTAATTCTTGATATTACACCGAATCTATTTTTTGCATGTCTCAAGTCTTACAAATATTAGTTATGATTCTGGTTTAACCTTAAAATAACATTTTTGTTTAACCTTTTGTAATATTAAAACATATGTTTTTGGGCAGGAATATAATATGTAATTTACTTAATTCGGGAAATATACTTAGAATTAACTGATGTTATACACCTTAGCCAAAAGCAGCATTTGTAAATACTTGAAACTATGTCATTTCGTTTTGAAATTCGAAATTACGACTTTCCAGTGTAAAAAGGACATCCGCCAAAAACTTCGTTCCATTATTATTAAAAATAAATAGGAAGCACTATATAAAAATGGTTTTGTCTACATAGATAGGTTATATTATAGTCTCTAAGATTTAGATAGTTTATATAGTCTCTAAGATTTTGATGGTTGTATATTCTCTAAAATCCATTGAAAGCATTTAAAGAAGTTACAGACTAAGCAATGTAGAACTGCTCACTGAAAAGTTTATTAATTTTTTTATTTCTGTTTTTTTTTTTTTTTAAGAAACACTTTATAATTTCATATAAATGGGTTGCTTTCTTCCTGAAATCAACAATATTAATCATACTAAAAAAGAAATGTATTTATTTAATTTAAAATAATATTTATTATGAGCGGATATGCAACGTCGCGCAACCCTGTATGCTGTCAAGGTGTTCATTTTAAACCTCACAGTTCCAAAAAATTATTTTGGACACAGAAAAGATGTAATTATGACTGTACTTAAATTCTTGCAAAACAACTTTATCGTTTTCTTAGAAATCTAATCAAATTTTGATATGTTTATGTTAATTAGTTTATTACAGATTTTTCATCATACATAAAGAAATATCTTGTGAAATACAATTTAAAACTTTTGAAGGATTAGGTTAAACATAATTGCTTAAATTTTTTTAATCATATGGTCTAATACTCAGACGCAAGACCCTATGGAAGATTTTTATGCTGTTTCCACATTAGTGCAGTTCAAAGTGTTGGGTAGTCAACAAATTCAAATGGAAACAATTCTAGAGAAGTCAGTTAACAATTTGCTATTGTTGTGTACAAATAGACAAAGTTGAAGTTCTTTAAAAATTTGTGTTTTTGGTAATCCTTAAATATGTATATAATTACGTATTATTTTATTTTTGATGTTAACCAAATATTGTAAAAAATAAAAATATTCTTAGGTTTAACCTAATTTTGTTCTGCACAGTACTGTATGTACACAGAAAAAAAGTACATACGAGTATATTTAAAATTTTGTTCTTAAAACAAACTTTTTTCATAAAAAATAAAATTTGAATCATAGATATTATTAATTGTTCTTTATGAAAATTTTAGGAATTTTGCTTAAATTTTGATTTATATTTATAAGATTATGAATGCAAATGCTAAATAAAAATAGTTAAAATAGAAAATATTAGCAATAAATGGCAATTTTCAAGAAATTTAATAAAATTTGGTACCATTCTACAGCGCATATGTACATAATTTTATTAAACAGCGCTTTTTCAATAATGTAGCTAAAATAATTAAAAACAACTTTTTCAAAAGAAAATTTTAAAATTTTTTTACAAATGAAAATATTAAATAAAATTTAAACAATTTATTAAGTGATTCATATACAAAAAAAAAAAAAAAAAATAATATTTAAGAAATTAATATTTTTAAGAAACCAAATTTTTATATTTATGTACAAACTTTTTTCTGTGTGTGTTCATAATTTAAACAATTGTTTTTCGACAACAAAAATGAGAATGCTTTATACAAATCCAACATCTGTCTTTAAAATCGTCTTTGTCGAAAAAAAGTAACAATTTACTAAAAAATAAAATGTACTACTTACTTGTTTTACATAAACTAAAAAAAAAATAAAAAATATACCAATTTTCTAAAAAAAGGTACTAATTTTCCAAAAAAAAAAGTACCATTTCTTAAAAGAAATAAAAATAATATTCAAAGAGTATAAATTTTCAAAAAATTACTAATTTTAAAAAAATTTTAATTTATCTAATTTAAAAAAAATATAAAAAGGTACCATAAAAAAACAATAATTTTCAAAGAAAAAAAATAATAATAATAAGAATTAAAAATTGTTTGCAAAAAGTAGAAATTGTCATAAAAATAAATAATCAAATTAAAAAAAACAATTTTCCTAAAAATTACATAAATAAAAAAAAAAATACAAATACTATTAAACAAGTGTAACTTTAAAAAAAATCAAATTTTAAAAAATTAATAACTTTCAAAAATTATAAAAAATTTATAAAAAAAATTATAAAAAATTATAAATTAAAAAGTACTAATTTTTAAAACTATACTGATTAAAGGAATGAAAAAAAGAAAAGCTGAGGAATAGTTTTTATCCTATTCGCAAATTTTTAGGGGATGAGACTGAACATTTGAACAACATTACAAAAAGAGGGCTAACCTAACATACATACATAAATATTTACAAATTTCTTTTTTTTTAAGTCTTATGGAAATATTTTATTTCTTGTTACTATGGCAGCTTTTAATTTATCTAATACTATAACTTACCTCTTCTTTGTTTCAGTGGAGACCGATGAAACCATTTTTATCTTAGCCACCAGCTATTATCGTTCAAATCTTATTCATCAAACCTATTGGTTGTTAAGAGAAAAATCTCGCCGTTCACCACAATGTCGTTTCTTACAGGCGAAATGTGCCTATCAACTCAAAAAATATTCCGAAGCTGAATGTGCTTTAACCATTAATGGTTTTGGTGATATGAAGAATTGCTTTGACGATATCGTTAAGGAATTTGGAGAAATAGCATGTTTTGTTTTACAGTTAATAGCACAAATTTGTGTCAAGACAGAACGTAACAAAATTGCCACAATGGCATTACGAAAAGCATTGAAATTAAATCCATTTATGTGGCAAGCTTTCGCCGATCTCTGTCAGTTGGGTGAATATCCAGATGCAAATAGTATTTTTCAAATTCCCAATACCGATATATTCAATACATGCCAAGGTAATGTGAATACAAATTCTATGATACTGTTTGGTGGTGGAGGAGCAGTAAATCTTGGTTCCGCTAATGCCAGTCTAAACGAAAGCGGTAGTATGAATTATACAAATTTTGGTACAACAAACACAAATGTTTCGGTGGATGGTGGATTTATTAGTCAATTGAGTAATAGTTCAAATTATATACTCTCAACACCCATAGAACAACAAATACAGCCGCCTTCCAATAACAATGGCCTGGGAGCATTACAGGCTTTAACGACACCAAATAATAACAATAACAATTTAAATAGTTCCATATCAATGTTGAGGGGTACAAATATTGGGCAAAGTGTTGGTCAGGGACTTGGCCAACAGAACTCAAGTATGATGATGTTGGACGATACACCAGTGGGTTATACCACGAATTCCGAACAAACTAGCATTACAGCACAAGGACAACAACAATTTGATGGTGGTGCTGGTACACCATTTCGTAAACAATTTAAATATCTCTCCGCTATGTCACCAACAACACCCAGTTTTGGTGTATTGCCTATAAATAGTCCGTGCGGTGGAGATTCTTCATTTTTAGGCAGTCTAGGTGCTGGTCACACTCATGCTAATCTCAATATAACGAATTCCCCCTTGCCTCAAACACTGGCCGAAGTCAATCAAGAACAAAAGGTAATAGGCAAAAAGATGAAAGGACATGTTAGTTCTCTAATAAATCGTAAAGAAACATCAACAAATTCTGGCGGCGGTAGTAAACCTTCTGTGTTTACACAAACTGGAAATATAACTCCACGTACACCAAACAATAGTGGTAATGTGTCAAATGGTAAGTGATATAAAGAGATTAAATAACTATAATATAACTATAATTAGTGTTCGTTGTTGTTTAGTTCCTAATATTCCCAATGCTGCTGTGAGACGAAGTTCACGTCTCTTTAGCCATAGCGCTTATTCAGTCAAGGAAAACAACAAGTCACCCAATATATCAAATAAGTTCGTACAGCCTCGATCACCGCCACGTAAAACAAAAGCTCGTATGGGTAAGATCTGTTTAAATAATGAACTTATCGAAGACAAATCGAATGCAAATCAAACAAATGCTGATAAGGTTAGCGAAAAAAATATACGCAAAGACAAGGAGAAGGTCGAAACAATCACTTCTGCCCAAACTGGTATAAATCGGTCCACAGAGGATGCCAAAGTACAGTTGAATAACAGTTTAAATAGTGCCCAAACTATGACCCATCACCTGCTAGCACTGAAAAAGCAATCCGCTGATGGTTTGATGACACTAATGCGAGATCTTGGCGAGGGCTATAAGCAATTAGCACATTTTCAATGTAAAGGCGCCATAAAACACCTAGAGGCTACAATACCAAAACATCATTTTTCTTCCAGTTGGGTACAATCATTAATTGGCATGTGTCACTACGAATTGAGAGAATATGAAAATGCAGTGGCGATATTTAAACGTATTCACGAACAGGAACCGTATCGTCTGGATTACATGGAAATTTATTCTTCATCCTTGTGGCACTTGCAGAAGGAGGTGAGTCTATCGGCTTTGGCCCAAGATCTGATAAATCAAGATAAAACCTCACCTATTACATGGTGTGTAGCTGGCAATTGTTTCTCATTGCATAAAGAGCATGAAACGGCTATAAAATTCTTTAAGCGGGCCGTACAGGTAGATCCAGAATTTGTATATAGTTACACACTATTGGGACACGAACTTGTCCTCACCGAAGAACTGGACCGCGCCATGGATTATTTCCGCTCGGCTGTTGTTAGAGATCCACGCCATTACAATGCCTGGTTTGGTATTGGTACCATATATTCGAAACAGGAGAAATACGAATTGGCCGAGTTGCACTATATTAAGGCACTGAAAATTAATCCTCAGAATTCTGTTATTCTTGTGCATATCGGTGCTATGCAATACTTTATGCAAAAGAAGGAGCAGGCATTGCAGACTCTCAATACCGCCGCAACATTAGATCCTAAAAATCCATTGGCTCGCTTTCATCGTGGTTCGATTTACTTCTCGTTGGGTAAACATCAAGAGGCTTTGAAAGAACTTGAAGAACTCAAAGAAATCGTACCTAAAGAATCGGTCGTGTTCTATTTAATAGGAAAGATACATAAAACATTAGGCAACGTGGACTCGGCACTAATGCACTTTAGTTGGGCTACAGACTTGGATCCCAAGGGTGCCAATAATCAAATTAAAGATGCCTTCGATTCTATGTCCCATCCCTGCTGTCCAACCTCAATGAATGATCCCGGTTTAGATGCGGATTTAGAACCCATATCCGAGCGATCGGATGAATCAACACAAGCCCAAGATGTCAACTACGATAGTGACTTTTAATTTAAGCCACCTTAATTTGTCTTTGTCCAATATTTCGACTGATATTAAAACAAAAGGTGGTCCAATTATTAACTTAGATGGCAGTAGAGTGGTAGTAAATTTATAAAATTTTGTAATATTTTATATTATTATTTTTTTATTGATTTTTTTTTTTTTTTTTACAATTACTTTGCTCCATATATCTTCCTTCCTCTATCTTCTTATTATTTACTTTATTTATGTTTGTAAAGCTGCAAGCTGCATAATGTTTTTTGTAAACAAACAACATTTGGAGTTATATAGTTTTTCATAAGCTTTAGGGGCGTGTGTGTTTGTGTGCGAATGTATGTGGTAAATCATTAAAATAAAAAAAAATAAAACTTGGAGAAAAACTAGATAAAAACCACCGATTTCTTTTTTATGTATTTGTTTTTAATTAAATTTTAAATGTTTTGTATAAATAAAATTGCCAACATTATAAAATTAATTTACAAAAAAATTAGTAATTTTAAATATGAGATCGGTTAATGATTTTCCTATTAATTTTGTTAATAAAAGTCATCACAGGCCTGTAACTCCATCTTCATTATTATATAATTTTAATTTATTTCCCTAAAATAAAAGAAAAAAAAATAATGTTACTATGTTAAACATCATCAATTAATAATAAATAGAAAATCATTCAAACTAAATAAATTTACCTTCTCTGCTTGTTGTTCTCCCCCCTATAAAAAATCTATATTACAAACAATATCATCATAAATATACAGAATACAGCCAAAACAATTAAATGTTTAAGGACTGTTTAAAAATAGCTATAAAAAAACCAACAACAAAACATGATTAAAATAATAAAAATAATTTAAGCTTAAATGGACACATTTTTTAATTTTAATTTGCAAATAATACACAACAACAAAATAAACATAAATTACAACAATTTGAATTAGTAGTACGTATAACTTTAAAATTAATGGATGATAAAACAAACAAACATAAAAATAATTATTAATATTATTAGTAATATAAAGGCAAAACCTGATGTTTTATTTAATAAAAAGAAAATATGTTTTGAAATGGAAAAACGTTTATTATTTTTTTTTATTTCCTTTGTATTCCTCTTAATAACAGGTTACAAGTTCCGTAAGAAATGTACCGAATATTTTATAATAAGATGCTACTTATTATAATTTTTGTCCGTGTTTGCATTCATATTTCATATTTACTTACATTTTTTGAAATTAAATAGTTTACTATTCGTTTTTTAGTTAACTTTTTGCTGGTTTTAAGCAAAAACTAGTTTTTTAATTTAATTTTGACTTTTACACTTCATTAAAATTTCTCATACTAGAAAAAAGAAAATGAAAACTTGATCCCTATAAATAGGTGCTGTTACAGTTATCTATGTCCTGAAGACAGTCTCGATGATGGGTCCACGATTTTCCGTACAACACAATGGCGGCAGATTCCTAAAAATCTTGACAACTTTTTTGAACAAAAGGCGTAGAAATTCTGCTCTTGTTGTGGAGACTCTCAATACCGCCGCAACATTAGATGCTAAAAATCCATTGGCTCGCTTTCATCGTGGTTCGATTTACTTCTCGTTGGGTAAACATCAAGAGGCTTTGAAAGAACTTGAAGAACTCAAAGAAATCGTACCTAAAGAATCGGTCGTGTTCTATTTAATAGGATAGATACATAAAACATTAGGCAACGTGGACTCGGCACTAATGCACTTTAGTTGGGCTACAGACTTGGATCCCAAGGGTGCCAATAATCAAATTAAAGATGCCTTCGATTCTATGTCCCATCCCTGCTGTCCAACCTCAATGAATGATCCCGGTTTAGATGCGGATTTAGAACCCATATCCGAGCGATCGGATGAATCAACACAAGCCCAAGATGTCAACTACGATAGTGACTTTTAATTTAAGCCACCTTAATTTGTCTTTGTCCAATATTTCGACTGATATTAAAACAAAAGGTGGTCCAATTATTAACTTAGATGGCAGTAGAGTGGTAGTAAATTTATAAAATTTTGTAATATTTTATATTATTATTTTTTTATTGATTTTTTTTTTTTTTTACAATTACTTTGCTCCATTGTCATCAGGGAAACCACAATATGCTCTAAAAAAATGGGTTTTATGCGCATTAAATATGCAGTAAAAACGAAAAATATGCTCTAAAAAAACTCGAAAATATGCATTTAAAAAACAAAGATTGTATAATTTTTTAACAAAATAGTGTTTTTCATTAAAAGGGTTTTATTAATACTTCAATGTTATAAAATAAGGCAAAACTGAAATTTATCAACCGCGTCGAAATTTGATTACCCATTTTTTACTGTATCTCCTAAAAACGTTACTGATCTTTTTTTTACCCATCTAATTCTAGACACTATTATTAGTTCAGAAATTATCAAAATTATCGAAAACTGACCGCCTAAATATCGTAACCGACAAGATTTTCAAAATTCGTGTTTTGATGAAAATCTATAATTTAGAATCATTTAGATCATTTGTCAAAATTTCATCGACGTATCTAGTGTCATTTCAGATTTATAATGAAAGTAATTTTATCATGACATTTTTCAAACATATAACAATGTGTAAACAATAACAAAAACGCTTCTCCTGTAAAGTTTTGTTTTCTGCACTTACGACATTTTCTCGGTTAGAGCTCGTAAAAAATAATGTTTTTACAACATAAACCATAGAATAGAACTAGAAGTTTATGTGAGAGCCACCCTATACTAAATTTTCAAAAAATTTACTAATTTTTTTGAAAACACAAAAACAAAATATATGTGACTACATGTATTTTGTTGTTGTATGAATTAGGTTTGACAATTGAATTAGGTTTTTTTCTCTCACATAAATATCTAGTTGTTAATCTATGACATAAACTTCAATCATAATATTTTTATAAAATCAAATTTGAAACAAATTTCATGAGATATAAAAAAAAATATCATAAAAATATATTTTGAAATTTTTAAGATAATTTTTAAAAGGGTTAAATATGACCTAAAAATAACAAGATATGCTATAAATATGCATTAAAATAACCAAATGCAAAAATATGACGTTAAGAGTAAAATATGTAATAATATGCACTAACAAATCGATGCCAAAATGATAAATATTTAATCGATGGATTCATTCAACGTCCAGAAAAAACATGCAATTGCATATTGTGGTTTCCCTGGTCATCAGTCATATATAAAAAGTAATTGGATGCTGCTTAAGATCGAGGCCAGGCCACCAACATCATTTTCCCAAGTTAATCCTGTTCTTTTTAAATGCCAACATATGTAGATGAATTTGTTGTCAAACTTGTCCTCAACATACTTTTAATTTTTAAAATTTCGTTTAAAAATCGATAGTAAAACTGCTGTTGAAAGATTTTTTTGGAGTACGAAAAATTAAAACGGAGAGAAGCGAACTGTAGCCATAAATTCGATAAAATAAATTTCATGAAATCATAATTTATTGCAAATAATGTCTAAATGAAAATGCAAAACGTCGTTTGCAGCAAAAGCAAAAGAAAAAATAAAATTTTTAGAATTTTTGCTTTAAAATTGATCTATTAGTAAAATTTTGCAAACGTTAACTTAATGCAAAAATAATCCTTTATTACTCGGTAAATACTGCGATTTTTGAAAAAATAAGCTTAATCTGTGATCACTTACATTTCATATCAAAAATCGATTTTTATATAAAAAATTTCTATGAAAACTAAAATCATTTTTGGGAAAATAAGCTTAATCTGTGATCACTTCGGTAAATACTGCGATTTTTGAGAAAATAAGCTTAATCTGTGATCACTTACATTTCATACCAAAAATCGATTTTTATATGAAAAATTTCAATTAAAACTAAAATTCTTTATAACTCGGTAAATACTGCGATTTTTGAGAAAATAAGCTTAATCTGTGATCACTTGCATTTCATACCAAAAATCGATTTTTATATGAAAAATTTCAATTAAATCTAAAATCCTTTATAACTCGGTAAATACTGCGATTTTTGAGAAAATAAGCTTAATCTGTGATCACTTGCATTTCATACCAAAAATCGATTTTTATATGAAAAATTTCTATGAAAACTAAAATCCTTTATAACTCGGTAAATACTGCGACTTTTGAAAAAATAAGCTAAATCTGTGATCACTTACATTTCATACCAAAAATCGATTTTTATATGAAAAATTTCTATGAAAACTAAAATCCTTTATAACTCGGTAAATACTGCGATTTTTGAGAAAATAAGCTTAATCTGTGATCACTTGTTTTTTATACCAAAAATCGATTTTTATATGAAAAATTTCAATTAAAACTAAAATTCTTTATAACTCGGTAAATACTGCGATTTTTGAGAAAATAAGCTTAATCTGTGATCACTTGCTTTTTATACCAAAAATCGATTTTTATATGAAAAATTTCTATGAAAACTAAAATCCTTTATAACTCGGTAAATACTGCGATTTTTGAGAAAATAAGCTTAATCTGTGATCACTTGCTTTTTATACCAAAAATCGATTTTTATATGAAAAATTTCAATTGAAACTAAAATCCCTTATAACTCAGTAAATACTGTTATTTTTGAGAAAATAAGCTTAATCTGTGATCACTTGCATTTCATACCAAAAATCGATTTTTATATGAAAAATTTCTATGAAAACTAAAATCCCTTATAACTCGGTAAATACTGCGATTTTTGAGAAAATAAGCTTAATCTGTGATCACTTGCATTTCATACCAAAAATCGATTTTTATATGAAAAATTTCTATGAAAACTAAAATCCCTTATAACTCGGTAAATACTGCGATTTTTGAGAAAATAAGCTTAATCTGTGATCACTTGTATTTCATACCCAAAATCGATTTTTATATGAAAAATTTCTATGAAAACTAAAATTCTTTATAACTCGGTAAATACTGCGATTTTTGAGAAAATAAGCTTAATCTGTGATCACTTGCATTTCATACCAAAAACCGATTTTTATATGAAAAATTTCTATGAAAACTAAAATCCCTTATAACTTGGTAAATACTGCGATTTTTGAGAAAATAAGCTTAATCTGTGATCACTTGCATTTCATACCAAAAATCGATTTTTATATGAAATATTTCTATGAAAACTAAAATCCTTTATAACTCGGTAAATACTGCGATTTTTGAGAAAATAAGCTTAATCTGTGATCACTTGCTTTTTATACCAAAAATCGATTTTTATATGAAAAATTTCAATTGAAACTAAAATCCCTTATAACTCAGTAAATACTGTTATTTTTGAGAAAATAAGCTTAATCTGTGATCACTTGCATTTCATACCAAAAATCGATTTTTATATGAAAAATTTCTATGAAAACTAAAATTCTTGGTAAATACTGCGATTTTTGAGAAAATAAGCTTAATCTGTGATCACTTGCATTTCATACCAAAAATCGATTTTTATATGAAAAATTTCAATTAAAACTAAAATTCTTTATAACTCGGTAAATACTGCGATTTTTGAGAAAATAAGCTTAATCTGTGATCACTTGCATTTCATACCAAAAATCGATTTTTATATGAAAAACTTCTATGAAAACTAAAATCCCTTATAACTCAATAAATACTGCGATTTTTGAGAAAATAAGCTTAATCTGTGATCACTTGCTTTTTATACCAAAAATCGATTTTTATATGAAAAATTTCTATGAAAACTAAAATCCCTTATAACTAGGTAAATGCTGCGATTTTTGAGAAAATAAGCTTAATCTGTGATCACTTGCATTTCATACCAAAAATCGATTTTTATATGAAAAATTTCAATTAAAACTAAAATTCTTTATAACTCTGTAAATACTGCGATTTTTGATTTCAATTGAAACTAAAATCCTTTAGAACTCGGTAAATACTGCGATTTTTGAGAAAATAAGCTTAATATGTGATCACTTGCATTTCATACCAAAAATCGATTTTTATATGAAAAATTTCAATTAAAACTAAAATTCTTTATAACTCGGTAAATACTGCGATTTTTGAGAAAATAAGCTTAATCT
Source organism: Protophormia terraenovae (assembly GCA_951394005.1). NCBI lineage: Eukaryota > Metazoa > Arthropoda > Insecta > Diptera > Calliphoridae > Protophormia > Protophormia terraenovae. The sequence continues at coordinate 90,123,802 of OX596075.1, forward strand.
GTGATCACTTGCATTTCATACCAAAAATCGATTTTTATATGAAAAATTTCTATGAGAACTAAAATCCTTTATAACTCGGTAAATACTGCGATTTTTGAGAAAATAAGCTTAATCTGTGATCACTTGCTTTTTATAACAAAAATCGATTTTTATATGAAAAATTTCAATTGAAACTAAAATCCCTTATAACTCAGTAAATACTGTTATTTTTGAGAAAATAAGCTTAATCTGTGATCACTTGCATTTCATACCAAAAATCGATTTTTATATGAAAAATTTCAATTGAAACTAAAATCCCTTATAACTCGGTAAATACTGCGATTTTTGAGAAAATAAGCTTAATCTGTGATCACTTGCATTTCATACCCAAAATCGATTTTTATATGAAAAATTTCAATTGAAACTAAAATCCCTTATAACTCAGTAAATACTGTTATTTTTGAGAAAATAAGCTTAATCTGTGATCACTTGCATTTCATACCAAAAATCGATTTTTATATGAAAAATTTCTATGAAAACTAAAATTCTTTATAACTCGGTAAATACTGCGATTTTTGAGAAAATAAGCTTAATCTGTGATCACTTGCATTTCATACCAAAAATCGATTTTTATATGAAAAATTTCAATTAAAACTAAAATTCTTTATAACTCGGTAAATACTGCGATTTTTGAGAAAATAAGCTTAATCTGTGATCACTTGCATTTCATACCAAAAATCGATTTTTATATGAAAAATTTCATTTAAATCTAAAATCCTTTATAACTCGGTAAATACTGCGATTTTTGAGAAAATAAGCTTAATCTGTGATCACTTGCATTTCATACCAAAAATCATTTCAAAAATAGATTTTTATATGAAAAATTTCTATGAAAACTAAAAACCTTTATAACTCGGTAAATACTGCGATTTTTGAGAAAATAAGCTTAATCTGTGATCACTTGCATTTCATACCAAAATTCGATTTTTATATGAAAAATTTCAATTAAAACTAAAAACCTTTATAACTCGGTAAATACGGCGATTTTTGAGAAAATAAGCTTAATCTGTGATCACTTGCATTTCATTCCAAAAATAGATTTTTATATGAAAAATTTCTATGAAAACTAAAAACCTTTATAACTCGGTAAATACTGCGATTTTTGAGAAAATAAGCTTAATCTGTGATCACTTGCATTTCATACCAAAAATCGATTTTTATATGAAAAATTTCAATTAAATCTAAAATCCTTTATAACTCGGTAAATACTGCGATTTTTGAGAAAATAAGCTTAATCTGTGATCACTTGCATTTCATACCAAAAATCGATTTTTATATGAAAAATTTCATTTAAATCTAAAATCCTTTATAACTCGGTAAATACTGCGATTTTTGAGAAAATAAGCTTAATCTGTGATCACTTGCTTTTTATACCAAAAATTGATTTTTATATGAAAAATTTCTATGAAAACTAAAATCCCGTATAACTCGGTAAATACTGCGATTTTTGAGAAAATAAGCTTAATCTGTGATCACTTGCTTTTTATACCAAAAATCGATTTTTACATGAAAAATTTCAATTAAAACTAAAAACCTTTATAACTCGGTAAATACGGCGATTTTTGAGAAAATAAGCTTAATCTGTGATCACTTGTTTTTATACCAAAAATCGATTTTTATATGAAAAATTTTTATGAAAACTAAAATCCCTTATAACTCGGTAAATACTGCGATTTTTGAGAAAATAAGCTTAATCTGTGATCACTTGCATTTCATACCAAAAATCGATTTTTATATGAAAAATTTCAATTAAAACTAAAAACCTTTATAACTCGGTAAATACTGCGATTTTTGAGAAAATAAGCTTAATCTGTGATCACTTGCATTTCATTCCAAAAATCGATTTTTATATGAAAAATTTCTATGAAAACTAAAATCCTTTATAACTCGGTAAATACTGTTATTTTTGAGAAAATAAGCTTAATCTGTGATCACTTGCTTTTTATACCAAAAATCGATTTTTATATGAAAAATTTCAATTGAAACTAAAATCCTTATAACTCAGTAAATACTGTTATTTTTGAGAAAATAAGCTTAATCTGTGATCACTTGCATTTCATACCAAAAATCGATTTTTATATGAAAAATTTCAATTAAAACTAAAATTCTTTATAACTCGGTAAATACTGCGATTTTTGAGAAAATAATCTTAATCTGTGATCACTTGCATTTCATACCAAAAATCGATTTTTATATGAAAAATTTCTATGAAAACTAAAATCCTTTATAACTCGGTAAATACTGCGATTTTTGAGGAAAATAAGCTTAATCTGTGATCACTTGCACTTCATACCAAAAATCGATTTTTATATGAAAAATTTCAATTAAAACTAAAATCCTTTATAACTCGGTAAATACTGCGAGTTTTGAGAAAATAAGCTTAATCTGTGATCACTTGCTTTTTATACCAAAAATCGATTTTTACATGAAAAATTTCAATTAAAACTAAAATCCTTTATAACTCGGTAAATACTGCGATTTTTGAGAAAATAAGCTTAATCTGTGATCACTTGCATTTCATACCAAAAATCGATTTTTATATGAAAAATTTCAATTAAAACTAAAAACCTTTATAACTCGGTAAATACGGCGATTTTTGAGAAAATAAGCTTAATCTGTGATCACTTGCTTTTTTATACCAAAAATCGATTTTTATATGAAAAATTTTTATGAAAACTAAAATCCCTTATAACTCGGTAAATACTGCGATTTTTGAGAAAATAAGCTTAATCTGTGATCACTTGCTTTTTATACCAAAAATCGATTTTTATATGAAAAATTTCAATTGAAACTAAAATCCCTTATAACTCAGTAAATACTGTTATTTTTGAGAAAATAAGCTTAATCTGTGATCACTTGCATTTCATACCAAAAATCGATTTTTATATGAAAAATTTCTATGAAAACTAAAATCCCTTATAACTCGGTAAATGCTGCGATTTTTGAGAAAATAAGCTTAATCTGTGATCACTTGCATTTCATACCAAAAATCGATTTTTATATGAAAAATTTCAATTAAAACTAAAATTCTTTATAACTCGGTAAATACTGCGATTTTTTGAGAAAATAAGCTTAATCTGTGATCACTTGCATTTCATACCAAAAATCGATTTTTATATGAAAAATTTCTATGAAAACTAAAATCCTTTATAACTCGGTAAATACTGCGATTTTTGAGAAAATAAGCTTAATCTGTGATCACTTGCAATTTCATACCAAAAATCGATTTTTATATGAAAAATTTCAATTAAAACTAAAAACCTTTATAACTCGGTAAATACGGCGATTTTTGAGAAAATAAGCTTAATCTGTGATCACTTGCTTTTTATACCAAAAATCGATTTTTTATATGAAAAATTTTTATGAAAACTAAAATCCCTTATAACTCGGTAAATACTGCGATTTTTGAGAAAATAAGCTTAATCTGTGATCACTTGCTTTTTATACCAAAAATCGATTTTTATATGAAAAATTTCAATTGAAACTAAAATCCCTTATAACTCAGTAAATACTGTTATTTTTGAGAAAATAAGCTTAATCTGTGATCACTTGCATTTCATACCAAAAATCGATTTTTTATATGAAAAATTTCTATGAAAACTAAAATCCCTTATAACTCGGTAAATGCTGCGATTTTTGAGAAAATAAGCTTAATCTGTGATCACATGCATTTCATACCAAAAATCGATTTTTATATGAAAAATTTCAATTAAAACTAAAATTCTTTATAACTAGGTAAATACTGCGATTTTTGAGAAAATAAGCTTAATCTGTGATCACTTACATTTCATACCCATAATCGATTTTTATATGAAAAATTTCAATTAAAACTAAAATCCCTTATAACTCGGTAAATACTGCGATTTTTGAGAAAAAAATCGATTTTTATATGAAAAATTTCTATGAAAACTAAAATCCTTTATAACTCGGTAAATACTGCGATTTTTGAGAAAATAAGATTAATCTGTGATCACTTGCTTTTTATACCAAAAATCGATTTTTATATGAAAAATTTCAATTGAAACTAAAATCCATTATAACTCAGTAAATAATTTTATTTTTGAGAAAATAAGCTTAATCTGTGATCACTTGCATTTCATAAAAAATAAAAAAAAAAATAATAAAAAAAATTTCAATTAAAACTAAAATCCTTTATAACTCGGTAAATACTGCGATTTTGAGAAAATAAGCTTAATCTGTGATCACTTGCTTTTTATACCAAAAATCGATTTTTATATGAAAAATTTTTATGAAAACTAAAATCCCTTATAACTCGGTAAATACTGCGATTTTTGAGAAAATAAGCTTAATCTGTGATCACTTGCATTTCATACCAAAAATCGATTTTTATATGAAAAATTTCAATTAAAACTAAAAACTTTATAACTCGGTAAATACGGCGATTTTTGAGAAAATAAGCTTAATCTGTGATCACTTGCTTTTTATACCAAAAATCGATTTTTATATGAAAAATTTTTATGAAAACTAAAATCCCTTATAACTCGGTAAATACTGCGATTTTTGAGAAAATAAGCTTAATCTGTGATCACTTGCATTTCATACCAAAAATCGATTTTTATATGAAAAATTTCAATAAAACTAAAAACCTTTATAACTCGGTAAATACGGCGATTTTTGAGAAAATAAGCTTAATCTGTGATCACTTGCTTTTTATACCAAAAATCGATTTTTATATGAAAAATTTCTATGAAAACTAAAATCCCTTATAACTCGGTAAATACTGCGATTTTTAGAAAATAAGCTTAATCTGTGATCACTTGCTTTTTATACCAAAAATCGATTTTTATATGAAAAATTTCAATTAAAACTAAAATCCTTTATAACTCGGTAAATACTGCGATTTGTGAGAAAATAAGCTTAATCTGTGATCACTTGCATTTCATACCAAAAATCGATATTTATATGAAAAATTTCAATTAAAACTAAAAACCTTTATAACTCGGTAAATACGGCGATTTTGAGAAAATAAGCTTAATCTGTGATCACTTGCTTTTTATACCAAAAATCGATTTTTATATGAAAAATTTTATGAAAACTAAAATCCCTTATAACTCTGTAAATACTGCGATTTTTGAGAAAATAAGCTTAATCTGTGATCACTTGCATTTCATACCAAAAATCGATTTTTATATGAAAAATTTCAATTAAAACTAAAAACCTTTATAACTCGGTAAATACTACGATTTTTGAGAAAATAAGCTTAATCTGTGATCACTTGCATTTCATACCAAAAATCGATTTTTATATGAAAAATTTCTATGAAAACTAAAATCCCTTATAACTCGGTAAATACTGCGATTTTTGAGAAATAAGCTTAATCTGTAATCACTTGCTTTTTATACCAAAAATCGATTTTTATATGAAAAATTTCTATGAAAACTAAAATCCTTTATAACTCGGTAAATACTGCGATTTTTGAGAAAATAAGCTTAATCTGTGATCACTTGCTTTTTATACCAAAA